>CM047742.1:24440198-25040198 GCA_026225825.1 Pistacia integerrima | reverse complement strand
GCCCACATATGTTTTAATCTTTTCATTTAAACCCATTTTACGTGTTCAGTTAATCCTAACTATGCCACGTCATCTTCTCTAAATTAAAAAAAAATGAAAAACGGTTTCAAGGCCATTTTCTTAAATCGAAGCTTGGGATGGCCGGACAGCTAAATTTTCTCGTTCAAACACCTAGGGTTGCTTTAGAATATTTATATTTGATCTCTCTGTGAGCCTGTTAGGTTTGAACAAAAACAAGATCTCTTCTTTTCAAGAATTTCATACTGTGAACCCGAGTGTTACTATTGTTATTAATAATCAATGCAAAAACTTTAATATCATTTTGTTGTGAATATTATGCATCTTAAAGTCATTTCGTGTTTTAAAAGCGATATAATATGCTCTTAATTCTTTATTTTTATATTAAAAAAATTTATTTTAATATAGTTTAATAATTAAAATTAAAAAAAAAAATTACTTAAAAGAAACCTACTTTGCTCATTTTACATTTGCCATCTATCAATTTTCAAAAGAAAGCAGTTTTAAAATTTTAGAAAACAAATACCAGAAAACTTTTATCAAAAGTTGATTATTCATAAAGTTGGGCTAAAAGTGAATAAGGAAAAAGCTTAAATTTGGTAAATCTAAGTTGAATTAGGATTTATTATATCAAATTCAGTTTTTGTTTTTGTTTCGCTGTGCAATATACCCCACCAGTAACATTGTTGGTTTGTCTGCTCAACTACAATTGAATTTGAGGTTTTGCTGTTTGGGATTTATAGTGATTTGGATTAATTGTTTTCTTGAGTTGATATCAGTGGTGGGAGGCGGGCGGCAGGTGTAGGAATGCTAATTTTTGGGTGAAGAGAGATGTTTTAGGGTGGGTATTTCCGTAAGAAGGTGGTGGTGGGGAGAAAGGAGGGAAAAAAGGTAAAGAAGGGGGAGAAGGGGAACAAGGAAATAAGTAGGGGGAAGGAAAGGAGAGAAAAAGAGAGGGTAAAATGGTTTTTTTTCCACTCTTTCTACAATTAACAGAGTTTGGACAGAATTAGGATTTTGGGATGTGTTTGATTGTTTTTTTAGACACTTTTGTGGGTATTAAAAAGTTCATAGTTATCCAAATACTTTTTGGAAAATGTAGGACTGATTGATTTTTTCTCGTTTCAAAGTGAATGAATTACCATATATAATACCAAACTATAAAACTACATATATAAAAGAAGAATCTTAATCTTAATCAGCTATTCTATTTTGTTTTGATGAGATGTTTTATTAGCTTGATAAACATTAAATTTCAACAATATTTGCAGGATGACTGAGTTAGCGGCTGCGCAAACAGCCATAGCTGGAGCCGATTTTGCAATTAAACAAGGCACAGGCATAATCAACTCTCTGAAGAGGAAATATGGTTACGTGAAAGATATGACAGAGAATTATAAGAAACTTTTGGAGGAATATCGAAAACTTTGCCTTCGAGAGGAAGATATAGATATCAAACTGAAGAGATATGAAATGGAAGTAGACGAGACAGAGGAAAGCAAAGACTGGCGGGGAAAAGTGAAACGGATGATAGTTGAAGTCGAAGAATTAAAGACTCAGTATGTTAAGGCACTCCAGATCTAGAGGGTTTCTTTATCTCAAGAAACTTGGTAGACAAATTGTGAAAAAGACAGTGGATATAATTATTAGGAAGGCGCCAGATCCGCATTCAAGCGTTCCTACCAACGAAATTATTGAATTCCCATCAGTTGAAGAAAATGTAAACAAGCTACTAGAGTATCTGAGAAAAGAAGATATCAAAACGACTGGCATACGGGGACCAATAGGAGTTGGGAAAAGTACGATAATGAATCATCTGCAGCAAAAAATTCAGGTACTTGAAGACTTTGACACTGTGATTTTGATAAAGGTAGGTAGCGAAGGTGCTGAAAGATACACACAACAAGAGCTTCAGAAGCAGCTGAATATTCCGGAAGAACGCAGCGATGAACAAAAGAAAAAAATGATTCATGATAACCTGAAGTACAAGAAGTATTTATTGTTGCTTGATGACGTTTTTTCAAATATTGATTTGGAAAAAGTAGGAATTAATGATGAACACAAAGGAAAGGTGGTCATTGCATAAAGGTATAAACAAGTTTGTACGGGGACGAATGAAGAGATAGAAGTGAAGAGATTGTCGGACACGGATGCCCAAAATATGTTTTGGGATAGAGTGGGCATGGATTTGAAGTATAATCCACACATCAAGACACAGGCAGAATTGATTATTAAGTTCTGCAGTGGCATGCCATACCTGATAAAGTTGATAGGAAATTACTTAAGTGTAATGACTCGTGAAGAAAATGTAGACTGTGAAGCGATATGGCGAAGCACATGTGATCTATTAACATCACCAAGGGGGAAACCGAAGGGAGATTTGGAAACAGTTTACAAGTCCCTTAAATTTGAAATTGCAAGCTGGAACCAGATGACAAGTCTTGCTTTCTATATTTGGCAAGTTTTCCCTCTAGCCATGAACTTCTTCATGATTATATAATTGAATGTTGGAGAGCGGAACAATTCTTAAAGGATTTCCCAAAGCTTGGGATGGCACGTGACCATGGGTGTAATCTATTGCTGCATTTTGTCGACCATTTTCTTTTGGAAAAGCGGACGAATGAGGCACAATGTAAGATGTTCGAGTTTTATCGACGACTTGCGCCCAGTATTGCCAGAGACGACAACAATTGTGTTCACGAATCAAGGATCTTAGTGACTGGTGATTCATTCCTATTCCCTTTGCCACATGAGCCCAATTATGAAAGAATCTCGACATTGTTACTACAAGAAATTAGCCGCTTTCCACAAATTTCATCACCATTCTTTGAAATTCCTTCGACTACTTGAATCGTATAAACCGAAGATCAAAACTCTTCCATCATCAATCTCTAGTATGAAAAATCTCAAAGCGATGTCCCTCAAGAATTGTGATCAATTAAGAGTGCTCTGTGATGACGTAGGAAATCTTCATGGTCTCGAAATTCTTGACATACGTCATACTGGAATTTATGGGTGCGTTTGGTTTAGTATTTTGGATAGAATTTTGGGGATAGTATTGGATAGTTGGATAGGGTTATGATTACGAGAATAAGATTTTCAGAATATGTGTTTGGTAGAGTATTTTGACTTTGATATTTGTGTTGAATATTTGATTAATATATTTGTTTATAAATAATTTATTAATATAATAATTTATTGTAGTTTGTTAAAATAATGTATTATTATATATATAAGTTATCAAGTTACATTTTAATAGTACTAAATATTTTATTGGTAATTTTGGTACCCGTATATATTAAAAAAAAAACCCATATTAATTTCAAGTACTAATCCAACTGTTTAAAAAATCACATTAATACATATATGACAAAAATACTAATTATCAATCCTTACAATCATTATGACACGTATACTCCATTAACAACTATGACATGATCCACTGTGCTGCCCACAGTGTATTCGTTATGATATCCCGTACAGTCTTCATGTTTTCTATAATACCTTGCTGCGGTTGACTCGGTCCTTCTCCGTTTCGCCATATTCTGCCTCGTTTGCGATCACAATATACTTGCTCATTACCCATACTATTATTGGTTTGTTCGAAGATACGGTCGTCCATATTGTACATTCTTATAAAATTATGAAGTACACAACATGCCATAACAATCTTCCCTTGTTTGTCCAACGGGTAATTGTTCATTCCATTTAGAATACGGAACCGTCTTTTCAAAACACCAAAGGTTCTCTCAATAACATTGCGGAGTGAAGCATGTCTGTAATTAAACAACTCTTGTGGCCCCCTTCGATTACGGCGGTGATCAGAAATATGGTAAGCCACTTGCCTATGAGGGGCGAGGAATCCATCTCTATTTGGATAACCCGCATCAACCAAATAGTATTTCCCTGTAATAATATCAGACATTTTATTTGAATTATGGGGGCCTCAACAGTGGACGTAATGCGCTATAATATGTCAAGAAAATACTTATACCTGGTGGAGGATGTGGGAATCCAGAATTAGGATCATCAATAATTGAATTTAAAACTCTTGAATCATGCGCAGATCCTTCCCATCCAGTAACGACATAAGTGAACATCATGTTAAAGTCACATACAGCCATTACATTCTGTGACATCGATCCTTTGCGATTCCGGTACCTATCGGCAAATTCACGTGGAACCGAAGCGTATACATGTGTGCCATCCATGGCTCCAATACAGTCCTATCATAAAAATTGAATTTTACTAATATTAACCTACTAAAAACATTAATAACACAATTAACTTCATTATCTACTAATAGCAAACATAATGAACTGGTACCTTAAAGAAAGGGTAATATTTTCTGTTGGCTGATATTTCCCATGGAACATCATTGAAGTTAGGTGGTCTGATAAACTCTGTCTTCAACTCACATATGGCGTCGCAAACTGCGGTAACATGTCTAAAGATCGTCTCACTTGAATGTTGGAAATCCTCCATCATCGTTCTGATTATCTTGTTTTTTCCAACGATTGTTAAAAATATCATAACTTGTTCTTCCAAACTCGTCCTCCTAGTTGGTTGCAATTTGCCTTGATCGGACAAAATTTCACATAACAATGTAAAACAGTCTTTGTCCATGCGACACTTGTCATAGATCCTGTCATGATGACCGTTGAGTACCTCCAACATGTACTAATGACCAATTAATACGGATGTATGTCGTGGTTCACGTGCACTTGCTTCTAAAGCGGCAGCACCGCAGAGTGCAACGGCTATATCTGTCAGTATTTCTTCTTCGTCCCTCTCATCTGTAGCACGTCGTCTTCTTCCTGTATGGCTAGGCGACGCCATTTAAACCTACATGTTTGCAAAACAGTTATCAACAATTAATAGTTGTTGTACTACTTAGCAAAATATAACAATCAATATTTAATTGTAATGAAAATCGAAAACGGTGTTTACACATGTAATATCACATAAATAAGTTCATAGAGTAGCGTTATAAATTTTAATTGTAATGACAACTGCCCACTGACGCGTACAAAATTGTTGCCAAACACTTATGAAATATAGTGACATCTACTTATTATTGGGAAAGTTGTTATAAATCCAGTTAGCCTTTTCCTCTAGTGGGAGTTTTACAAATATCTCCCCGCCTCCCTGGATTTTCATATAAGTACGTGACAACCTAGCAGTAAAAGCGTGTGGCACTTGCATGGTCAGCATGATGTCAATACAATTGCTCATGGAAAAAGGATCACATGGACCACTGGTGTTCTCTTCTTCCCTGCCATCTGTACTGCGATTGCTAGCCCTCGATGCCATAGTCAACTTCTCGGCAAGCTCGCCCGTTAAGCTAAAAATGGCATCCGCAATTAAATTTTCGGCCCCTTTCTGTGCCTCCTACTTCTTGCTCTTCCATAGCCAGATGTGTTTGACCGTTTTTCCCCTGTCGTCCGATCAGGATCAGGTTCAAAGTCGCTATCATCCAGGGGAACCGCGCTGGGATTGGAAAAACTGGAGGTCTGCATTGGTTGGGATGTAGATGTGTACGCATATCTTCCAGTGGCAGTTTACTTCTCAAATATTATTTCATATAGCTCCTTGTGAGGAAGTCCCTTGTGGTAAAAGTGTTGCGCCAGTGGGTTTTGCTGGTAAGTTCAAAGAATAATATATTAATATTTAGCAATCCGAAAAAAATCTGTACATTTACGGTGTCATTGAATAATAATAGTTAAAAAATATGAAAATTTACCTTGACATATTCTTGCCAAACCTCAACGGGACACGTTGGACTTTGTGACTCCTGATCCCACCCGAACCCCATATGTTGCAGCAATTTTCGTCATGCTTGATAAACCTTTTGCAGGCGAAAGAACTTAGAGGTTAATTGTGTCACGTTGAGTCTCCTGCCAGCCAGTGATGATATGTCGTCCAACATTTCCTGATAATCAGCTGTTTTCATTGCAGTACTGTGCGAAGTTTTGGCCCGCTCAGATAACAGGACTAAAAATTTGTGGGTCATCTCAGTGGACCAGGCCACAGAATCACTCATCTAAGGACAGTACAGTGAGAGACAACCAACATTGGGGCACCATACGAATCACCAATCACATTACAAAATATAATACTCACATGTTAACGTAATCAATTAAACACATATAAAATTATACCTCGTTCGATCCGACACTGCTTGAAGACGTCAATGCAGGGGAAGATACATATACAGATACAGACAATGTCGACCAACAAGGTGTATGACGAACTCCAAGTCTGGAAAAACGTCAAAAATTTCGCCTCTGTTGCAAGTAATAATCAATCCTGCGACATCGAAACAAATTATGCTGACATCTGTGCATATGAGCGTAATTTCTGGTTACGATTAAAGAATGATGTCGAATCTACAGAACAAATAAATCAATTAGTGAAACCGGAATAAAATATTTGAGTCAACCAATTACAAAACGTATTATTAAAGTCCAAATTAAAAGGATTAATGAAAAAAAAACAGTATTAATACAAATTATTTCCAATAAAAAAAATGAAAAAAATAGTGGCTCGGTGTCTTGAAAACAAATAGGTAACGGAAACTTACAAACTTGATTTGGATACGTCGTGGGTCTCTTTCCCTTCTCTGAGTCAGATAAACATCAAATACAATTAAAGGGATCCGTGTGTACACAAGATTAAAAAGCTGTCAAACAAAACAAAAAACTCAATTAAAACAAAAACCCAATTAAAACAATTATGTGCCAATTGCCTAATAAAATAAAAACTCAATTAAAACAAAAACCCAAATTAAACAATATTTAATTGCCAAAAATACCCAATTAAAACAATTCCAAATAAAACAAAAACCCATCCATGAGTGTGCCCCACGAGAAATAAAAAAAAATTCCAAATAAAACAAAAACCCATCCATTCACAATCCATTCATGCCAAACAAGGACAAAACGCAATTGCTTTCCCTTTTACACAGATATAAGGTGGGTTTGATGGAGATTGAGGTGTCGATTTGATCCAGATCAGGGTGTGGATTTGCAGCAGATCGGGTCACGGTGACGGTGGGTGCGTGGGTGCTTGGGGTGGGTTGGTTTGGGGTAGATGGGGTAGCGGCGGGTGCGTGGGTGCTCGGGATGGATTGGTTTGGGGTAGATCGGGTCACGGTGGTGTGTGGGTGCTCGGGATGGGTTGGTTTGGGGTAGATCGGGTCGCGATGGTGCGTGGGTGCTCGGGGTGGGTTGGTTTGGGGTAGATCAGGTCGCGGTGGTACGTGGGTGCTCGGGGTGGGTTGGTTTGGGGTAGATCAGGTCGCGGTGGTGCGTGGGTGCTCGGGGTGGGTTGGTTAGGGGTAGATCGGGTCGCGGTGGTGCGTGTGTGCACGGGGTGGGTTGGTTTGGGGTAGATCGGGTCACGGTGGTGCGTGTGTGCTTGATGTGGGTTGGTTTGGGGTAGATCGGGTCACAGTGGGTGCGTGGGTGCTCGGGGTGGGTGGGTGGGTGGGTGGCTTTGGGGGTTCACGGTGCTGGTACTGGAAACTAGAAAGTGAAATGTTGGTAATGCAAACTGGGAAGTGAAGCACTGAACCTGGTAATAGATTATTAGAAACTGAAATGGTGGTGATGGATACTGAGAAAGTGAAGAACTGAAAATGATAATGCCAACTGAGAACTGAAGCACGAAGCTGGTGATGGATACTGAGAAAGTGAAATGGTGAAGCAGTGAAGATGCAATGATACTGAGAAAGTGAAATGGTGAAGCAGTGAAGATGCAGTGATACTGAGAAAGAAACAGTGAAGATGCAGAGAAAAAAAATAAAAAACAAATTGTAACAGTCAAATGGTGAAGCAGTGAATATGCAAGACACAGAGAAAGAAGCAGTAGCAGTGAAGATGCAGGATACTGAGAAAGAAGCAGTGAAAAAAAATTAGAAAACAAACTGTAACGGTCAAATGGTGAAGCGGTTGAAGATGCGGGGAGATACCGAAAGAAAGAACGAGCGTGAAGATGCGATACCTGAGAAAGAACGTGAAAAAAAATTAAAAAAAAAACTGTAACGGTCAAATAGTTGTCAGGATTAAATTATTAGGATAGGATTCTGTAAATAATAAAACAAACAACATTTGCAAAATCCGGTCCAAAATACAGATAAAAATACTTAGCCAAACAGACCCTATAATTTTCCTTCGGTAGTAGGAAAGTTGACTACTCTTAAGTGTTTGAGAGTTTCAATTAGGGAACATGTTGAGAACGAAAGCCATGATAGTAATTGGGCGAGGGAGATGATTTATCCCAATGTTCTTGCAGGGCTTCATTCACTGGAAGAGTTGGGTATTGATGTGAATCCAACTGATGGAAAATGGAATCAAATTGTAGAGAGTATTGTTGCGGAAGTTGCTGCTCTTACAGAATTGACCGCTCTCTGTTTCTACTTTCCTACAGTGAATAGCTTCGAGACATTCATTCGTACAAGTATGTAGTGGAATTTGAACGATTAGTGGAGACCTGAAAGACTCAGATCATTCAATATCATTGTTGGTCAGCAGCAAGAAAATTCTCTTGCTGAATTTGATGCCTTTAGATGGTCAGCTGAAAAGCGTTTGAGATTCTCAGCAGGTGATTTTTTTCCCCATTAAATTACAACAAAAGCAGTCCATTTTATTCCTTGAAAAAATATATGTGGTTTACAAATGAATTACATTTTAAAAGTCAAAAGATATAGTTTATGTCAACATTATATATATTTTTTCATCTCTTAGTCTGCAAACCCTCTAACACAAAGTATTTCTGGTCAAAACAATTGAACCAACTTCTAATTCCGTATATATGGTTACTCTTCTGATTATTTATATACAATGTATCTTTGTAATACACATCTTGTATTCATGTATATTTCTATTGAATAAAATATTTGTTGATCAATTTGAATTGTAATGGTAATGTTATTTAAGGCTATGGTTTGATTTTAATATGTGGATAATTTGTTTTCAATTTGTTTTATATCTGATTCATTTATGGTTTATATTATCACCAATTTGTGATTATTATTATTTTTTGTTTATATATTATATTCATTTTGAGGGATAATATTTATTATATTCTTAATTTTTTTTTTTTTTTGTGACGTTGGCTTAAAACCTTTATACTTCAATTTTTTTTTTTTTTTATTAAATACTTGATGAACATAATTTAATTTAAATTCGTCTTTGTATGACTCTGTATTCATACAGGTCAAGCCTTTCCTGATGCAATTTTAAAGATCAATAATGCTACGGACACCGGGATTTTTGCACCGAAATAGTGTACCGGCCTGTGTGTAACACGCCTCTGATTTCTTTAACAATTTTTTTTTAGTGAACGGCTATCCAAATTTGTTGGACGGGCGTTCACTCACATGGACACCCGTCCATATTATATGGACGGGGGTCCATATACCAGGGACGGGTGTCCCCATTTAATGGACACCCGTCCATAAGTAAAATGGAATAATTTTTTTTTATAAAAATTAGGGACAGTCGTTCATCCATTATGGACGGCCGTCCCTTCATTGGACGGGCGTCCGCAAATAAGGGACGCCCGTCCCTAGCCAAAATATGAAAATAAGAAGGGACGGCCGTCCGCAAATAAGGGACGCCCGTCCCTAACCAAAATATGAAAATAAAAAAAAAATAAAAAATTTGGGGAAGGCCATCCATCAATTTTGGATGACCGTCCCTTACGTTTGGACGGGCGTCCACTCCTAGTGGACGCCCGTCCATACTTTAAAAAAAAAAAACAATAATGCTACAGACACTGGGATTTTTGCACCGAAATATTGTACCGGCCTACGTGTAACATGCCTCTGATTTCTTTAATAATTTTTTTTAGTGAACGGCCGTTCATCAAATTTGGATGGCCGTCCATACTTTTAAAAAAAAAAACACCTTCTTCGCTCTTCTTCTTCTTCGCCAAGCCAAAAACCATAGTCTTGGCAACCTAGTCAGAAGATGATGCAACTGTGGGTCTTTTAAGAGTCAATAATCCAAGCAGTCTAAGAACAAAAGCAAAAATTGACATAAAAGTAAGGAGCCTATAAATAGGAGAGAGGAAAAAATATATATATACAGCAACATGATTCTACTGCGAGTTTTAAGAAATAATAGAACTTACATCCTCAACTGCAATTCCAAAATGGCCAAATCCAGTACCAATATCATACTTGTCAACTCCATAATCTGTCAACATCATTTAATCAAAGTTAATAGAAACAAATAAACAAGGCATGCATATGTTGCAGAGACAACAATTATTAAATTCATGTACGTAAATTATTTAACATCTCGGTATTCTACGTAATGGTTCACTTGGAAGTTCAACTATTTCGGAGTTTAGCAAAGCTTAACAAAACAAAGGAGCAGGCAGAGCTTTCGTAAGTGAGTTCAATAACAAAGTGAGAATCTTCTGGTCCATAACCAAGAAAGGCATTTGTATATCTCTCCTCCGGTATGTCCAGCTTTCACAAGAACTTCATCCCCAAGCACTCAGTATAGAATCTAAAGTCACCAAATACATTAATATCCTCCCAAGATTATTACAATAATATTGTTTCAAAGAGAAACTTATTTATAACATTAACATTGCCGTTGAAGTTAAATAAAAATTGAATACTTTATCATCTTATCCAAATCTCCAACACGATAAACAACATGGAGCAATCTCCTTTTGTCTTTCTTAACCTATTCTGGGGCATTTTCTTGAGAAGCACTTGTGCTAGCCTGTGCCACATTCCCAGCTGATACCACTCCTACGCCATTGCCATCTCCTTTCAAGTGCTTAGAGGCCTTCAAACCAAGTGATTATGATCTAAAGGTTATTTTTGTTTTGTTTATGCTGTAATTCAGTAGGAGGATTAGGATTGCTGCAAAATGGATTTGAGGTGTTACTGCTGGCGAGCTGAGTTACTTCAGAGAAGTAGGTCGCCATGAAGAAGGGAGTCGGCTTTTTAGGAAGTTTTGTGATTATATTTATCCCTATCAAAGTGCTTGAAGAAGTTACAGCATTTTGTAGCACCAATGGTGGAGGATTGTCAGGTGGAATAGTTACTTTAATGGAGGATACTTCATTTGAGACTATTGTTAATCCAAATTCTCCTGTTGCTGCTTCCCAGATTCTATCGTAAGGATCAACTGGATATCAATGGAGATCAATGAGCTATGTTGTGAGAGATGTTGCTGTGGTTTTTGGCTTGGCGAAGAAGAAGAAGAAGACCGAAGAATGTGTTTTTTTTTTTTTTTATAAGTATGGACCGGCGTCCATTCTAATGGACGCCCGTCCAAACTTAAGGGATGGGCGTCCACTCCTAATGGACGCCCATCCAAACGTAAGGGATGGTCGTCCCCAAATTTTTTATTTTTTTTTATTTTCATATTTTGGTTAAGGACATGTGTCCCTTATTTGCGGACACCCGTCCAAAATGAAGGGAGGGCCGTCTATAATGGATGAACGACCGTCCCTAATTTTTATAAAAAAAAAAAAATTATTTCATTTTACTTATGGACGGTCGTCCATTAAATGGGGACGCCCGTCCCTGGTATATGGACCCCCATCCATATAATATGGACGGGCATCCATCTGAGTGAACGGCCATCCAACAAATTTGGATGGCCGTTCACTAGAAAAAAATTGTTAAAGAAATCAGAGGCGTGTTACACTTAGGCTGGTACAATATTTCGGTGCAAAAATCCCGTTGTCCGTAGTATTATTCTTTAAAGATATTGAAGGAAGCATTGTCTTTTGAGTTAATTGCTCATACAGCTAAAAACTTATCAGTGTTTAGTGCTGATAATCTAAAAGGGCTTGAAGTTTCTACAAATAAAGATTGTCCTGAAATGACAAGCATTATTGATGGTGACGGAGCCGCGTTTCAACGCCTAAAGAAGTTGTACATAGATGGTGTTATGCTTCAAAAGTCACGCTTATGTCAGCTTAATAAATGTGCTGCTAAGCCCATATCTCCTCAAAGATATTCACACCAACTCTATCTCATTTCAAGAAATGAATGGACGAGAGCCTTCCACGTGTCAAGGCAACTTGCAAAACACTCATTACATTGAGTGTTTAGATGTATAAATGGGCACTCTTCTTCCCGAAGAAGGGGGCTAAGATGAGATTTGAGCTTCATTTCATTCTCTCTCTGTAAACACTGTATTTCTTCATCTTTGTATGCCTTACGAGCAAAATCATAGAAATAGTCAAAGATCAATAAAATAACAGTGGATGTAGGAGTCGTTTGTTGCATCCGAACCACTATAAATACCCCTCTTGCCAATCTTTTATTTATGTTTTCTGCAACATATATAATCTTAGCTCCATATTCAAATCTCATGGATCCATCACGTGTGATTCCTAAGTCCGCTTAGCACTTCTCACGTGCAAGTAGTTGGCGTCCAAAATCAAGCGTCAATAGTTTGGTGGCCCATGTAGGTCTGATTCTCAAGCCTGCATCCAAGTTCCCTGATGGCGTGCTCGATCTCGGGAAACTGCGTGATTCTCCGGTTGTGTCGCAAACGTTATCGAATGCGGCTGGATCGCAGCGTGAATTCTGAATGCAGCAATCGAGAATTCTCCAATTGTGTGGCCAGATCGCACACGTTAGAATTCCCCGATCGCGTGGCCAGATCACACGCGTCAGAGTTCTCCGATAGCGTGGCCAGATCGTAGATCGCACGCATTAGAATTCTCTGATCGCGTGGCCAGATCGTTGATTGCAAGCATCAGAATTCTCCAACCAGGCGTGGCCGGGTCGTGGATCACGCGCGTGAGTTCTCCGTCGCGTGGCGGATAGTAGATGCGCTCCGATCGCGTGGCGATTGCAGCATCGATCTCATCGAGTTCTCCGTCAGCGTGGCGTATGCTCAGCGCGAAGTTCTCCGATCGCGTGGCCAGATCGCAGATCACACGCCCATGCCTTCCTGATCCTCGGCTTCAGATCATTGATCTTTAGTTTCAAATCGCATGTTTAGATCGCTGATCACACGCTGAGATCGCTGATCTCTTGTGCTCTTAGGTAGAGCTCGTTATGATCTCTCAGGTCGAGCTCGTCATGAGCTTTTCAGGTCGAGTTCGTTTTGACCTCTCATTGAGCTTGTTTTGACCTTTCAGGTCGAGGTCATTTTGACCTCTCAAGTCGAGGTCGTTTTGACCTCTTAGGTCGAGGTTGTTTTGGTCTCTCAGGTTGAGCTCGTTTTGACCTCTCAGGTCGAGGTCGTTTTGACCTCTCAGATTGAGCTCGTTTTATTCATTCAGGTCGTTTTGACCTCTCAAGTTGAGGTCGTTTTGCTCATTGAGCTCGTTTTGACCTCTCAGGTCGAGGTCGTTTTGACGTCTCAGATTGAGGTCGTTTTTCTCATTGAGCTCATTTTGACCTCTCAGGTCGAGGTCATTTTGCTCTCAAGTTGAGCTCGTTATGACCTTTCAGGTCGTGCTCCTAACAGATTTCAGTTTGAGCTTTTCAGTTCGAGACTGCAACCATTCAGATCAAAGACTTGAGTTTCTGAAGCGCGATTACGCACTTTAAAAATTGGGGGGCTTCTATTATGCCTCAAAAGTCATGCTTATGTCAACATAATAAATGTGCTACCAAGCCCATAACTCCTCAAAGATATTCACACTAACTCTATTTCTTTTATGTCAACATAATAAATGTGCTACCAAGCCCATAACTCCTCAAAGATATTCACACTAACTCTATCTCATTTCAAGAAATGAATGGACGAAAGCCTTCCATGCGTCAAGGCAACTTGCAAAACACTCATTACATTAAGTGTTTAGGTGTATAAATAGGCACTCCTCTTCCCGAAGAAGGGGGCTAGGCTGAGATTTGAGCTTCATTTCATTTTCTCTCTGTAAACACTGTATTTCTTCATCTTTGTATGCCTTACGGGCAAAATCATAGAAATAGTCAAAGATCAATAAAATAATAGTGGATGTAAGAGGAGGTCGTTTTGCTGGCCTTTTGGAGCCCATGGGCTTGTTTTTTGCCACTTGCTTTTTTACCCATTCGTCTACGCGATGCAGTGCTCGCGGCACGGGCTATTTCCCTTTGCTGAGCTTTTGCGCAACCTGTAGGCGTTTTTTGCGGTTGCACCACCGCAGATGACTTGGATGGCACGCCTTGGTCCAAACGGTCCAACCTTCGGTTGACCGTCTGAAGAGTATTGTCAAACCTTTCCAGGTAGCTTCTTATAGTGGGGTTAAGCTGTGAACTTGACGAGCTATCTCCTACAGCATTTTGCGGGGCTGAAGGTTTTTTGGAAGAAGTGTCCCTCTGAACTTGGGGGAGCCCGTCAGCGCCCTGGTTGGTTTGCTCAGGTTTTGGTTAGCGGGCCATTTGTTGTTGTAGGACCGGTAAGCTGGAGATTCTCCTGATGAAAGATGAACACTAGACCTTCCTTCTAGCGCCAAACTATTGATGCATGATTTTTACACTAACGAAACACATGTGTGAAATGTTGGGCTGGCCCAAAAGAAACACATTCATGCAAAAGAAAATGATAGTAAATGCATAAGGGGATAGTTTTTAAAGTGGTTCGGATGCTAAGGTAGCAAATCCTACGTCCACTGATGCTTATATTGATGATAAAGGTCAGGTCGCTTTTAGCAGACTGACTTTACAATGATATTACAAGGTATCAAATGCTAAGAATTTTAATGAGAGAGAGAGAGTGTGTGTGGTTAATCAAGTGTAAAATGTGCGAATCCCCTTCAATGAGAGAGGGGCTCTCAATTTATAGAGGAATGGATTGAGGCAATCAACACTGAATCTGCGGGTTGGTGAGATTATCCGAGCAAAATCGTTCTTTATGTCACATTGCCCACCTTCCTTAGTGATTTGCGCGATTTGGAGTAGGGATTGGACACGTGGGATCGTCACAGCTCTTGGCTCGCCTGGCACGCGCCCACTATTCTGACAGAAGCAGGCTGCGGGCGTTCCCATGATCTGACTTTTGCATGCTGACTAGACCTTATGTCAGCCCTTATATTTTTAGGAATAACAGATGGTCTTCTAAAATTGGAGCATATTTGGAAAAATTCAGTAATACCAGAGCACAGTCTTATCTAGCTCACAAATTTAAAGATAAAAGGATGCCCTATGCTGGAATTTTTATTCTCTGAGGAAGTGGCTGTACAACTTAAGGAGTTGCAGTATATGCAAATTGAGCAATGCAAAGTCATTAAAGAAATTATCAGGGATGGAAGTAGAGTTGAATTTGAATCCAGCGCCTTTCCTAAATTGAAGAATTCGGAACTCATTAATCTTCCCTCATTGTCTAAGATTTTTATTCTGTAGTGTTTTCATGATTTTGATTACCAAGATAAAGAGCAGGCTTTCTTCATAACAAGATTAATAGAAAAACTACGTAAGAATTTTGTAATCATCTATGTAGTCTAACCCGAATGGAGCAAAACAGGGGAAAACATTCGGCCTATAGATGTAAAATTGGATGGGCCCATTTTAACTATCTAAATACTAGATTACCATGGGAGTGGACAAGGAAACGTTTTAGTTGATTGATCATGATCGTAAATTGCAAAGTAGAAAGATTATTTAAGAGACTTTTTGTGAGAAGATGACATTATCAATTACTCAACATAATTACCCATGTTTTATTCAACATGATTATCCATGTTCATATGTGGAGAATCAAGGAACTAGGAATGTTCATTTGTATTTGTGTAAGGAAGTTAAACATTATACTAGGAACATCACTAAGATGGATTGCTTAAAAGTATATGGAAGGATGAAGGAAAAACCTAAGCTTGAATTAGGGAGGCTTTCTAGTAGAATATGCTTAACTTCTGATGTTTGGATTTCTGCTACAACTAACGGCTCATTACGTAGGCGAGAATTGTGCGTTACAAAGTAAAATACTCAACTTTTGCCATATTCCTCCTCCACACTCAAAAATTGTTTTGGCAGATAAAGTTTTGACTTTCTTACAAGAATGGGAAATTGAAAAGAAAGTTTTCTCAATTACTTTGGACAATGCAAGTAGTAATGATAGGATCGAGGATATCTTAAGGAACCAACTTTGTGTGCAAAATGCTTTGTTATGTATGGGTAATTTTTTCCATGTGCGATGTTCTGAACATATCTTGAATCTTATTGTTCAAGAAAGGTTAAAAGTCACTAGTGTGGCTTTAAATAAGATTCGAGATAATGGGAAATATATTAAAGGAACTAAGGCTAGAAAATTCAAGTTTGGAGAACTTGTTGTACAAACAGGTGTGAAAGCTCAATGGGGTTAAGATTGGATGTTTCCATTAGATGAATTCAACTTTTTTAATGCTTAAAACCGTGTTAATATATCGTCCTTTGTTTGTAGTTTTATCAATAATAGATCACAATTACAAATTTTGTCCATCAAATGAAGAATGGGATAGGGGGAGAGGACATGCAAATTCTTGGATCCATTTTATGAGATTACAACTCTATTCTCGAGTTCCAAATACCCTACAGCAAACTTATACCTTAAATGTGTGGCAAATTCAATTGCGTTTAAATGAAGAGAGGATGAAGTTATTGAGAGCATGGCCGAACAAATGATCCCAAAATTTGTAAAATATCGGAATTCTTATAGTCTTGTGTTAACTATTGCAACTATTCTTAACCTCGTATCTTAAGTTTCAGTTTGTGGAGTATGCTTACAAAAAAGTTTAGATTTAACTACTGTCCAATAAAAGATGGAGGTTGTTAAACATAACTTGCATAAGCTTTTTCAACTTACGAGGTTCAATGTTCCAAAGAAGTTCCCACCACACCTTAGTTGTTTCTTCTGCGAGTGGTCTTACACTTAATAGGTGTTCAAACATCAGAATTTGGATATCCTCTAGCATTAGAAGAGCAATTGTGATCATTATCCAACACTTGCCACGATGACTCGTGATATCATGAGTATACCAATAACATTCGTTGCTTCGGAGTTCACTTTTAGTATTGGCAGTAAAGTGCTTAACAAATTGCAAAGCTCACTTCAACCAAAAATGCAAAATCCTTGATATGCACTCAGACTTGGCTATATGGATATGACTTTAAAGGTAATATGTTAACATAATATTTCATATGTTTTGTTACTTACATTTATTAATATTTGTAGTTGATAATTGTATATGATGATTCAGATGATGATCTTGATGTGCCACTAACTAATCCGGGGATTGTGGAATCAAGAGACTCTACTATCAGCCCCACTAAGGAATGAACATGAGCTGACCAATGTCAAGAAAAGTTAAATTTATCTTATGTTTTTGTTTTTGTATTTGTGTTATATATATTGTGTTTGGTATTTGTTTTTGTGTATTAGCGATTATGTATTTATTTTCTATAAACTATATGCTTGTTGGTCTTAAATTGACGAGAAATTGAGTTGGTTGTGAGTTGAATTGAACTTAGAGTATTTGAATGTGGAGGTGTAGTTGTAAAAAATGAAAATTGCAAGAATTTTGGGGGTGTAACGTCATAATTGAAAAATGAAACCATTTTGGGGGTGTAACCATCATAATTTAAAACTAGGGATGAGTAATGCAGGCACTGCGGGTCAACCCATGCCTGCATAGGGTAGGGTGCAGATCCAATATTTTGGACCCGTTTAGATCGACTTGTTTTGGGCCCATACCTGTGGGACTGCACCCGTTTTGATCTAAACCATACCCTACTCACCTGTCCATTTTGCCAAGTCTAACGTGGGAGTTATTTTGACGTTTTAATTTAATTTAATTTATAATGACATGAAACCAGGGTGCCAACCTTGGGTTTCGCAAAACCTTGGGTGAGAACATGTTGTCTTTAATTATTTTTCTCCCCTACTTCTTTTATTTTTCTCCCCGTCCTACTTTTCTTCTTTCTCTCTCTCCCTCAACTCTTTCCTTTTCTTTTTTACCTCTCTTTTCCCCCTTTTTCTTTCTCCTTTCTCCTCTGATATTTATTTTACGTCTTTACCCCCACTCAAAAAAATAAAATAAAAAATATTTATATATACACACACAGAGGGGCGGATTCAGCCCAGGCCTACCCTCAGATTTGAAAATTTTTTTCTTAATATACAGGCCATAAAAAATTGTTAATTAACATATATACCCAGACCCAACTTTAGATTTTAAAAAAATAAGAACTATTATACATACTGTATATCTAGGTCTATGAAAAAAAACTTGTTTTATATATATATATATATATTCCAAGCCCACATCATATTAAAAGTAAAACTCTCTCTAGTGTTTTTCTACACGGCTTTATCTGTTTTTTATGATTTTGTCCTCAAATTCTTTACTCTCTCTTTCTCTTTCTCTCTCTCATGTTATTCGCTCTTAAAATTTTTGAAGACTGAAATTGTTAAATTTTCACTACTCAAGGTGTCATAATAAGCTCCGGTTTCTGTTTTATCGATTTTAGGTATGTGTATTATTCATTTCAATTTAGTTTATTTAAGGATTGAATCATTTTTTTTTCTTTTTGAGGTTTTTTATTCTAATTTGAGAGAAAAAAGATATTAATCTTGTGAGTTTATTTTATATTTTCTGTCTAAGAATGAATTTGCTTTCTTAAATTAAAACATTAACTATATTTTAAATGACGTTATTCTTCACCCTTCACCCACCACTTTCCTACATTTTAAACGCCACTATTCAGTTGTTCAAAATTATTAAAGAAATTTGAGTTACTATCTATGTTTATACTAAAAAATTTTCTCCTTTTTTATTAATTCATATTAAAAGTCAACGCAACATTGACTTGATTTAAGTTTTGGTTGACTTTAGCTTAATTAAGCTAGGTTTGATCAACGCTATAAAAATTTATGTTATAATCTTTGAAAGCCAAAAATAAAAATATTAAAAGAAGGTTTTGTTCAAGGTTTACTCAACACTTTTTCTCAAAATTTTGTTTCTCATAAATTTATTCAAGTAAGAAAATATTGTGTTATTATATATTTTTTTTTCTCATGTTCTTAATATTATATTATTTTTTTATTAAGGTTTGGTGATTTTTTAAAGTTTTCACTAGTTATTTAGTAAATAATGGCAGAGCCGCGGAGACCCCGCTTGACAAAAATCCTGGATCCGCTACTACACGCGCGCGCGCGCACACACACACAATAACAATAATCAATAAAAAGGTATATATATATATATATATATATACACGCACACACGATAACAATAATCAGTAAAAAGGCCAAGTTGTGGCTGGCCCGCGTAAAAATATTAGTTAAAATAATGTGTTTTATTATTGTCGTTGACCAACTGATTGAGTGAACTGGTTCTGACCAATTCATGATACATTTGGAAGAACTTCCTCCAGTTTTGAGATGCTTCAGAGTTGCTGAGAGCAAGCAGAGACAGTAACCAGACAATTTTTCAGGTGTGTTTTTAACTTCTTTAGTTAAAAGTTCAAACACCTAGGGCTGGTTTAGAATATTTATATTTATTCTTTCTGTGAGCCTGTTAGGTTTGAACAAAAACAAGATCTCTTCTGCAAGAATTTCATACTAAGAACCCGAGTCTTATTATTGTTATTAATAATCAATCCAGAGGATTTAATGTCATTTTGTAGTGAATATTATGCATCTTAAACGCATTTCATGTTTTAAAAGCGATATAATATGCTCTTAATTTTTTATTTTTATATTTAAAATATTTATTTTAATAATTAAAAAAACTTATTTAAAAGGAACCTACTTTGCTGATTTGCTCATTTTAAATTTGCCATCTATCATTTTTCAAAAGTAAAGCAATTTTAAAATTTTACAAAACAAACTGCTGAAAACTTTTATCAAAAGCTGATTATTCAAAAAGTTGGGCTAAAAGTGATTAAGGAAAAAACTACATCAATCCAAACTAAGCTTAAGTTGGAATTGAATTGTATGGCTCAAACTTTCGTAAATCAAAGTTGGATTAGGATCTATCATATCGAATTCAGTTTTGTGTTTTTGTTTCGCTGTGCAATATACCGAACCAGTAACATTGTTGGTTTGTCTCCGCAACTACAATTGAATTTGAGGTTTTGCTGTTTGGGACTTATAATGATTTGGATTGATTGCTTTCTTGAGTTGATATCAGTGGTGGGAGGCGGCAGGTGTAGGGATCCTAATTTGGGGTGGGGAGAGATGTTTTAGGGTGGGTATTATATTAAGAGGTTGGTGGTGGACGAAGTGGTTGTGGGGTCTGGGTTCTATTGGCTGGTTGCCAGAGATTGTTGCAGGTGAAGGAATGGAGTTCGTTGGTGGTAGTTCCATGGTGGGGGAGAGAAAGAAAGGAAAAAAGGAAAAGAAAGGGGAGAAAGGAAAGAAGGAAAGAAGAAAGTAAAATAAATAAAAAAGGAGGAAAAGAAAGAGGGTAAAGTGGTTTTTTTACCCTTGTACAATTAACTGAATTTGGACAGAATTAGGATTTTGGGAAACTGTTGTGGGTATTAAAAAGTTCATAGTTATCCAAATACTTTTTGGAAATCGTAGGAGTGATTGCTTTTTTCTCGTTTCAAAGTGAATGAATTACCATATATAATACCAAACTATAAAACTATATATATAAAAGAAGAATCATAATCTTAACCGGCAATTCTATTTTGTTTTGATCAGATGTTTTATTAGCTTGATAGACATTAACTTTTCAACAATATTTGCAGGATGTCTGATCCAGCGACTCTGACGCAAACTATCGTAACTGGAACCGATTTTGCAATTAAACAAGGCACAGGCATAGCCAACTATCTGAAGAGGAAACATGGTTATGTGAAAGATATTGAACAGAATTATGCCAAACTTGAGGATGAATATGACACACTTTGCGCTCGAGAGAAATTTACAGAAGACAAACTGGAGAGATGTGAAGCAGAAGCAGATGAGACAAAGGAATGCGAAATCTGGCGGGGAAAAGTGAAAGAGATGAAAGTTGAAGTCGAAAAATTGAAGACTGCGTATGGAGATCGTCCTTGTGGACCTAGACACTATCTTTATCTCATGAAACTTGGTAGACGAATTGTGAAAATGACAGAGGAGGTAGCATATCTGACGAACGCCAGGGAAAAAATGCTTAGTATGATGATTCAGAAGCCGCCACCTCTACGTATCAGCAATCCCACCAAGGAAAATATTAAATTAGCATCAGTTGAAAAAAATGTAAAAAAGCTAAAAGAGTATTTGAGAAATGAAAAGATCAAAACAATTTGCGTATGGGGACCAGTAGGAGTTGGGAAAAGTAGGGTAATGGATCGTCTGCATCAAGAAATTAAGGTACCTGAAGACTTTCATATAGTTTTTAAGGTTGCAGTAGGCAAAGGAAATGATGAAGAACGCATACAAAAACAACTTCTGAAGCGGTTGAAGATAAATCAGGAAAATTTAAGTGCTGAAGAAAGACGAAGCAAGATTAATGAAAAGCTGAAGAAATGCCCGAGCTATTTATTGTTACTCGATGATGTTTTTTCAAAAATTAATTTGGAAGAAATAGGCATTACTGATGAACATCAAGGAAAGGTAGTCTTTGCAACCAGGTATAGAGTATTTTGTCAAGGAAGGGATGAAGAGCTAGAAGTGGACAGATTGTCAGACACGGATGCTAGAAAGATGTTTTGGGAAATTGTGGGTCTGGGTTTCAGGGATAATCCAGATATCGTGGGAGAAGCAGAATTGATTATCAAGTTCTGCAGTGGCATGCCGTACTTGATAGAGTTGATAGGAAAGCACTTGAGTAATAGAATGAGTATTGAAGAAAAAATTCAAGAAGAAAATGCAAACATTGCAGCAATATGGCGGAAGACATGGGATGGTTTAACATCACCAACTGGGGAACCGAGGCAAAATTTGGAAATAGTTTACAGGACCCTTAGACTTGAAATTGAAAGGCTATACGAAAGGATAGGTCTTGCTTTCTATATTTGGCAATTTTTCCCGCTGGCAGTGAACTTCATCGGGATTATATAATTGAGTGTTGGAGAGCAGAACAGTTTTTAAATGGCTTCCCAAAGCTTAGGGATGCACGTGATGATGGGAATGATAAGTTGCTTGAATTGGTCGGCAATTCTCTGTTGAAAAAGGGAAAGGTGGTAGGACTATATACGATGTTCGAGTTTTATCAACGACTGGCATTTCGATTTGCCGAAGATGAGAACAGTTATATGCCAGAGATAGGTAGAGAAATAAAATGGGAAGTTGCAACTAGGATCTCAATGATTGGCAATTCATGCTTTCTCCCTTTACCGAAGGAGCCAAAGTCTGAAAGAATCTTAACATTGTTACTTCACGAAATCAATTGCTTGTCACAATTTCCAACATCATTCTTTCAGCGTATGTCTTTGCTTCAACTTCTTGACTTGTATAAAACGAAGATCCAAACTCTTCCGTCATCTATTTCTTGCTTGAAAAATCTCAAAGCAATGTTCCTAAAGAATTGTGATCAATTAATAGAGCTCTGTGCTGAGGTAGGAGATCTTCGTACTCTCGAAATTCTTGACATACGTCATACTGGAATTTATAACCTGCCTTCAGTAATAAAACACTTGATTTCTCTCAAGTGTCTGAGAGTTTCAATTAGAAAAAATATTGGGAACCAAAACCATGTTAATGGTGAGGGACCAAGGGAGATGATTTCTTCTAATGTATTTGACAAGCTTCATTCATTGGAAGAGTTGGGAATTGTTGTGGATCCAACTGATGAAAGATGGGATCAAAATGTTGTTATAAGTATTGTCGAGCAAGTTTCCACACTTGAGGAATTGACTAATCTTTGTTTCTACTTTCCTACCTTGGATTGCTTCAAGACATTTATTAGTAACAGTAAATCGTTTAACGGGAACGATAAGTGGAAAGGTGGACTCAGATCATTCAGCATCACTGTTGGTCCTCAACAAGGAAATTCTCTACCTGAATTTGATGTCTCCAAATGGTCAACTCAAAAGCGTTTGAGATTTTCTGCAGGTAAATGCGTTATTTCAAATTTCTTTCATAAAATTAAAATTAAAGTAGTTCATTTTATTTCTTGAAAAATAGTGATTTATAATAGAATTAGTGGTTCATTTTATTTCTTGAAAAATATTGATTTACAATAGAATTACATACAAATAAAACATTAAGGAGTTTATTTCATTGTTAAATATTCATCTCTTACTCTTCAAGCACTTGAAAACAAAGCATCTCTCTTCAAATTTTCACTTCCATTTATGGCTTTCATCGTTTCTCTTCACAAAACAATTGAATCAACTTCAAATTTATCATATGATTACGAAATCCAATTTCTAATCCTTTACATAAGTATATTTATAACATACATTTTGTATGTATATATGTTTATATTGAATAAAATCTTTGGTAACTATTTTCAATTGAATTATAATTGTAAGATAGTTTGATTTGATTTTGAGCAGCATAGGAGTTTTCATTATGCTAATTTTAGTATTTAAAGCCATGGTTCTCATGAACAAAATTTAATTTGAATCCATCTTGATATGGCTATATCCATACAGGTGATGACTTCCCTGAGGCTATTTTAAAGATATTGAAGCAAGCACATGCTTTTGAGCTAATTGATCATACAGCTCCAAACTTATCAGTCGTTGACGGTGGTGATCTACAATTCCTTAAAGATTGTACAATTGAAGATTGTGGTAACATGACAAGTATTATTGATGGTGAGCATACCAGAGGTGACGCTTTTAAAAGCTTAAATAAGTTGCATATTGACGGCCTTCCAAAATTGGAGCACATTTGGAAAGGTGCAATAGAATCACAGCATAGTCTTATCATGCTCAAAATTTTAACGCTAAAAGGATGCCACAGCCTAAAAGTTTTGTTCTCAGGGGTTACGGTTCTGCGACTTAACCAGTTAAAGCATATTAAAATTGAGGACTGCAAAGTCATTGAACAAATTATCCAGGATGGAAGTATTGTTGATTTAGGGGCCTTTCCTAAATTGGAGGAGTTTGAACTCATTGATCTGCCCTCATTGTCCAACATTAGCAAAGTTGTGTCCATGAAATGGGATTCTTTGGAGACATTGATGATTAATAAATGTGCGGAGCTTAAAAGTTTCCCATCTACTTTCAAAGAGGCAAAGAAATTGAGATCGATCTATTGCACTCAAGATCTGTGGAACCAATTGGTTTGGCCGGCAGATAACGATGCTACAAAAAATCGTTTTCTAAATCTGCATCAACCGATTCAACCCTGATGAGGTAACTTACAAGACACAACTCTTCTAGATGTATTTCTTTGCTGTGCTTTCAGATGACAATCAGCAAAGTTTACGAGACTAATTTGCAGAACTCTTCTGACTTTCTTTTTTTACAGGCGTGGATTTGCGGATGGTAATAGGGTTGTGCTATTCCACTTGAATGAATCCTTTTCAAGGCCATGCTGCAGGATGTCAATTTTCACCTTTTTGTGTGTGTGTGTGTGTGTGTGGATATTGCCAAGTTTATGAATTTCCTCTCTGGAGTTCTGCCGATTGTTGATGAAGTTGGCTTCTTTAATTTCTTTCTGAGGTCCGAGTTTGATTCAGGGTAAAGAGTTGTATTATTATCTATGACTTTTTCAAGATACAAAAAATCGTTAATATCAAGATCCAGGTCGAACCCATATAAGGTAAATCAATGACAGCATGTTAGATATTCCTTGCTGTGCTTTTAGATGACAATAACCAAAGTTTACAAGAGTAATTTGCTGAACTTTGAGTTTTTCTTGCAGGCATGGATTTCCGGGTGGTGAAATGGTACTATTCATCTAAGTGAATCTTTTTCAGGGCCTGTTGCAGGATGTCAATGCCAAGTTTACGAGTTTCCTTTTCGGAGTTCTGCTGATTGTTTGATGAAGCTGGCAAGCAAATTGTGTTCTTTAATTTCCTTCTAAGATTCTTGTATGATTTAGAGTAAGAGTTGTATTGTTATCTGTGACTTTTGGGAAGTACATTTCTCCAGATGGCACTGCTTCCACCCAGTTGTCCTTGAAATCACAAGCATTTGCCACCATCTACCCCCACCTCTACTCCAGTAAGATTAACAAATCTAAACCTCGTCATGCTTTCTTCACCAACTCGGCGGCTGACCTGCCTCTGCTTGGTTATAATTGGTCAGATAATGTTTTATCCTCATCTTGGATTCCAGCTTAGCTTTACTGGTACTTTCCTGAGACATCCACCGCCATCGATTAAAAAAAGCCTAATTGCTCTTCCCTCTACATCCTCGCCACAGAACATCAGACTTGCGTGATCTGCAATGTTTCCCGATATTTTCTATGTTTGAATTCAGGGTTACCACTGCAAAAATCACAACATTAAAGAGCTTGTCTTGGCTCGACCTGCTACTTGCTTCGCTGGCATTGTCTTGCCAATGTCACCCATTCTGCAATCCTCAATCGTGTTGACAGAACCAACCGTTAATTTCTGGTATAAGTAAGCCATATATGTTGGATCTAACAGAATTCTATCGAGCACTCCTCTCCGCAGTTCAGTAACATCCTTCAGCTGCCTCAAATGGCGACACAATCCAATCAAACATCGCTCATCTACTTTCTGGTCAAAGTCTTTCAATGTCATTCTTGCATCATCCAGAAGCTCCTCAACACCAGTCACCCACTTCAAAACATCCTTGTAAATCGCGTCTCAGTCCATTTCTTCTGGCACAACACGTCATTGTTGATCCGTGCTCGGTCATTTATCAGATTCTCAACTTCAATTTAAAGAGTATCAAAGTATATCACGTAGTTGCGAGAGATGATGGATTTTGGCTTGATGTGATCAAGCTAGAAATCTCCTCTGTATTGGTATGGGAGGAAATTTCATGAACGTCTTCCGAAACATCTCTTCTTCCCTTTCCATTCATCTTCAATAATCATGCGTGCCATAAGGATGAGCTTGTTCATGCTTAGCGGTGAGTAGTTCCGGGTACCCTGCATTTTTCAGGGGAACTAGAACTGGAACCGTAAATGTAGGTTCCCAAAAAAAGAAACCGGAACTGGAACTGCACAGTACATATTTTTCAATTCAAGGAACCGGAACCTAAAATACAGGTTCCGGTTCTTTTCCGAGGTACCCTGTAAAAAATCAATTACCCCCTATTAGCTTAAAAATGGCAAAAATACCTTAAGAGTTTACAAATACACCCCTAACAAATTTTGATTACTCATTCATTTGTGTCAAATGTAACTCATAACATGTAAATTTAATATTATAAATTAGTAATGTTTATAATGTAATATAGTAATGTTGTAATTAATTAAGTAATTATTAAATTATAATGTAATGTTATAATTAATTAAGTGATCATACTATAATGTAATGTTATAAATACTTATAATTATTTAGTAGTTATTAAACAATAATATAATGTTATAATTAATTAAATTTTTAATAATTTAATTAATTATTTATGTTTAATGTTTATAATATAATGTCATAATTAATTAAGTAATCATTTAATTATATAATGTTATAATTAATTAAGTGATCATACTACAATGTAAATTGTAATGTTATAATTAATTAAGTAATTTACTATTTAATTATAATGTAATATTATAATTAATTAAATTGTTAATAATTTAATTAAGTATTGTAATATTGTTTATAATAGAATGCTATAATTAATTAAGTAATCATACTATAAATTTATAATGTAATATTAAAATTAATAAAATTCTAATCATTTAATTAAGAATTGTGTAAATTAGTAAATTACTAATGTTTATAATATAATGTCATAATTAATTAAGTAATCATTTAATTATAAATTATGTGATCATACTATAATGTAATGCTATAATGAATTAAGTAATCATACTATAAATCTATAATTTAATATTATAATTAATTAAATTTTTAATTATTTAATTAATATACTAATATTTATAATGAAATGTTATAATTGACTAAGTAATCATACTATAAATATATAAGGTAATGTTATAATTAATTAAATTTTTAATCATTTAATTAAGTAATGCAATAATATAGTAAATTACTAATGTTTATAATATAATGTTATAAATTCATAACTAATTATGTAATCATTTAACTCTGTAATGCTATAATTAATTAAGTGATCATAATATAATGTAATATAATAATGTTATAATTTAATTAAGTAATTATTTAACTATAATGTAATGCTTAATTAATTAAATTTCAGATTATTTAATTAAGTAATCATTTGTTTATAATGTAATGTTACAATTAATGTTTATAATATAATGTCATAATCAATTAAATAATCATCTGATTATGTAATGTTATAACTAATTATGTAATCATATTATAATGAATTAAGTAATCATATTATAAATCTTTAATATAGTATTATAATTAATTAATTTATAATAGAATATTATAATTAATTAAGTGATCATTTAATTATGATGTAATGTTACAATTAATTAACTAATTAAGTAATCGTCCTATAAATTTATACTGTAATATTATAATTAATTAAATTTCTAATTATTTAATTAACTATTGTGCTAATGTTTATGTAGTAAATTAGTAATTACTAATGTTTATAATATAAGGTCATAACTCATAATCAATTAAGTAATTATTTAATTATGTAATATTATAATTAATTATATGACCATATTATAATATAATGTTATAGTGAATTAGGTAATCAAACTATAGATCTTTAATGTAATATTATAATTAATTAAATTTTTAATCATTTAATTAAGTAATGTAATAATGTAGTAAATTACTAATATTTATAATGTAATGTTATAAATTTATAACTGATTAAGTAATCATTTAACTATGCAATACTATAATTAATTAAGTGATCATAATATAATGTAATGTAATATTGTTATAATTTAATTAAGTAATTATTTAACTATAATGTAATATTTAATTAATTAAATAATCATTTAATTAAGTAATCATTTGTTTATAATATAATATTATAATTAATATTTATAATATAATGTCATAATCAATTAAATAATCATCTAATTATGTAATATTATAATTAATTTGTTTATAATATAATATTATAATTAATTAAGTAATTATTTAATTATAATATAATATTATAATTAATTACGTAATTGTATTATAAATTTATAATGTGATGTTATAATTAATTAAATTTCTAATAATTTAATTAAGTATTGTGCTAATGTTTATGTAGTAAATTAGTAATTACTAATATTTATAATATAATGTCATAATCAATTAAGTAATCATTTAATTATGTAATGTTATAATTAATTATGTAATCATACTATAATGTAATGTTATAGTGAATTAAGTAATCATATTATAAATCTTTAATGTAATATTATAATTAATTAAATTTTTAATAATTTAATTAAGTTTGTACTAATGTTTATAATGAAATGTTATAATTGATTAAGTAATTATATTATAAATCAATTAAGTAATGTTATAAAATTATAATTAATCATATAATGTAATGTTACAATTGATTAAGTATGACATTTAACTAGTAATAAAATTTATTAATGTTTATCAATTTATCATATATAATTAATTAATTGCTAATTTACTAGAAATATACTTAGAACTTGATAATTGAAGTAAATAACTAAATATATTATTATTCAATCAAATATACTATTTTATTAAAAAATAATTCTTTTAGTAACATTAAAAATTTAAAACACTTTTAATTGGATTATAATTCCAATTATTCACTTAATTAATCAAAACTTTAATATTAATATATTAAAGTTTTTAATATAGTGTAATTTATATGTAATAAGTATAATTGTATTAGTATATTTATTTAATTAGGTTATTCCAAAAATTTAACTTTTTTCTATTTTAAATTTTTTTATATATAAAATATTAGAAACCCCCCATTATTCACATTTCACAAATATTTCATTGCAGTCCAGGTTCCAAAACAGGTTCCAAATAGGGTACCCTTTTTCCGTGTTAGTTGCCTCGTTCCGATAGAACTAGAACCGAAACCGCACAGTGTCGGTTCCAAAAAATTGGAACCGGAACCTACCCGCCTAGTGCCAGTTCCGGTTCCGGTTCCGGTTCTACCCCCAGGTTCTGGTTCTACCCGCTATCCGTGCTCATCCCTACAAATATATGGTCGTCGTTGTCGGTCAACGATGCTCAAGATTTGGCCGTCATTGACTGCCAACGTCGGCCATTTTTTTAAAGTCGATGACGACCACATGTGACCTTTTTCGGCCAGATCCACCATGGATCTGGCCAGAAAAGGTCACATCTGGCTGTCATCAGCCATTTTTGGTCGTTTGTTGCTGTCGACGGTAGTCGGAATCCGGGAAGTTGGGTGGGTGGGGGTGTTTTTGTTAATTTTTAAACTTTTTCAGGCGGTATTAATGAAATTAATTCACTTAATGGGTCTAAAATTAATTAAAAATATACTAATATTTCCTAAATAATTAAACAAAGAAATATAAAAACATATTGAACTAATCGTAAACTCCATATGTTTAGCATATACGTAAATATTCTACACCTTATATGTTGTATACTGACGTAAAAGAACTATATGTTTAATATAAATATAATAACGGTTAAGGTCCACTGAACGAATTGTAAACCCTATATGTTTAGCATAGATGTAAACATTCTACACCTTATATGTTTCATACTGACGTAAAAGAACTATATGTTTAATATAAATATAATAACGGTCAAGGTCCACTGAACGAATCGTAAACCCTATATGTTTAGCATAGATGTAAACATTCTACATCTTATATGTTTCAGAGTGACGTAAAAGAACTATATGTTTAATATAAATATAATAACGGTCAAGGTACATTGAACGAATCGTAAACCCTATATGTTTAGCATAGATGTAAACATTCTACACCTTATATGTTTCAGACTGACGTAAAAGAACTATATTTTAATATAAATATAATAACGGTCATGGTCCACTAAATGAATCGTAAACCCTATATGTTTAGTATAGCGTTAATCGCTTAACCGATGCTCTGAAATACAATAAATAATATCCGAATACATAGGATCGCTCAAGCGATTCTTTGCTTTTACTCTGGTCGCTTAATCGATCCGTCTGTATCGCTTAAGCGATTCTTTGCTTTTACTCGTAGTCGCTTAAGCGATCGGTAAACGCTTAAGCGATCTAGTCTGCGGTAGATGCCTAGATCGAAAATCGTTTAAGCGACCCACTTGTATCACTCAAGAGATTTTCGTAAAAAACTCTTGGTCACTTAAGCGATCTTGTCCGAGGCAGAATGAATCTGCCCAGATCTATGATCGCTTAAGCAATCCATTTATATCGCTTAAGCAATTTTCGTAAAAGACTCTTGGTCACTTAAGCGATTTGAGATCGCTTAAGTGATCTTGTCCGAGGCAGAATGAATATCTGCCCAGATCTATGATCGCTTAAGCGATCTTATGTATCGCTTAAGCTATTCTTCATAAAAGAGTTTTTGTTGCTTAAGCGATTAAGGATCGCTTAAGCGATATTGTCCGAGTTAGAATGAACATCTGCCCAGATGGGTAATCGCTTAAGCGATCATTTAAGTGATGCTTCGTAATAGACTCTTGGTCGCTTAAACGATTTGAGATCGTTTAAGCGATCGTTTCTGGAAAAGTCTTGGTCGTTTAAGAGATATATGTGGTCAGTCATATACGTAATTGTTTGGTACCATGCCTGTCTTTAAGTTAATTAATTTTGAAATGACTGTGATTGGGAAACATTTGTACATCACTCATTTCCCTCCCAAATCCGAAAAGAATTTGTATCGCAAAATTAAGTAATTTATATCAATCTAATTTATCACAAATCAAAATATAAGAGACATCAATGTAACCTGTTTATCGAAACATAAAATAAAAAATAGGCATGGGATGCAGCAAATATCAAAATATTTGGACAAGCTAACCATTACCCCTAGCTATGGTGAATCAAATAATCATACCAGTACATCACACGTTGTACTGATACACAAAATGAAACAAAACGGTAAAAAACCATTATCCAACTTGGATGTAGCAAATGATCACACCATACATAGTAAATTCAAACTGCTAATGAGATATCTTATATGGACAAACAAAAATATCTCCCAAATGTCAGATCCAATTCTTTACAATGATCACACCATACATAGTAAATTATTTACAATTTCCTATACACTGCCTTTAATTTACTTTTTGATGCCAAAGAGTTTAATGTCACTAACACCTTTGCACAATCCCTTTATTACAGATGCCTCCTCCTGCCAACCAGCCTTTGAGAAGTTCTCGAATTCTGTTTGCCAGGAACCTGCAAAAAATATCCGACACACACCTGCAGACACGTTAGCTATTGTAAATAAAAAAAAAAAAAAAAACAGGTAAAAAAGTTACAGAGTGTTTAGGTGAGAAGTTTACTCAATCTGTCTCTTTCAGTAAAGCTCCATATAAGCATGACACCTGCAGCATCAGCACCACAACCGAAGTATGAACATCAACATCACATAAACTACAAAATTCAAAGTCCAACTTTCATACCTTTTGATTGGGTTCTGATCACTCAAAACGGATCCATCTGCCCATGGAAGCAGTTGACAGCCCAGCGCTCCCGACAGTCTCTCACTATTCCGTCATTCAACCTGTCCATCGGGCTGTTGGTCATGTCGAACGGAATAAATTTCAGGGCATGTGCCCCACATTCAGCACTACAATAGGAAGAAGACATTAGCATTAGAATAAACTTATAGAACAATTGTATTATGTAAGTTAGTTTTATACAAAATTTACCTTGACTCATTTATTGGGCAGGTAGAGCGCTTAATTGGCCACTTTCTGGTTAGTACCTGATCACCCAAGTGCCCAAACATCCCGCTGTGACACAATAGCCGCGGGAACAACCTGGACAGTGGCTCCAACTCGACCTTTAACTGCTTGTCTCGACAAATAGTTGGGTTGTAGTCAAGGATCTTCAGCATCCCCTCCTCTAGATGTACGATGACTATTATCTAGTGCATCTGTTTGACGAGGATGATGCAGTACACTCTTTTAACAACGGCTCAACCGTGGCCATATTTGGGCCGATCATCCCATACATACTGCATAATCCTGTCATCAAACTCGAAATCATCAGGGATGCAGTCCAACTATTATAGGGCCAATCTTTTTCGCTTTGGTCATTTTACTGCACCACTAGCAACAACATTTTTAATTAAAGTACGATATGTCGAAACAAGCATTTGACCAAATGCCACATCGGTGATAGCATAGTCGGGATACAACAGTTCACCATCAGTAGTTTGTCGTAGCCTCATCAGTGCCAATATCTCATCAATGTGCTGCATCAAATAAAAACAACAAGATAAGTATGGAAAACATAGGCAAAAATAAGGAAAATTAAGCGAAAATAACTCACCGAGTCCTCAAGCCACGTGCCCATCGTCAACAACTTCTCAAACCATTCTCGGGGATAATCTCCTGTCTTACACTTTATATGGCCATTACTTCTTGATCCATTGTAATAGGCATAGAAGAGTTTTTTCTTTTCCTCTATTGGCCTATACAAATCGACATTTAAGTCCAATTTCCTTTGCCCACTTCCTGCTCCTTCCTCAATTTTTACATCCCTGCTTCTTTTGCCTCCCACCTCTCCCTCATCCATTATCACCGCCCCATTGCCTCCATCAACCTCCTCAACCTCCTCCATTTCTGGTTCTTCCTCAATTTGTTTCTTAATTTTCTTCTTCTTTACCTGTGTCACTACCATGTAAGGCGATTTCACAAACTTGCTCTTTCGGCTCTCTCTTTTCAAGCCAGTTTGCACTTCAACCGCCGTTAATTCTCCACCAACTTCCTCCTCCACTGTACCAAATTTCTTTCCAAGCTTATCCAATTTTTCCTCCACCCTTTTCATGCACTCTTCCTTCTTGTCAAACCTTGCATAAACGGCTGTTGTAAAACTCTCAAACATGCCATTTATGAGGTCAACAACCTAATTCTCCCGACGTTGATGTCTGGGCAAAGCGGTACTTGTTGTACCGGTTTGTTGAGGCATACGAACCTCTTCCTCCCGCCCATTGGAGCTTCATAATCCTTGGCATCAACCACGTTGTGAAGCAGTGGCCCTGCAACTGCCATCACATGCGTGACCCCTTTTAGGTCCCGCATCAGGCGGTCTATCCGTTCATCCATTGTATCCTCCAGTGCTTTGAAAGATTTGACATAGTCCTCTTCCGCTTCAGCCCCAGTAGCGGTGAGAAAGGGACGGACGACTCCCTACAATAAGAAACAAAATCAATCAGATTGAAGCGACATTTTAAAGCAACTGCATATTAAAAAATTTAGTCCTTTAATCTTACCCCAGCCGCTTGAATCTCAACGTCTATTTGCTCGTAATCTGAATGGGTGTACCTCTGGACATGCCACCGCAACATCCTAGGAAATTGTTGTTGCAGATCCAAACTGTTGCTCCCCTATTAGCGAAGACAGGGATGACCTCGTACATCCAAGCCTACATTGTAAAAAAACAATCCATATCATAATTCAAACACATATGTTACAAAAAATATAACAAAAAGCTATTAATATTTACCTGCATTGCCCATGGGAAGCCAAACAAATTGTACGTGCTTGGTTTACCCTTCCCCTCCCATTGGGACTGCTTTAACAGCATGTCTACTTTTTTTAGGTTGTTGATGGTTCGCTCAAATGATTTCAGTCCCCACGGATAAGAATTAAAGAACTTTAAGTTGCTTGCAAACACAACCAATCTTTCTCAACAGCTTTTGTTGAGTCACAGCCAATAAAATCGAATGTAAAAACAAAACCAATCACACTTTTATCTTCTCTTCATCAGTAAATTTAACTGTTTCTTGCCTGTTCTCTAAAACCTGTGCTGTAATAGACTTATCCCCCTCCATAACCTTATTATAAAACTGTTTGGTCCCCGACTGTTCCTCACTGCCTCTGCCTTCTTATCTGGCACTTCCCCACATCCTAAGCCCATCACCAGGGCATACTGCATCATGCCAAAACGTAGTAGCTTTCTGCCCACCATGAACCACATTTTTTTTTTATTGCATTTTATTGAGTGCAACAACATGTAATGCACTCTCTGCCCCCAAAATGCCTTTTTCTAATGATTTTCGAGTCTTAAAAACCGACCAAAACAAGTGCAACCGAAATCTCTTCTACCATTCATCATTCCATCTAAAATTTCCTGTATTCTATCAAAAACTTCCCAACTTGACCTGACCGTCACCCTTGCAGGGAAGTAGGGCACCTTATCACTTATAAGGTCCAACTCGTAGTCTGTATAGTCCACTAAACGCACAATCTGCATAATCGATATAAACAAAATGTTAGCAACAAAAAGAAACGAAAATAACTAATAAACAAAATATCAGCAACAAAAAATTACCACTGTGGTTGCTTAAGCGATTTCAGATCGCTTAAGAGATCTTGACTCGTGCAAGGTCGGCAAGCAATCTGAAATCGACTGACCTAATGGCAAATGAAAGAATCTCTTAAGCGACACAAAAATGCATTATTATACGTGATTACTGCCTCCACGATCGACTTAAGGCCGATCGAAATGAATATAAGCGACCAAGAGTAAACTGAATCAATCGCTTAAGCAATCATGAGTGCGATCATGAGTAAAACAGATTAATCGCTTAAGCGATACAAATGATCGCTTTAGCAATAGTACAAGCAATATTCCCAAACAACATACCCTTTCTTCGTCGGCCTCCTCCTCGTCACCTGAATCCTCAGACGACTCCTCCTGGCATTAATTCTCGTCGGAATCCTCCTCCTGGCCTGAATCCTCACCTGAATCCTCGTCTTCAGAACCGTTTGCTGGTTCTTCACTCTGTTCTTGTGCCGCCGGCATCTCCTCTGCGTGTGGACCACCTTCATTGATTGGATGATCCACCGGAGTAGCCATTGAACTGCTTGCACCAACGAAATCTAGGATTCAAAGTGTCGTTGGGTTTTCCTCCTCATTGTGAGTGTTAGCCATGGTTTTGGATTGAATTTGGTGTCAAAGTTTGCAGTTTCGATCGAAAATATGGACTGTATCGCAGGAAATTGCACAGATTTCGTTTAGGGTTAAGGAAGTCGATTTTAGGGTTCAACAAATCGATCGAAAATCGTAACTATATTGCCAGAAATCGCGACTGTATTCAGTTTAGGGTTCAAGAAATTGATTTAGGGTGCAAATTTGCAGGTGTTCGATCGGAAAAAATCGCGTCTCCCTTTCGTTCAAGAAATCGCTTTTAGCCCTCATGAATTTCGATTAAGCGAGGTGAATAGTTAGTGGGGCTTGTTTTGAGAAATTTCAAATTTTAAAAACTTTCATTATTTTTGATTCGGCCCACATATGTTTTAATCTTTTCATTTTAACCCATTTTACGTGTTTAATTAATCCTAACTATGCCACATCATCTTCTCTAAATTAAAAAAAAAAAAAATGAAAAACTGTTTCAAGGCCATTTTCTTAAATCGAAACTTGGGATGGCCGAGCAGCTAAATTTTCTCGGAAGAAGACAAAGATGGGAGGGTAGTTTGGTAATTGCTCTCTTTAGAATCCAACAGTAACTAAAACTGTTAGTTTAGGTGTGGGAATCTGGAATAAATGAAACCAGTGGTATTACTTTTGGATTCCGTCAAACCTCGGGTGGGAACATGTCGTTTACTCAATTAAAGATTGTCCTAAAATGATAAGCCTTATTGTTGGTAACGCACCACGTTTCAATCCTTAATTAAGTTGCATATAGATGGTCTTCCGAAATTGAAGCACAATCTTCAATGTCTCCAAGAATCCCATTTCAATGACACATCACGGCAAATCTTAGACCATAAGGGATGATTAATGAGTTCCAATTCTTCAATCTAGGAAAGGTCGTGGTATCAACTCTACTTCCATCTTTGATAATTTCTTTAATGACTTGGCATTGCAATTTGCATGTACTGCAACTCCTTAAGTTGTATAGCCACTTCCTCAAAGAATAAAAATTCCAGCATAGAGCATCCTTTTAGCTTAAAGCTGTGAGCCTTGTAAGACTACTCCGTGATACTATTGAACATTCCCAATTTATGCATGTATGGAGCTAAAAGTGTTTACCATCTCCTTTTCAAAGAGCAGAGAAATTGATAGATATCTATTGCAATCAAAATATGTGGGATCAGTTGGTTTGGCCAGACGAGGACAATTCTACTAAAATCCGTTTGGAAATCTAAATAGATCCACACGAGGAATATCAAACTATCAAAGACAACTTTTTAGACGTATTTCTTTGCTGTGCTTTTAGATGACAATCACCAAAGTTTACAAGACTGATTTGCAGACTCATCTAAGTGATCGTTTTCAAAGGCTTGCTACAGGATGTCAATGCCAAGTTCACGAGTTTCCTTTCGGAGTTCTGCTGATTTTTTGTGAAGTTGGCAGGCAAGTTGTGTTCTATAATTTCTTTCTAAGACTGGTATATGATTTTGAGTAGAGTTGTATTATTATCTGTGACTTTATTTATTACTCTAGGTGGCACTGCTTGAGAAAATTTAGCTGATTGGCCATCCCAAGTTTCAATTTAAGAAAATGGCCTTGAAACTGTTTTTCAGTTTTTTTTAATTTACAAAAGATGACGTGGCATAGTTAGGATTAATTAAACACGTAATATGGGTTAAAATGAAAAAGATTAAAACATATATGGCCGAATCAGAAATAATGAAAGTTTTTAAAATTTGAAATTTCTCAAAACAAGCCCCACTAACTATTCACCTCGCTTAATCGAAATTCATTAGGGCAAAAAGCGATTTCTTGAACGAAAGGGAGACGCGATTTTTTCCGATCGAACACCTGCAAATTTGCACCCTAAATCAATTTCTTGAACCCTAAACTGAGTATAGTCGCAATTTTTGACGATATAGTCACGATTTCTGATCGATTTGTTGAACCCTAAAATTGATTTCCTTAACCCTAAACGGAATCTGTGCAATTTTTGGCGACACAGTCCACATTTTTAATCGAAACTGCAAACTTTGACACCAAATTCAATCCAAAACCATGGCTGACACTCACAATGAGGAGGAAAACCCAACGCCACTTCGAATCCTAGATTCCGGTGGCGCAAGTAGTTCAATGGCTGCTCCGGTGGATCATCCGATCAGTGAAGGTGGTTCACACGCAGAGAAGACGCCGGCGGCACAAGAATGCAGGGAAGAACCAGCAAACGGTTCTGAAGACGAGGAGTCAGGCGGGGATTTAGGCCAGGAGGAGGATTCCAACGAGAATTTAGGCCAGGAGGAGTCGTCCGAGGATTCATGCAACGAGGAGGAGGCCAGCAAAGAAAGGGTACATTGTTTGGGAATATTGCTTGTACTATCGCTTAAGCGATTAATCTGTTTTACTCATGAGCGATTGATTTAGTTTACTCTTGGTCGTTTAAGTGATTTTAGATTGCTTAAGCGATCTTGTGGAGGCAAAATCATAGATATAATAAGTGATCTTTGTGTGACTTAAGAGATTCTTTTAGTTTATTGTTGGTCACTTAAGCTATTTTAGATCGCTTAAGCGATCTTGCACAAGGCAGAGTCAAGATCTCCTAAGCGATCTCAAATCGCTTAAGCGACCACATTGGTAATTTTTTGTTGCTGATATTTTGTTTATTAGTTTTTTTGGTTTATTTTTGTTGCTGACATTTTTTTTATATCGATTGTGCAGATTGTACGTTCAGAGGACTATACAGACTATGAGTTGGACCTTATAAGCGATAAGGTGCCCTACTTCCCTGCAAGGGTGACGGTCAGGTCAAGTTGGGAAGTTTTTAATAGAATACAGGGAATTTTAGATGGAATGACGAATGGTAGAAGAGATTTCAGTTGCACTTGTTTCAGTCGATTTTTAAGACTCGGAAATCATTGGAAAAAGGCATTTTGGGAGCAGAGAGTGCATTACATGTTGCTGCACTTAGTAAAATGCAATAAAAAAAAAAGAAATGTGGTTTGTGTTGGACGGAAAGCCACAATGTTTTGGCATGATGGAATATGCCCTGGTGATGGGCTTAGGATGTGGGGAAGTGCCAAATAAGAAGGCAAAGGCAGTAAGGAATAGTCGAGGAGCCAAACAGTTTTATAATAAGGTTATGGAGGGGGATAAGTCTATTATAGCATAGGTTTTAGAGAACAGGCTAGAAATAGTTGAATTTATTGATACAGAGAAGATAAAAGTGTGCTTGGTTTTGTTTTTACATTCGATCTTATTGGCTGGTGACTCAACAAAAGCTGTTGAGAAAGATTGGTTGTTGTTTGCAATCAACTTGAAGTTCTTTAATTCTTATCCATGGGGACTGAAATCATTTGAACGAACCATCAACAGCCTGAAAAAAGTAGACATGGCATTAAAGGAGTCCCAATGGGAGGGGAAGGATAAACCAAACACGTACAATTTGTTTGGCTTCCCATGGGCAATGCACGTAAATATTAATAGCTTTTTGTTATATTTTTTTTGTAACATCTATGTTTGAATTATGATATGGACTGTTTTTTTACAATGTAGGCTTATATGTACGAGGCCATCCCCTGCTTCGCGGGGGAATAGGAGCAACAGCTTTGGATGTGTAACAGCAATTTCTTAGGATGTTACGATGGCATGTCCAGAGATACACCCATTCGGATTACGAGCAAATAGACCTTGAGATTCAAGTGGCTGGGGTAAGATTAAAGGACTAAGCTTTTGAATATGCAGTTGCTTTAAAATGTCGCTTCAATCTGATTGATTTTGTTTCTTATTGTAGGGAGTTGTCCGTCCCTTTCTCACCGCTACTAGGGCTGAAGCGAAAGAAGACTATGTCAAATCTTTCAAAGCACTAGAGGATGCAATGGATGAACAAATAGATCGCCTGATGCGGGACCTAAAAGGGGTCACGCATGTGATGGCAGTTGCGGGGCCACTACTTCACAACATGGTTGATGCCGAGGATTATGAAGCTCCAATGGGCGGAAGGGACGAGGATGTGGAGGAGAAGAGAGAGGAAGAGGTTCGCATGCCTCAACAAACTAGTACAACAAGTACCGATTTGCCAAGACATCGGCGTCGGGAGAATGAGGTTGTTGACCTCATAAACGGCCTGTTTGAGAGTTTTACAACAGCCGTTTATGCAAGGTTTGACAAGATGGAAGAGTGCATGAAAAGGGTGGAGGAGAAAGTGGATAAGCTGGGAGAGAAAGTTGGTACAGTGGAAGCGGAGTTGGTACAATGGAAGAGGAAGTTGGTGGAGAATTAAAGGCGGTTAAAGTGCAAACTAGCTTGAAAAAAGAGAGCCAAAAGAGCAAGTTTGTGAAATCGCCTTACATGGTAGTGACACAAGTAAAGAAGAAGAAAATTAAGAAACAAATGGAGGAAGAACCAGAAATGGAGGAGGTTGAGAAGGTTAGTGGAGGAAGTGGGGCGGTGATAATGGAGGAGGGCAAGGTGGGAGGCGAAGGAAGCGGGGATGTAAAAATGGAGGAAAGGGGAGGAAGTGGGCAAGGAAAATTGGACTCAAATGTCGATTTGTATAGGCCAATAGAGGAAAAGAAAAAACTCTTCTATGCTTATTACAATGGATCAGGAAGTAATGGCCATATAAAGTGTAAGACAGGGGATTATCCCCGGGAATGGTTTGAGAAGTTGTTGACGATGGGCACGTGGCTTGAGGACTCAATGAGTTATTTTCGCTTAATTTTCCTTGTTTTTGCCTATGTTTTCCATACTTATCTTGTTGTTTTTATTTGATGCAGCACATTGATGAGATATTGGCACTGATGAGGCTATGACAAACAACTGATGGTGATCTGTTGTATCCCGACTATGCTATTACCGATGTGGCATTTGGCCAAACGCTTGTTTCGACATATCACACTTTAATTAAAAATGCCGTTGCTAGTGGTGCAACAAAAGGACTGAAATGAAAAAGATTAGCCCCACAACAGTTGGATTGCATCCCTGATGATTTCCAGTTTGATGACAGGATTATGCAGTAAGTACAGGGGGATCGGCCTAAATATGGCCACGGTTGGGCATTTGTTAAAAGAGTGTACTGCATCATCCTCGTCAAACAGATGCATTGGATAGCAGTCGTCGCGCATCTAGAGGAGGGGTTGCTGAAGATCTTTGACTGCAACCCAACTATTTGTCAAGACAAGCAGTTGGAGGTCGAGTTGGAGGCACTGTCCAGGTTGTTCCCACCGCTGTTACATGACAGCAGGATGTTTGGGCACTTGGATGATCAGGTACTAACCGGAAAGTGGCCAGTTAAGCGCTCTACCTACCTAATAAATGAGTCAAGGTAAATTTTGTATAAAACTAACTTACATAATACAATTGTTCTATAAGTTTATTCTAATGCTAATGTCTTCTTCCTATTGTAGTGCTGAATGTGGGGCATATGCCCTGAAATTTATTCAGTTCGACATGACCAACAGCCCGATGGATAGCTTGAATAATGAAACAATGAGAGTCTGTCGGGAGCGCTAGGCTGTCGACTACTTCCATGGGCAGATGGATCCGTTTTGAGTGACCAGAACCCAATCAAAAGGTATGAAAGTTAGACTTTGAATTTTGTAGTTTATGTGATGTTGATGTTCATACTTCGGTTGTGGTGTTAATGCTGCAGGTGTCATGCTTATATGGAGCTTTACCGAAAGAGATGGACTGAGTGAACTTCTCACCTACCCACTCTGTAACTTTTTTACGTGTTTTTTTTTTTACTTACAAAAGCTAATGTGTCTGCAGGTGTGTGCCGGATATTTTTTGGAGGTTCCTGGCAGGTTGCTGGCAAACAAAATTCGAAAACTTCTCAAAGGCTGGTTGGCAGGAGGAGGCATTTGCAATAAAGGGATTGTGCAAAGGTGTTAGTGACATTAAACTCTTTGGCATCAAAAAATAAATTAAAGGTAGTGTATAGGAAATTGTAAATAATTTACTATGTATGGTGTGATCATTGTAATGAATTGGATCTGAAATTTGGGAGATATTTTTGTTTGTCCATATAAGATATCTCATTAGCAGTTTGAATTTACTATGTATGGTGTGATCATTTGCTGCACCCTAGTTGGATAATGGTTTTTTTAGTGTTTTGTTTCATTTTGTGTATCAATACAACGTGTGATGTACTGGTGTGATTATTTGATTCACCACAGCTGGGGGTAATGGTTAGCTTGTCCAAATATTTCGATATCTGCTGCATCCCATGCCTATTTTTTATTTTGTGTTTCGATAAACAGGTTACATTGATGTCTCTTATATTTTGATTTGTGATGGATTAGATTGATATAAATTACTTAATTTTGCGATACAAATTCTATTTGGATTTGGGAGGGAAATGGGTGATGTACAAATTTTTCCCAATCACAGTCATTTCAAAATTAATTAACTTAAAGACAGGCATGGTACCAAACAATTACGTATATGACCGACCACATATATCTCTTAAACGACCAAGACTTTTCCAGAAACGATCGCTTGAGTGACCATGAGTTTATTACGAAGCATCGCTTAAGCGATACATATGATCGCTTAAGCGATTACCCATCTGGGCAGTTGTTCATTCTGACTCGGACAATATCGCTTAAGCGATCCCTAATCGCTTAAGCGACAAAAACACTTTTATGAAGAATCACTTAAGCGATCCATAAGACCACTTAAGCGATCATAGATCTGGGCAGATATTCATTCTGCCTCGGACAAGATCGCTTAAGCGACCAAGAGTCTTTTACGAAAATCACTTAAGCAATACAAATGGATCGCTTAAGCGATCTTTGATTTGGGCATCTACTGTGGACTAGATCGCTTAAGCGATGACTGAACGCTTAAGTGGCCAGGAGTAAAAGCAAAGAATCGCTTAAGCGATATAGACGGATCGATTAAGCGACCAGAGTAAAAGCAAAGAATCACTTAAGCGATCATATGTATTTGGATATTATTTATCGCATTTCAGAGCATCGGTTAAGCAATTAACGCTATACTAAACATATAGGGTTTACAATTCGTTCAGTGGACCATGACCGTTATTATATTTATATTAAACATATAGTTCTTTTACGTCAGTATGAAACTTATAAGGTGTAGAATGTTTACATCTATGCTAAACATATAGGGTTTACGATTCGTTCAGTGAACCTTGACCATTATTATATTTATATTAAATATATAGTTCTTTTACGTTACTATGAAACATATAAGGTGTAGAATAGTTCTTTTACGTCAGTATGAAACTTATAAGGTGTAGAATGTTTACATCTATGCTAAACATATAGGGTTTACGATTCGTTCCGTGAACCTTGACCATTATTATATTTATATTAAATATATAGTTCTTTTACGTTACTATGAAACATATAAGGTGTAGAATGTTTACATCTATGCTAAACATACGATTCGTTCAGTGGACCTTGACCATTATTATATTTATATTAAACATATAGTTCTTTTACGTCAGTATGAAACAATAAGGTGTAGAATGTTTACATCTATGCTAAACATACGATTCGTTCAGTGGACCTTGATCGTTATTATATTTATATTAAACATATAGTTCTTTTACGTCAGTATGAAACATATAAGGTGTAGAATGTTTACATCTATGCTAAACATATAGGGTTTACGATTCGTTCCGTGGACCTTGACCGTTATTATATTTATATTAAACATATAGTTCTTTTACGTCCGTATGAAACATATAAGGTGTAGAATGTTTACGTCTATGCTAAACATATAGAGTTTACGATTAGTTCAGTATATTTTTATATTTCTTTGTTTAATTATTTAGGAAATATTAGTATATTTTTAATTACTTTTAGACCCATTAAGTGAATTAATTTCATTAATACCGCCTAAAAATTTTTAAAAATTAACAGAAATACCCCTACCCACCCAATTTCCCAGATTCCAGCTACCGCCGACAACAACAAATGATCGAAAATGGCTGATGATGGCCGAATGTGACCTTTTCCATGGTGGATCTGGCTGGAAAAGGTCACATCTGGCCGTCATCGAATTTCCAAGAAATGGCCAACGTTGATGGTCAACGACGGCCAAATCTTGGGCATCGTTGATCGACAACGACAGCTAGATGTGGACTTTTTCATTCATCTACGGCCAGATCTGGCCGTCGTCTGGCCTTTTCGCCACATCCGTGGTCGATCTGGCTAGAAAAAGCCATATGAAGGCCCTATTCGCCAGATCCGACCACTGTGCGTCATAACGCCCTTTCCCAGTAAGATTCCGGTGGTGGTGGCCAGAATCTGGCACAGTGGGTAAGGGGGTGTATCTGTTAAATTTTAAAACCATTTGCACAAGAATCGCTTAAGCGGTCACGATATAGCAAGCGATGTATGATGGCGGACATCGCAGTTCATGATAGCCGATCTGATTATCGTTAAGCGATCATGCTCTGTTGGCGAGAAGCAAATCGCCCAAGAGTTCATCTGATAGCAAGCGTCCAGTGATATACGCTTAAGCGATTCTTGTCTTTTTCACTTGGTGGATTAAGCGATCTTTGATATCAGTTAAGCGATCATGTGATTGGCAGAAGCAAATCTGCCCAGGTGCATGTTGCTTAATCGATTTGTGATATCGCTTAAGTGATTCTTGTCTTTTTCACTTGCTCGATTAAGCGATCGTAAGCGATCATTTGATGGGCAGAATTAATATCTGCCCAAGTGCACGATCGCTTAAGCGATCCGTGATAAAAAACCCTTTGTCGCTTAAGCGATACATTTAATCACTTAAGCAATCATGGGCAATATATACTTTTCCAGATTTTCTCCTGAATTTTAACAAACAAAAAATTACCAACATGTATTAATTTCATACTTTCTCCTCAATTTGACAACCTAATTCCAAACTAAAATCATCAACAAACATTTAGACCATGTAATAAGAATACTAAATATAAAGAATGATTTATTAAAGGTACCAATAAATTTTAATACATCAATAATTGAAAACAATAACTCTTCAACGGTTGGCCTTCACAACTCCCTGAATTTCATCATTCTTCGAACCTAATTATCTGGATCTGCATGTGATTACTTAAGCAAGCGGCTCTGTGGCGGCATTGAGCACTTATCGCATGTGATTACTTCGCAATCAGGCTCTTGTGGCTACTTGCTTGCAAATTGAGCACTTATTCATCTTCCGGGGAACCTCAAAGGCTGATGGAATACGCTTAACTCTTTTTCTCCCTTTGTCTTCTTGAATGGCGGCTGGATGATAATGTCAGCCATCTCTGGTGGCATTACCCATTGCTCTTCTGGAGGCACCGGATATATCATTTCTGAATAAGCTAGTATGTAGTGATCTGTCATATAGAGAGGGAAGCAAAGCTCCATGTAAATTCTTGAACCAAAATTCGGCTTCCGTTGGTGTTTCAGTGCTGCTAGTGCATGAGGACAAGGTAAACGTTGAATGTCAAGCACTTTACAAATGCAAGTTTTTCTAACAAGGCTAACTAGGGCATTCGGACCATAGCTACGCACAGTGAACTCTTGAGCATTAAAAGGATACGCAAACAGTGCATTTGACAGTTCCATATGTTCTCGCAATAATTTTTCAGCTGACGGAACAAGAACAAGGGTTGTAGTAAAATTATCTGACTCTGTACGACGCTCATGGAACCACCGCGATAATTTCTTCTAGATTGCATCAAAAAGTGCAACTATTGGAAACCCTCTTTCTATTAACAACTTTAAATTTATGGACTCAGCTATGTTCGTGGTCATGACATCAAACCTTCTTCCAGGAAAGTAAGCTCTACTTCATCGCTCGAAACCAACATCATGCTCAAGATACTTAACAACTCTAACATCCTTGATTCGGATTTGCTGAAAGTGCTCCTCAAACTCATCAACCCGATAAGCTTTTGCTGCCATGTAGTATGTCTGAAGGAGGCTAGCACACTTAAACTTTTGTTTTATGTTCTCACCAAGGTGCCTCATACAGATCCGTGATGTGCTTGATGGTAAATAGTGGCAATCCCCTTCTTTATAGAGTTGTGCCTATCGGATATTATGCACAACTCGTCACTGTCAGGCACTATCATACGTAACTGCTAAAAAAACCAAGTCCATGACTCATCATTCTCAAAGTCAACCACACACCATGCAACATGATATGTGTGATTCTCGTTGTCCTGTGCAGTGGCCACCAACAATGTACCTCCATACTTTCCCCTCAGAAAGCAACCATCAACAGCCAACACCTTTCTCATGTTTACAAAACCCCTTATAGCAGAACCGTAAGCAACAAAAAAATATTTAAACATCATATTCCTGTCCCACTTCAAAGCTGTCTTGCTACATTGGTTTGTCAACTCAAGCATATAACGGTATGCTTCTAATACTGCGTACCCATGCTCCGACGTGCCCCTCACAAAATCTTGTGAATGTTGTCTCCCTTTCCAGCATTTCCAGTAACTAATAGCACATCCCAACTCTGTGCACACAAGTCTCTGAATATCTTTAAGAGATGGACCTTTCCCTTCAACGAACCGACTTTTGAAAAATTGTCCAATAACATTAGCGGACGCTTGCCGATGCTCACCTGAAATATGTCCCAAACCACATGTGTGCTCATGGGTATATGTGCTAAGAATAAATTTTTCTGACTCCACCAACCTTCTATAATAAACCTGCCACTTTCACTTTCGGTCATGACATGCAACCGTCACAGTCAATGAATTTGAATTTTTGGTTATGAACTCAAAATTACCTTTCACAGCAACAAGTTTTAGCTTCCTCACCACTTCCTCTTTGTTGTCAAATAAATACCCTATGCGCAACTCCTATCCATCTGTAAAAACATGAGCTGATTCACTACTATCTCCAATTGCCCCCTCTGAACCTGCATAAACAACCATAGTGTTTTCTTCCTCACAATCTACGCCTTCTGCATAATCTGTATTTAAAGGAATCTCTACATCTATGGGAACATGTACGGGGTCCTCCTCCTCAACATTTTCATTCTGCCCCCCATCACCAACCTTTTCTACAGTGTCCTCCTCACCACCCCATTCATTGTCTACTCTTGATTTTTCAACTAACAAATCAATGGCCTAGTAGTTCAAATTAAAACTAGGCAAATTTCTGCCTACTTCCTCGTTATCCCCTTCCTTTGAACCAACTTCCAACGGTTTTTCTACAAAAGAAACCCTTAAAATCGGCCTCGAACCATTATCGGCCACATCTATCATATATAACTTCACACTTTCGTCCAACTTTAATATAGCAGGAGGTATCTTATAATGTTTAGGAACTTTGGTTAAAACATACTTCACAACTATATCGTTACGCGAGCAACTCAAATTACCTCTTCTAATTATTTCATCAATCAACTCATTAAAACTAACCTCTGTGCTCACAACAATTGGTATGACTTCTTTGCTCTTCCCAATCCACTTCCAACTACTTTCTTCCTCCACCCACTTACCAAAATATTCAACACCCAAAACAATTTGTCCCATGTGTGATAATAGCCAACTACCTGTAATGCAAGAAAAAAGATATTCTTAAATGCTGTACTAAGGGTTCAAATATTTTAAAAAGAATCTGCACAGTCGCTTATATGGTCTGCTATATCGCTTAAGCGATCTTATGCCATTTACTGATAGCTTAAGCGATCTGTTCCCATACACTAGACTTTTACTAGATTGCTTAAGCGATCTTATGCCACATACCTAATCGCTTAAGCGATCTATCTGCTACATTACCAGACCTATCAGATCGCTTAAGTGATCCATCGTACCCAGAACATATTTTCAGTCATCTCCACCTACAATCGATCCATCATACCTAGAACAAATTTTCAACAAATTTCACTCCTTTCAACTTGCAGGACGTCAAACACAGCCCAACAACCTAAACAACTAAATCAAAATCATAACCCATACGCCATCCATTATTAAATCTTTGTAAATCTAAATATAAAATGTAAAGAGGAGATACACATACTTGCATGACATGTCAGGAGGAGGAGGAAGGGGATCTTTGGTGAAGAAGATGTTAATGGTGGAGGAAGAAGAAAGTGTTAATGGCAGAGGAACAAGAAGATATAGAGGAATGAGGAAGAAGAAGATGTAGATGAAGAAGAAGATGCAGACGAAGAAGAAGATGTAGACGAAGCTAAGAAGAAACAACAACCAAGGTGGAGATGCGTTAATGGCGGGAGGAAGAAGAAGGTGTTTGGGTTTGTTTGCAAGAATTTCAGGTTTTTGGGAATATAGTATAATTTTTAAAAGATTACATAATACTTCTTTAATCCTAATTAAGCACTAATCAAGTTTAATTAACCTTAATCAATAATATGGCTATTTAGTTAAAACTTTAAAACTTGATAGCCTTTTAATTAAATTCAAACTTGAGAGGTTGTTTTAATAAACTCCCCCGCATTGCTTCCACCCAGTTTTCCACGCAATCACAAGTTCCTCGCAGAGCGACCACCATCTCTACTCCAGTAAGATTAACAAGTCTAATCCTCATTATGCTTCTTCACTAACTCGCCAGCTGACCTGCCTCGGCTTCCTTTTTCGATAACGTTTTGTCAGATTATGTCTTATCCTCATTTTAGATTTCAGCTTAGCTCTACTAGTCTTCTCCTGAGGGATCTACCACCTATTAAAGATCAACCCCAACCCCTTACGAAGTCTAAATTAGCAGCCCGAGGAACATGAAAGCCTGGTCCATTTTACCTTAACCCAAGACAATGGGAATTTTTCTTAAATGTGTAAAGAAGATTTTTTTTTGAAGACGGTAGAAGTTGTTGGAGCTGGTAAAAATACGTGGCAATGATTATTTCTCCATTTTTTATTTTGTGGTAGTTTTCATTCGGGTGAGGCTTTTGAGTTGTAGAAAAACAAAAGGAAAACAAGGAATGCAATAAGCTTTTGGATTCTTTGTCCAAGTGTGGTGTTTTGAATGTTGTAGAAATGTTTTAATATAAAATGTTTTGAGTCAACATTTGGTATCAGAGTGGGACAACTAGGGACCCTTTTTGGTGGAGTTGTCTTGAGTTGTGAGGAGTTTAGTACTCTACAAGTTTGTTGATCAAGCTTGTTCAGTATTTTCGAAATCTTGCTGGCATGATAGGTGACCTTCAAGTAGTTAGAGGAGTCAAGAAGCTCAACGACAATAACTATGACAAATGGGCGACATGTATGGAGTCTTACCTACAAGGTTAAGACCTTTGGGAGGTTGTCGATGGTAATGAAGTTACATAGCCAGAAGAAGACGCAAATGGTGTTTTGTGTAAATGGAAAATCAAAGTAGGTAAAGGAATGTTTGCCTTAAAGACCACAATTAAAGATGAAATGTTGGAGCACATTCAGGAAGCAAAAACACCGAAAGAAGCATGGGACACATTCATCAAACTTTTTTCAAGGAAGAACGATACAAGACTGTAGCTTTTCGAAAACAAGCTACTACCAGTTACGTAATGCGATATGATGATTGCTCAGTATTTCCACAAGGTAAAATCAATATGCCGCGAAATTTCTATATTAGAACCAAATGCTATTATTGGGGAAACCAGAACAAAGAGAACAATTGTTCATGGTCTAAGGCCTGAATACCGAAGTTTTGTTACTGCTGTACAAGGATGGTCAACTCAACCATCACTTGTTGAGTTTGAAAACTTGCTTGCTGGTCATGAAACTATGGCTAAGCAAATCGCAGGAGTCTCGTTAAAGGGTGAGGAGGAAGCATTCTATATCAACAAAAGCAAAACAACTTTAAACAACATGTTGGAGGCAGATTTAAAAAGGATGGTGACAAGGCAAAAAGTCATCAAGGAGAGGGAGGCTCTCATCCAGGGGGAGATTCAAAGAATCGCGACAATAGTAAAAGAGTTGAGGGCAAATGTTATAACCATGGCAAGAAATGACACATTGGAAAAGATTGCTGGTCCATGAAAAGGCTCGTTGAGAGTAATGATGCTACTTCCAAACCAAAGGAGAAAAATGAAGATAAGTGGGACATCGAAGCATCTTTTGCTATGGAAGAGGAAGAGTTAGCTTTCACAGTAACGATGGCTCAGCGGATCGACTATGAGAATGATTGGATTGTTGACTCAGGCTGCTCAAATCATGTGACAGATGATAAACATAAATTACAGAGTCTATCAAAATACAAGGGAAATCGTGTTGTGGTGACAACTGATAATTCAAGATTACCAATTGCTTACATTGGTAAGATTGTAGTTGCGTCCTGGTATAGTCCTAATCAAGTAACACTTTAAGATGTTTACCATGTTCCAGGTATGAAGAAAAACTTGCTCTCAATGGCATGGTTGACATCAACAGCTACTATGTCTTGTTTGGTCCACAAGACGTGAAAGTGTATCATGACCTCAAAATCTTAGAAAAGCTGACAATGGAAGGACAATGACTGGAGTTAGTTTACATGATGTCAGTCGAGTCTACGTATGAATATAAGACAAGAAGGAATGAGACAATTGATTTATGGCATATGCAGTTGGGTCATGTTAGCTTTTCTAAGCGAAGCATGATGATGAAGAAATCGATGCTTAGCAATCTTCCTCGGCTTGATGTGAGAACAGATACGGTATGTGCAAGCTACCAGTATGGTAAAGCACATCAATTACCATACGAGGAATCAAAGTTTAAAGCAAAGGAACCGCTAGAGTTAGTACACTCTGATGTCCTTGGACCTGTTAAGCAATAATCAGTTGGTGGAATGCGGTACATGGTGACATTCATTGATGCTTCTCTAGGTATGTGTAGGTTTTCCTTATGAAAGAAAAGTTTGACACATTCTCAAAGTTTAATGAGTTCAAAGAGACAATTGAAGTAGAAGTAGGGAAAAAGATCCATTGCTTTTGCACTGACAATAGGGGAGAATATAGCTCAAGCGACTTCTCTTGGTACATATGAGAATGCCAAATACGTCATCAATACACTTATGCCAACACACCACAAGAGAACGGTGTAGCTGAAAGAAAGAGTTGGCATCTTGCAAAAATTTGTTGGAGTATGTTACATGCAAAGAGCGTACTAGGAAGGTTTTGGGCTGAAGCAATGAGGACTACAACCTTTGTGATCAACAGAGGTTAAAATTTGTTTCACACTTTGAGAAATTATGGGATATGAAACCTATAGTTAGTTACTTTTGAGCATGCAACTTTGTATGTTATGTATCTGTACCTAATCATTTACATAGCAAGTTTGACAAGAAAGCTATTAGATGCATCTTTGTAGGATGCGACAGGCAGAGAAAGGGGTGGAAATGTTGTGATCCTATAACTGGAAGATGTTACACATCACGAAATGTGGTGTTTGATGAAGTGTCTTCATGGTGGTCCTTAAAAAAAGAGTTAGTAACAGACTCAAAGGAATTTAGAGACAAGATATAACATAGGTTTGGGAAGCAAACTACCCTAATCCGATCAAGTTCAGGAGAAAGTGAAGATTCATACAATAGGGATAATGTCGAGAAAACTTAGAATCCCTAGCAAACTGGTGTGTACCAACAACCAGATGAAGATGGTGAACCTAGTGCAGCAGAAATATCAACTCTACCATCACAACTTAGAAGGTTGTTGTAGATTTTCACAAGTGTACGAAATCGTGCAAGTAATAAAGTATATAAAATACGGATATCGAACCCAAGGGAATTACTATTATCAATTACCAATTAAACTATCCTATTAAAAACAAGATGACTAGACCTAGGGCATAGACTTCACACCAACTCTTATTCATATGTATCAATCTCTCATGCTAATTTGATTAAGCTCTTCCTACAGGTCAAACTCCCTAAATTTCCAATAACTTTCTCTTGAACAATTATCAAATTAACCCCTAATTACTAACCCGAATTATCTCTAATCAGATTTAAGCAATTGGAGATCATTACGCTCTATGGAGTTTACCAAAACCTCACAAGTCACGGTAACCTATCTCCAGTATTCGCTGAACCTATGGTTTTACTACCGTAGACCAACTACGTATCATCTCTCGATCTCAACCTAGTCCATTAGTTCATTCAATTCTTGGGCCCTTAAGAATCAAAAGCATTAGGAATAATAATAAAACTTTGGAAGAATTCTTAATACAAATTAACAATCAAAGATCAATACATAATTAAGAGATTGGGCTACATATTAGCCCTAGAGAATAAAATTAGTTCATAATAAACATGAAAGAAATAATCATATTTATTAAAACATTCATCATGAGTTTACAAGAAAAGAACAAGGAAAACTTCTCTATATTGTGAATCAAAGCTCCAGAACTTCCGTTACTTCTCTTCTTTGTAGATTTTTCTCCCTTTCTTCTCACCCAAGAATTCCCCAAATAATGCTAAAAGACTTCTATTTATATCCCACAAGGGTTAGGGTTTGTTTTTCCTTAATTCTATTTGATTTAAAACCCTTAACCCTATTCTCCTGGCTGAAAATGGAAAACAAGTTAGTGACTTCCGTGTGTCTGCGCTGTCGCTGCAACACATGCTATTGGAAAAAGTGTGCCACGGCACAGTAGCTGCTGCCCTTTTTCCACTTCATTCCACTATTCTTTAAAGATGTTAATTTTTGAACTCGATAACGATGGAATTTGGAAACATTTTGAACATATAAAATTTAGCCCTTTGAATGAACTTTCTAACGGTTTAAGAATTGTCTTAATCAGAGTTCTAAATCTCAAGATATTCTCAAAATAACGAGGCATACGCAAGCTGGAACGTAATTTAGAATCTTCTCTTTACTTCAACTTCCACAACTTCTTCAATTTAACTCCGATTCTTGATCCGTTTGTTTCCACTCATCACTCATTCCGTTGCCAACATGATTCTTCATCCGAGCATAAATTTAAGCACTGGTAACCTGAAAAACACTCAAAAACACCTGTGATCCCGTAAAAGGCAATTATGAAAAATATTAAGCAACTTTACCAAATTAAGCCTAATTTCCCACAATTAATCCCCCCAAAACCACTAACTAAATGTGTATTTTCAAGCTCTTATCACAACCCCCAACCAGGTTCTTGCTAGTCCCTAGCAAGCTAAGCGATAGAACAAGTCCTTTAGCTTGAAAACACAAACAAAATAGAGTCTATATCTAAACTATCTTAAATCACTTCCATAGATTACCACGGTTGCGTTTAGCATATGCAACAAGCCTTTAAACCCCTAGGCGGCCCTAGTTGGACGACTCATATTCTCGTGAGGGTTTCCAATGATGATACCCACAAACATCCTAACCTAACCTCACCTAGACTCAAAACTAAAGACTCAAACAAACATTTTAGGATCCATACATATAATCGTCTCAAAAATTGTGTCAATGTCAACAAATCGAATAATTAACAACATGCAAATGCAAAGAATAAGTGAATTTCAACTACACTTTTGTTATTGACTCTCTCATAATCATTCACAAACCATTCATCCAAAAGCCCAGATGATTTTATGCATAGCTTTCATAGGCAAAGTACGAAAATAAAAACAAATGTGCAATCAAACTCCATAGGCTCACTTTTCAAACCACTCTCCACTAATGTAGAATCCAATCACTACCTCAAATCATTAGGTCTTTTTCATGGTTGTAACGTTAGGCAAGGGTAATGGTTTATGAAAGAACGGAAAGGATTTTTTTAACAAAATGTAAGAGACTTAATATTTTACAATAAATTACGATGAACAATCTCTTTCTTGCTTCCCTTCTCATTCACCCTTTACCCTTTCACATTGATTGAACTCTTCCTTCTAACATCTCATGTAATGTACCTCATTTCAAGTTCTTCTCCCCAGTAACTTCTTCCTATTTTTCTGCAAATTTTTTTTTATTATTTTTTTAGGAAGATAGTAACTCAAAACAAAATTCGTCTACCCCACCTTGCTTCTACTATCATCATTTTTTTTTCACAACCCCCAACCTATCTCATTGCACATACTCAGGTTGTGGTCCAAAAGATATATTTATTTTCTTCTACCACACTTCTTTTCATGAGTTTTTCTTATAAGGTCACCATAAATTAAGTCTCTCACAATAAGATGGGTTGGAAAGTGTTTAGGCTTCATCGTCAAGGTGAGATATAGTGGGTTTAAAACAAAAAAATTAAGGTTTACCAAGTGTATATATAGGCTCAAAGGGTTAACTAGGGATAAAATAATATAGGTTGGCTTGAAAGGCTCAATCGTTCCAAAGAAAATTGCCTAAATCATATCCTAAGCAATGCAGATTCTAGGATTTCGCCTCAAGTGGTTATCAAATCAGTTCTAGAGTTTATGCACAATTTTTACAAAAAAATTATTGCCCATAAAAACACACATAAAACATCTCTAAGTTTCCGAATTATTCAACCAATCAAACCCATTCCCAAGAGAGTCATAACTAAATGCAATTGTCATCTACTATCATTTTCACATTATGCGAAAGTTAATAAAATCTCAATGTTACAAATTCACTATCATGGTCTTATCATTGACTTATGTATGAGAACCATACCTAAAACAATTTCACCCAAAAGCTTTTAAAGAGATAATTCAAAGCACAAAAACAATTTGACCATAAGAAAATATTCCTTACCCCCAATGTTAGAGATGATCATTGTCCTCAATGTGTAGAGAGAACAACCACACTACCTTTCGTGCGCAACATTTATGTGGAGATAATCTTGTGAAGGCATGCATATTGTTTGTTGTATCCAATAGTCATCAGGAATCTAATCCAAAAGAAAACAAACTATGTCCCATGCTTGGCCAATTTCGATTGCATAACAAAAATAATGGGTGAAACATAAACAACTAACATATCAAACCAAATCAAAGTTATCACAACTTAACACATTAAAAGAAAATCTAAAATAAATTCAAAACAAAATTAAAGAGCTTGGGTTGCCTCCCAAGAAGTGCTTTATTAGAGTCGTAAGCTCGACTTTTCAAGTCCTTCAATCTGGATCATCTAGGAAAATCCAAACCCTTCTATCCTTCAATCCACCATACACATAAGGCTTCAATTGTTGTTCATCTACCCTCTCAAATTCAGCCTCCATAATCCTAGAGTTGACTAAACAATTTTCTAGGGGTGAGCTAGGGTAGTTTTCTTTTAAGGTTTCCGCTACTTTATCATCAATGATGCTAATCTTAAAGCAAGTATCTAACTCGGGGTGGACATTTCATCGTGTTAAAAACATTGAACTCCACTTGTTCGTCTTCCACCCTTAAGATTAGTTTACCTTGGTGTACATCTATTAAAGTCCTACTTGTAGCTAGAAAAGGCCTTCCTAATATTAAAGGTATGCTCCGGTCTTCTTCCATATCAAGAACTACAAAATCTACCGGAAAGTTAAATTTGTCTAACTTTATTAGGACATCCTCCACCACTCCTCTAGGATATGTTATGGATCTATCCGCCAATTGAAGATGAATTGTGGTTGGCTTCACCTCTCCTAAACCAAGTTTCTTGAAAATAGAAAATGGCATCAAGTTAATTCTAGCTCCTAAATCACATAAAGCTTTATCAAAATAAAAAGTACCAATTGTGCAAGGAATATTAAAACTCCCTGGATCTCTTAATTTCAGTGGTAGTTTCTTTTGAAGCAACGCGCTACATTCCTCAGTGAGCATGACCATCTCATGTTCTTCAAACCTCCTTCTGTGCGTAAGGATCTCTTTTAAGAATTTGGCATACTTCGGCATTTGCTCCAACATATCTATAAAAGGAATATTTATGTGTAAGCTTCTAAACATATCCATGAACTTACCAAATTGCTTGTCTAATCTTTGTTTCTGCAGTCTATGAGGATACGGAAGAGAGTCTTCATCTTTCTTCACATCTTGGGCTTTGTTCTCAAGTTTTGGTTTTGTGCCTAGGCATTGTGTTGAGGCATTATTGGTTCTGTCTAATTTCGTGTCTTCAGCTTTTTCCTCAATTTCTTTAGTTTTTCTTGATTCTTGTAGCTCCTTGCCACTTCTCAACATGATGGCATTGACTTGCTCCTTTGGATTTTTCTCGGTATCACTTGGCAACGTTCCTTGAACTTTTCCCACTAAAATATTGTGGATTTGCCCAATTTGAGTCTCAATGTTCCTAATAGAGGCTGATTGATTTTGAATTAGGATGGCAGGCTTCTCAAACCTCTTGCTTGTCTCTTCAATGAACTTGGTCAACACATTCTCTAAATTAGATTTTGGCTCTTGAGGTTGAAAAACAGGAGCTTGTTTTTGCTCATTGTTATTGCTCCATGAAAAGTTCGGGTGTTTCCTCCATGCTAGATTATATGTATTGGAATATGGATTTCGTTGCTCTCCTAATTGCTTTTGGATGGTTGAAAGTTGAGTAGCCAACGCGGTGTAGCCATCAACTTTGTGCACTCCCGTTGCTTTCCTTGTTGAATTTCTCTCTGAAGGCCTCATATAGTTATTGCTTGCCATCACTTCAATCAAATTATAGGCTTCTTCTAGTGCTTTTTTATTCAAGGCTCCCCCACTTGTAACATCTACCATGGCTTGTATATTTGGCATCAACCCATTGTAAAATGTTTACACTTGCGACCATATTGGTAACCCATGGTGAGGGCATCTCCATTAGAGATCCTTATACCTTTCCCATGCTTCATACAATGACTCTGAATCTTGTTGGTAAAAGTTGGTAATCTCACTCCTCAATTTGGCAGACTTGGCAGGTGGAAAATACTTAGTGAGGAACGCTTGAACTAACTCATTCCAAGTAGTGATGCTTCCAGGTGGTAGAGAAATTAACCAAGCCTTAGCTTTATCCCGAAGAGAGAATGGGAAAAGCCTTAACCTAATTGCATCATCAGATACCCCATTATGTCGGAATGTATTGCAGAGCTCCAGAAAATTTGCGATATGCAAATTAGGATCATCGCTAGACAACCCTGCAAATTGAACTAAATGTTGTATCATCTGAATAATGTTTGGCTTTATCTCAAAGGTATTTGCTTGAATCGGTGGTCTCCTAATACTAGAAGCACGTCCCTTAATTGTAGGTCTGGAGTAATCCTTAAGTACCTTTTGAACTTCTTCTCCTCCTGTATCTGTCATTGAAACTAACTCCTCTGTACGATCCAACACTAAAAATACAGAAATAAAAATTAAAGCACTAAAAACAAAAAACAAAAAACAAATTACAAACCAAATTAGCAACTAAATAGCTAGTATTGATATTAATAATATAAAAGCAATTCCCCGTCAACAGCGCCTGGTGTGCTGTCGTAGGCAACCAAGATTAAAAACCTTCCTAACCTAACTACTGAACTGTATATAGGGTAAGCAAGGGTCGATCCCACAGAGATTGTCTAGCCGAATTTTCAATTATGTGAACAAGGCTGGGGGGTTTTGAGTAAAACAGAAAACAATCTCAGGCAAAGCAATCTAAACTAAATTATCGAAACAATCAAAATAACATAACTTGGTCTAAGTCAACATCCACCATCGGAATCTTATAACTGGTCATTGATGCAAAAGTAAATCAATTCTTACTTTGAATATTCACCGTTAGAACTATTTTCCTATCTCTCCTTAATTGTAATTAATTAGGAAACAAGCGATCTTAATTAATCTTACCACTAAACAACCCTAGACAAGCGCTAAAGATTTAATCTAATGGTAGCCTTAAGAATTAGAGAAATCGATGAAGCTAAACAACACAAACTCAAGCGGTTGTATTTAATTTAGTCGAGTGTTCTTCTTAAGATTACTAATTCCTGATGCAACAAATTATTAACCCTAATTGCTTCACAAGTTAGAGGAATCAAACAATCACGAATTTGATATCTAACTTAGCAGTAGATTGCAACAATTAATAAACTAGTAGGCCTCCTAGTAATTAAATGCAACAATCATAAAATTAGGCACAGAAGAACATCCAATACTCAAATACAAAAATTGAACACAAAAAAAACTAGATTAGATCTCACAGTTTATTGATTCCGAGGCCTCCGTTTCCTTTGACCAAGTTATAAAAGTTTTGGCCGCTCATGGCCATAAAAAAAACTCAAAAGAGAAAATTGCAGAGAAAAGAAAAGAGAGGCGTGGTCCCCCTCAAAAACCCTAATCTCCTTCTCTTAACAAAAATCCAGTTCAAGTATTTGAATCCCACTCAATCTCCTAAAAAATATATTCTCATATCCTAAAATAACATTAATCCTAATCTGATTCTAATTAATTGAAAATAAGATAAAGTCCTAAAATAAAATAGGAAAGTGGTGATTTAGAGCTGTAACTTGCGTGCCATATGTCTTCAAATCTTCCAATAATAAACTGCCCAATTGATTTGCATGACAAGGCAAAATGTTCCAGAACATCGGCAGTGCAGGTGCGTCAACTTGAAGCCCGATTACAACCTCCATGCAGCAAGTATATATCCAAACTCAAAACATTAAAGTTGTAGATCTATTTCTTATGGTTCCACAGAATTTTGAATCATCTCAATCGGATCTCTGATGAAAGAGTTATGCCCAGATTACGAAGCAGTGTTGAAACTATCCGAATTTACCTAATTAGTTCCGTTTTGCAATTAACACCTCCATTTGCTTCCTAAATCAAAATAAAGTAATAATGAGTAAAATTAGGCAACAAATACGTATAAAAGACTAAACATTAAGGGGGGTAAATATGACATTTTTCATTCCTATCAGCGCCAAAAACTTGTTGTAGATTTTCGCAAGTATACGAAATCGTGCAAGTAATAAAGTGTATAAAATATGGATATCGAACCCAAGGGAATTACTATTATCAATTACCAATTAAACTATCCTATTACTATTTTATCAATCCAAATTTTATCAAGGAAAACCTAAATTAAATAAAAAATTGAATTTAAATAGAAAACTGAAAAGAGAACAATTAAAATAAACCTTTGGGTAAAAACAAGATGACTAGACCTAGGGCATAGGCTTCACACCAACTCTTATTCATATGTATCAATCTCTCATGCTAATTTGATTAAGCTCTTCCTAAGGTCAAACTCCCTAAATTTCCAATAACTTTCTCTCGAACAATTATCAAATTAACCCCTAATTACTAACCCGAATTATCTCTAATCAGATTTAAGCAATTGGAGATCATTACGCTCTATGGAGTTTACCAAAACCTCACAAGTCACGGTAACCTATCTCTAGCGTTCGCTGAACCTATGGTTTTACTACCGTAGACCAACTAAGTATCATCTCTCGATCTCAACCTAGTCCATTAGTTCATTCAATTCTTGGGCCCTTAAGAATCAAAAGCATTAGGAATAATAATAAAACCTAGGAGGAATTCTTAATACAAATTAACAATCAAAGATCAATACATAAATAAGAGATTGGGCTACATCTTAGCCCTAGAGAATAAAGTTAGTTCATAATAAACATGAAAGAAATAATCATATTTATTAAAACATTTATCATGAGTTTACAAGAAAAGAACAAGGAAAACTTCTCTATATTGTGAATCAAAGCTCCAGAACTTCTGTTACTTCTCTTCTCTGCAGATTTTTCTCCCTTTCTTCTCACCCAAGAATTCCCCAAATAATGCTAAATGACTTCTATTTATATCCCACAAGGGTTAGGGTTTGTTTTTCCTTAATTCTATTTGATTTAAAACCCTTAACCCTATTCTCCTGGCTAAAAATGGAAAACAAGTTAGCGACTTCCGTGACATACTACTGACGCTGTCTTTGCGCACGGTAGCTACTGGAAAAAGTGTGCCATGGCACTATGCCGCGGCACAGTAGCTGCTGCCCTTTTCCCGCTTCATTCCACTATTCTTTAAAGATGTTGATTTTTGAACTCGATAATGATGGAATTTTGTAATAACTGCTTCATACTAGGATACTCATAGAAATACATCAAGTACATATATTTATATTAGCAAAAGTAAATGGGCCCAAAATTTTCTTCTAATACATTTAATCATTCTTTATACAAAGTAAGGCATCATTAATAAAATTTATCAAAAACAGTGGACAGAGTAGCTATTGCCCCTCGCTTGCCGACGCCCATTCGACCACGTCCTCACCCAGATCCTGCAAACACAAAGAGAAACAACGGGGTGAGCACAAAATAATGCTCAGTAAGTAAATCCTCTACTTATTTGTCCCCATAACTCTTTCTCGTAATTCTTTCCTTACACTCGTCTCATCTCATTTATTTTCTCTTTCTATTTCTCTTTTACAAAGCTCTTTTCTATTAACTTTCTGTTGTATGTCACGGCCTCATCTCACCTTAGGCACGGCTGAGTGGAGATCACAAAGCATCCACCCACTCTTTGTGACTTCTACTCATTCTCTTCCTCTATTCTTTCTCATATTTTCTCATTCTTTGTCACTTGAATGTCACAGCCTCATCTTACCGGAGGCACGACCGGTTGGAGTTCACAAAGCACCAACCCACTCTTCGTGACTTCCGACTGGAGTTCACAAAGCACCAACCCATTCTTCATAACTTGCGGGTGGAGTTCACAAAGCACCAACCTATTCTTAGATTTTTCTCATTCTCTTTACTTTTAGAGTAGCTCATTCACAAAGTTTTCTACTCTTTCTCAAACTACTTCTCAATGCACAATTAATGCATAAGGATAGTTCATGCTTAAAGTTTCTTACTTAATGCACTTATGAAATGCACAAATGCAATATTGCATCAAAACAGTCATTCTGTGCAGGTCACACTCAAGAAGGCATAACCTGAGTTATACACCTTGGATTGCTACGGTTTTGGTCTTGTTTTAAAGTTTAGAGACAGGGCTACAACTTTTACGTTTTGGTCTCAATCCCATTAAATCTGTAAGATGTCCAAAAGTCACTTAGAAAGTTATGGCTGTGACAGGGCAGTTTTCACTTAGGCATATCATCAAACATTAATTGTGCATAAACAAACCCTAATTCAATTATCATTCTATTTAGTTCTCAAACCATCCAAAATGAGAGAAAAACTATCTTGTAGCATCACATACCTACATGGCAAACACACTCCACAAAAATTTCTCCAATTCTTCCAATTTCATCCCATCATCAAATCATCACATATACTTCTCATATTCAAATATATCCAACAACAAGCATAATTCATCATCAATCTCATCTCAATTTCTCAATAATCACAACATATGCATATTTAAAAGAAATCTCTACTCACTTGAATTCTTAAATTTTAGCTTGAGTTGGATTTTGAGTGGAATTTACTTACCTTGTGCTTGAGTAGTCTCTCCTAAGCTCTCTATTCTTGTTGGATTCCAATCTTCTCTTAACCCTAAGCATAAACTTCATAAGAACTCAATCTTTACACAAATAAATCATAGATAAAGAGCTTGAATCCTTACCTTTTAATGCCTAGAATCAAAACCCTATAAAAAACTACTTAAAAGCCCTCTGACAATTTGAGAGAAATTGGGGGAGAAGTGTGACAGTGGAGAAGAAGAATGAAGGGTTTCAAACCCTTAACACTTTAATTTATACCCACACTTTCCCATTTTGCCCTTGCTCTTTCTTAAAAATTCCATTTATGTCCCTTAGTCAATTTACAATAATGCCCTCATTTTTAATGCATTCTCTATGAAATTCTATCTCTTTTCACTCCCCACTTTTTCAACTAATTTTGAGTGAAAAGACCATTTTACCCCTAATGAAAGTTTAAGGGATTTTCTCTATATTTTTCTCAAAATAACTTTAACAAAAATTCAACTAAGGGCCAACCAATATTAACAATATATCAACCCAATAAAAGTAAAACAATAAACATTCAAGCAATACACCATAACTTAGCTACGTGCCTCAAGTGGGGCGTTATAAATTTGAAAATGTTATAAACATATGAAATCTAGCCCTTTGAATCAGCTTTCCAACGATCCAAGAATCGTCTTACTCAGAGTTCTAAATCTCAATATATTCTCAAAATACCAAGGCATGCGCAAGCTGGAACGTAATCTAGAATCTTCTCTTTACTTCAACTTCCACAACTTCTTCAATTTAACTCCGATTCTTGATCCGTTTGTTTCCACTCATCACTCATTCTGTTTCCAACATGATTCTTCATCCGAGCATAACATTTAAGCACTAGTAACCTGAAAAACACTCAAAAACACCCGTGATCCCATAAAAGGCAATTATGAAAAATATTAAGCAAGTTTACCAAATTAAGCCTAATTTCCCACAATTAATCCCCCAAAAACCACTAACTAAATGTTTATTTTCAAGCTCTTATCAAAGGTCAACTAGAATATGAAAACCAAATCCCAAATACACCAACGCAGCCATAGTAGAAGAAGTAATTGCAAGAGAACCTGAGATCTTTGAAGAAGCATCGTAGAGTTCTGAGTGGATTAAAGCTATAGGAGAAGAAATCTATGCGCTAGAGCAAAATCAGACTTGCGATATGGTGCCAAAGCCAAGAGACGTGAAACCCATATCATGCAAATGGGTTTACAAGATAAAACGTCATCCAGGTGGATCAATTGAAAGATACAAGGTTCAATTGGTGGCTCAAGGTTTCTCTCAATAGTACGGATTAGATTACGATGAAACGTTTAGTCTTGTGGCAAATCTTACAACCACACGAGTACTACTTGCACTTGCAGCCAACAAAGATTGGAACTTGTGGCAAATGGATGTGAACAATGCCTTTTTGCATGGGGAATTGGATCGAGAGATATATATGATTCAACCAAGAAGTTTTGAGAACCAAGATCATCTTGATTATGTTTGTAAGTTGCAGAAGACACTCTATGGATTGAAGCAAGCACCAAAAGAATGGTATGGTAAGATTGCTGAATTTCTCACTCAAAGTGATTATTCAATAACACCTGTAGATTCAAGTTTATTTGTCAAAGCTAATGGAGGGAGACTAGCTATTGTGTTGGTATATGTGGATGATTTGATTATCACTAGAGACGACATTGAAGAAATTTGTCGAATGAAGGAGAACTTGTCAATTCGCTTCCAAATGAAAGAACTTGGACAACTCAAGCACTTTCTTGGACTATAGGTTGATCGCACAAATATAGGGATATTTCTCGGTCAACAGAAATATGCCAAAGATTTGTTGAAGAAATTCAGAATGCTTGAATGCAAACCAATCTCGACATCGATGGAACTGAATGCCAAGATGTGTGCCCATGGAGGCAAAGACTTGGAAGATGTGACGATGTATCGACAGTTGGTAGGTAGTCTGATTTACTTGAGCTTGACTTGACCTGATATTTCTTATATAGTTGGTGTGATGAGTTGGTACACTCAAAATCCAAAAAAGTCTCATTTGGAAGCAGTTTGGTGGATATTGAGATATGTAAAGAGTACAATTGATTATGGTCTTTTATATAAGAAACGTGAAGAATGCAAATTAGTTGGTTATTGTGATGTTGACTATGCAGGAGATCATGACACCAAAAGATCAACAACCAGGCACATGTTTAGCTTGGTTCTGGAACGATTTCTTGGTGTAGCAAGAGACAGCCAACAATATCATTGTCAACCATAAAAGCAGAGTATCGAGTAGCAGCTATAGCAGCTCAAGAGAGTACATGGATTATACAACTATTGAATGATCTTAATCAACCAATAGACTATGCAGTTCCATTGTTTTGTGATAACCAGTCAGCAGTTTGCTTAGCAGGTAATCCAATTTTTCATTCAAGAACTAAACATGTGGAAGTGCACTATCACTTTATCAGAGAAAAGTTTTTGCAAGAAGAGATTGAGATGAGGCAAATCAAAACGAATGATCAAGTTGTAGACTTGTTCACAAAAGGTTTGAGTACTGGGAAGTTCAAAAACTTTTGTTATCAACTTGGCATGGTGCAGAGAGACGAGAGTGAAAGCTAGTATTGAGGGGGAGTGTTAAAGATCAACCCCAACCCGTTACAAAGTCCAAATTAGTAGCTTAGGGAAAATGAAAACATGCTCCATTTTACCTTAACCCAAGACAATGGGAACTTTTCTTAAATGTGTAAAGAAGATTTTTTTTTTTTTTTTTGAAGACTATAGGAGTTGTTGGGACTGGTAAAAATATGTGGCAGTGATTATTTCTCCTTTTTTATTTTGTGGTAGTTGGTTGTATTTTTTAGAACTGTAATCATCTCCCTTTTTCATTCAGTGAGGCTTTTGAGTTGTAGGAAAACAAAAGAAAAACAAGGAATGCAGTAAGCTTTTGCAATGTTCTGAAAATCGGATTGGGCCTTGACCTGTTCAGGGGTCCGGTTTTCGGTTTGATTGGTTGGATCAGTTGGTTGGACCGTATCTTGTAAAAAAAATTTAGTCCCTAAATGTTTGAAATTCATCAAAAACACCCTTGAATAATTACATTGAGTACCTAAAGGTTTGAAATCTATCCAAAACACCCTTGTCACGTGAAAAGACTGTCGAGTGGTGGCAGCAGCAATGATCGACGGCTAATCAAAGTTTGGAATGATGGGGCTTTTGTTGTATAGGTGTCAGTGAATCTTATGGTGGTGTTAGGGAGTTCTAATAGCGTCGGAATTTGTTGGAATCAAGAAGGAAGGTCGACGATTGTGTGAACAATAGGTGGATGGCAATTAATGGCCAATCAAAGTTTGGAATGATGGGGCTTTTGATGTAGAGGTGCCAACGAATCTTATGGTGGTGTCAAGGAGTTCTAATAGTACCGGAATTTGCTAGACTCAAGAAGGAAGGCTGACGGTTGCGTGAACAATAGGTGGACGATGAGCGACGAAAGGCTGGATGGCGGCCACTGAAAATGGATGGATTTTTTCGTGGAGATGCCGCCAAGTCTTATGGTGTTGTTATCTCCCTCTAACGATGCCAGAATCCGACGGGATTGACTCGTGATTGGATTGTGATTTGGCACTATTCCGATGATCCAACCATGACTCAATTCGGTTTGATTAAGAATATCGGTTTTCAAGGGAAACCGGACCAGAAATGACGCCGATTCCTGGTCGAATCGATCCAACCGGCTGGTCTGGTTTGATTTTCAGAACATTGAGCTTTTGGATTCTTTGTTCAAGTGTGGTGTTTTGAGTACTGTAGAAATGTTTTAATATAAATGTTTGAGTCAACACCACCATCAATTAATTAGCCTAATTGTACTTCCCTCTACATACTTGTCATAGAACATTAGACTTACGTGATCTGCAATGTCTCTTGAATCTTTTCTGATGTTTAGATTCAGGGCTACCTCTGCAAAAACCTCAATAATAAAGAGCTTGTCTCAGTTGTCTGTCTTGGCTCGACTAGCAACTTCCTTCACTAGCACAGTCTTGCCAATGCCACTCATTCCGTAAACATAATTCCCAATCTTGTTGGCAAAATCAACTTGTAGTTTGCAAGGTAAACTTTTTAAAGTGGAAAGGTATTGTAAACTTTGTAGAAGTAATCCATATTTTGGGCGTAATGATAGTTTAATAAACTCTATCAAACATTCCTTTAAAGCTTTCGAAGTAATCGAGTTGGAAATCTCCTCTGGAATGGGCGGGAGGAGATTTTAAGGAATTTTTCTCCTTGAGCCAGGAGGAAAGCCACAGCCTTAACTTTCCTTGCGGCTTTCTTACTTAGCTTGTGACGGGTTCCAAAATTAGGAAATAACACTCCGAAACATCTCTTCTTTCCTTTCCACTTCTCCTCAATAATCATGTTTGCCATATCGATGAGCTTGTCGACGCTAATCAGCCACTCCTTAACGCAATTTTCTATCAAATCGACATTTTTTTTAGTAGTCTAAATCTTATGCAGCATTTGCTCTTTGAGAAAGTTCAGCTTCAGAACTTTTGCCATGAGATTCTCAAAGTTGGTCTTGAAATTGTGCAAATAACTAAATTGATCTCCACGGAAGAAGAATCTGACTCCACCATTTCAACCACTTCTCCTGGGCTTAAAACTAAAATAGAGACAACAAAATTAGAAAACCAGATTGGAATGGCGATAAGAATGATCTGGGTTTCATAGTTGACTTGATCAAACTACAAATTATTAAGCAAGAATGTTGGAAAATTGAAAAAAATAGAGATCAATTGGTGAGCTACTGCTTAAAATATTTGAATTTAAAAATTTAATCCTAAAGCTCCCTGAAGTAAGCTTAAATAATGAATTTCCTCCTAAAGTTTCGAAAATAACAAAAAAAAAAAAGAAAAAACTCCTAATGTAGTAATGTTATAGCAATTAAGAATAAATTACAGTTCCCTCCTAAGGTTTGGAAAATTACAAAGAACTCCTGACGTTAGTGGACACGTTTGGCTGTTTGGTGGGGCTTATACAAGTAGAGTTTATGAAAGTTCAATTGGTCAAGGTAGAGGTTTTATAAAAAATTGTTAATTGTTTGATTACAACTATATAAAAAAGCCTTCTCGTCATAAATTATCACAAAAAAAAAAAAAAAAAAAAACACTTTAATATATGAGAAATATATCAAGCAAATTCATAAAATAATATAGAAACATTGTTGAAATTTTAACACTTTAAACAAGCTCAAGCTCAAACTCTCTTTCAATGTTTTGAAAATTTACTTAGGCAATGATCCGATCAGACAATTGAGTCCTGGGTTGAGTGGTTAAACTAGTCTGACCCGTCGGTCGGGCCAATGATGTCATCATGTTGACATCAGCATGACAATATAAATCCTAATAACTTAAAAATTCAATAACAATCCCACGATCAAAGTTTACAACTGATTAAAATGGAGTTTTGCAGCTCTAAATTTCAAGTGGCAGATATTCTCACCAAAAGTTCGCCAAAGTCCAGGTTTGAAATGTTAAAGAATTTGCTTAGGATTGCCACCAAAAAGGTTCAAGGAGGGGTGTTAAAGGTTGAACCTATTTTAATGAGTGCAAATCTAGCCATGGTGAAGAGTTGACAAGCTATAATGTTGGAAGAAAGGCTGAAGAAGCAGGCCACAAGGTTGCCACGTTGGCAGAAAAGTTTGTTGCAGTGTGTGCTAAGAAGGAACGCGAAATGTAGAAAAGAAATGATTGCCACGATGAAGAAAAATATGTTGCAGTGTGTGTCATTGCCCAAGACATTCAATTTCATTTAAATACTTGTTTTAGTAGATTTTAGAATAATTGCTAGTTTCGGAAGAATATCTCTTTGAGATAAAATAGGAAAGTTGATATTGTTTTGTTTAAGGTGTGCATTTGGTTCAAAGTTATATAAGATTACAGGGGCAATCTTTGTTTAATTTTCAAGATTTCTTTGTTTGGTTCGCAAGTAATAAAATATTACAGGTATCTTTTGTTGTAAATAGTGTTTATTATTGGTAATATAGGAGGTAATCAGATTATCCCCCCAGGGGGTGTTATTAAAAGATTACCAAGGTAAACTAATTTAATTTCCCTCAAGTGTCTACGAATAACCATTACCCGAAACCCCTACATTTGAGAATTTAGATAAAACACCCCGGCCACAAGAAAGTTTAAAAGTTAACAAAATATCCCCATCCATGCAATAACACCACCTGCCGACGGTAGTCACCATAATGGCACATGACCAAATGAGATCTGGGTGGTCGTGTGTCATTACAGTGACTTCTGACGACTACCGACAGTGGTGGCTAGTTGTAAGCAGCAGCTTGGGGTGAGTGGGAATGATTTTGCTACAAATTAAAGTTTTATATGGCTGGGGTGTTTTAGCAAAATTTCATATGTAGAGGGTTAAAAGACATGATAATAATAATAATAATAATATTTAAAAATGAGGGTTATTTAGTAATTTATATAACACACGCTGGGGTGTTTTAGCAAAATATCATATGTAGAGGGTTAAAAAACATGATAATAATAATAATAATATTTAAAAATGAGGGTTATTTAGTAATTTATATAACATACGCTGGGGTGTTTTAGCAAAATTTCATATGTAGAGGGCTAAAAGACATGATAATAATGTGAGTTTGGCTCCCTATTTTTACCCATATTCTCAATCCTATTCTCCAAATAATGTTTAGCACATTATTCCAGAAATATTACCCTATTTTTTAATTACTTTTAGACCCCATCAGGTTATTAATTTCACTAAATACCCCTTGAAAAAAAGTTTAAAAATTAACAAAAACACCCCCATCAACCCAACTTGTTAGATTCCGGCAACCACTGTCAGTGATAGCCGAAATCTATACAACGGCCTAAATTCCGACCAGAAATGGCCAAAATTTCACCAATCTGGCCTTTTCCGGCCAGATCCAATCCACCACGGATTTGGCCGGAAAAGGCCAGATCTGGCCCTCAGCGACGGCCAAAGAATGGCCGTCGTTGACTGAAAATGACAGCCACATCTTTGGTCGTCGCTGATGGCCAAAGATGGCCATCGTTTTGGCCTTTTCCGGTCGTCGACGGCCATAACAAAGTCAGATGCGCCTTTTCCGGCCAGATCCGTGGTGGATCTGGCCGGAAAAGGCCATAATGATGTATTACGGCATAGATCCGACCGGTCCGTGCCGTAACGAAATTTTTCGGCCAGATTCCGGCGGTGGTGGCCGGAATCGGCACTGCAGGTGATAGGGGTGTTTTTGTCATTTTATATATTAGAGTCTTTTATTAAATTAGTAAACCTAAGGGCTTTTTCATAAATTTTTAAAATTTACCTCGTAATACTCCCCTTTACAACAACCCAATACTATCCCCAAAATCCTATCTAAAATACTAAACAAAACGCACCCATTAATATTTAAAAGTGAGGGTTATTTAATAATTTATATAACATATCTATCCATTTAATCTCACAACCAAACATATTAATATAACATACCCATCAATTTATTCCAACCAACCAAACACATTTTCCTAAACATTCTTAGTAATCTTCAAGATAATTTATCTTTCCATTAATATAACATTCTCAGTAATAAAACATTCCCTGAATCAAACGACCTAAGGAGTTTTATTTCTTTCCAAATTAGAGTAGCAGAAGAAACCCTTTTTTTGTTTTTTTGTGTGTGTATGTTTAAAAGAGAGAGAAGTTGATTAATGAAATATAGTTGAAAGTTTTTCTTACCTCAATTATTCAAGTTCTTTGTTGCTATTTATATTATTTGTGCTCCTAATTCCAATTGGTATCAGAGCAATTGATTGTATTGTTGTCACTTCCAACACATCTAAATTCCTAGATGCAAAGACCACCTTTCCTTTATATTCATGTTTAATGCCTATTGCTTCCAAATAGATCCTCGAAAACACTTCATCAAGGAACAATAAAAATAGCTCTTGTTCTTCAGCTCTTCATGAATAATGCTCTTTCTTTCGTCATCACTGAACTTTTTTAGTTTTATTTGCAACCGCTTTAGAAGTTTTAATTTTATGTATCTTTCATTTCTTTTTCTACCTATAGCTATCAAGAAAACAATCTCAAACACTTCAGAACCCTCAATTGCTTGATGGAAACGATTTATTATATAGATGTCAAAATGGGTCAAATCAGTTGACATGGCATGAGATTATATGGCTTAATATGGCATCCATAAAATAATTTAGCTTTCATAACAACACAATGTTAACACAAAATATGCACAAACTGTACACGACATAATTTAATGTTCCATTAATATTAGATAGGTGACAAAAATGACCCATTTGAAATCTCTAATTCATTAGTGTACTTTTCCCAACTCCTATTGGTCCTAGAACACAAATCCTTTTTAAATTTTCAACTATTAAACAATCTTGCAACACTTTGACGTTTTCTTCAAAGGATGACAATTCAATAATTTTGTTGGTGGGATTCGTTATATGCGAAGCCAACACCTTCTTAACAATTAAACTTCATATATTCCCACTTTTAGCCTCCAGATTCCTTACTTCTTACTCTTTTTTACAATTAGGCCTCAAAATTTCACGAGACCCAAAAATGGACATAATCCATACATATAATGGAAGGACTCTTCATACTTTCCCTCCAAGTCTTTGACATATTTTTTACCTCCAATTTGTCTTTTTTTTTTTTTTTTCACTAGTTCTTTATTTACATCTTCCTCCTCATCACATAGCTCTTTATATATCTCCATGAGTTTTTAATAGCTCTTTCTTGTTAGAACTTGACTCACTACCAATCCTATATCAAGTAAGAATATGATAATTAGCAATCCTAAATCAAGTGGGAATAGGAATGGGATTAGGGTTTGGGGCCTATATAAAAGAGGCCAAGTTATAGTGTTAATCATCCCAAAATTATTTCTCCTTATACTCCTATTGTAAAGGGTTCTTACCCTATAGTTTAGAGTTTTTTTTTTTTTTTTTTTTTTTAATTTGTATTCCTCTTATTTTGGGTATTTATAAAGTTGCCCAAAAGTTTGTAATATTCTTCAAAGATTAGTGGAGCTTTTCTACAGCACGCGAGGACGTAGGTAACAAAACCAAACCTCATTAAATTCTTGGTGTTATTTATTTTGCATTTATTGTGGTCATTTATTTCTGCTTTATTAGTTGTTATTACTATGCTTCAATAGCTAGAGTTAGAGTTTGTATACTCGCTGCACAACAAGTCGTATTAGAGCCAAGGTTTAAGACAGTGAATAGATATTGATATGGTTATATGCATGTCTAGGAAAATAACAAAAAACTAGAATGGAATGGTGCTTTGACAAATTGTTGGATTTAGTTGATAAAACTAGAAACAAGCAAGAAGTCAAGCTCCAAGGGGTTGAAACGATGTGGCCACTAGAGGGTGTTTGAATTTGTGAGGTGTGGCCGCAAAAGTAATGCTGGGACTAAGGCTATGGTGAGGAGATGGGAGTGGTGGCTAGGTTTCATTTCCTTCTTGTAATATATATGACAAGTGATTCCTATTTTTCCCTTAGACCATCAACCCCTGTTTAACGTCTATTAGAACCGGGGGGGTTAATGCTATTATTTTAAATGTCTGGACTTGGATGTACATGGAAGCTCTAGGGGTAAAACTTATCCCTGATAAACCATATTATATAAGAGAATTATATTATTACCCTTTATTTTTGTTTTAATAAATTTAAGTCTTTTGACAAGATTGTCCCATCTTTCTGTCAACTTCAACGTTTGAATTTGAAATTTTGGGATGATATTGTTAGGTTTTGAGAAGAGGATGTTAGATTTTCTGTAATGCCCACATTAAGGTACGTAACTTTATTTATGCCCTAATGATTAAAAGTTGGCATGAAGTAAATTTTTCATACTTTGTCACAGCAATAGAATATTTTCACCGCAGCAATGAACTCACTGTCCAAATTCGTGTTTTCAGAAATGCAAATTTCGCCATGACAAGGAAAGAAGTTCGCTGTAGCAATGAACTCTCTGGAATTTTTAGAAAATTATGGAAAACTTGCTTAGGGGTAAAATGGTCATTTCACCCATAATTAGTTGAAAGAGTGGGGAGTAAAAATAAGTAGAATAACATGGAGAAGATAACAGAAATGAGGGCATTATTGTAATTGATTGAAGGGCAAAGATGAAATTTTTTATAAAGTGCAAGGGTAAAATAGGAAAGTACAAATATTGTTATGTAGTATTAAGGGTTCAAGAAATGAAACCCTAAACATTTTCCCTCATAGCTTACGCCACTCTTCACCAAAAGCTCTCGATTTTCTTCAATCAATTTCCAAGGAAGTCCATAGAATTTGGCTTACTTTTGGTAGATTTTCAATCCTAAGCATCTATAGGTAAGATTCTAATACTAAGATGTGAGATTAAATTTTAAAATGTTGAATTCTTATGGTTTATATGCTTAGGGTTTAAGAGAAAGAGAGTTCTAACAAAGGAACACTAAAGTGTTTGTGTTGCTCACATTTGAGGTAAGTAAATCCAACTTTAGATTTGATTTGATAAAGAATTGTGTAGACAAATTCTTCTATATATGTATGTGTTTGTTTGATGAGAATTATTGGTTGAATTAATGTTGAATGAGGTTTAAAAAATCAACCATTAGAAGTAGTTTGTATGTATGTGGTGAATTGGAGGAAGTGTGGATGGATTATGGAAGAATTGGAGTAGAATTGTGAAGTATGATTCCTGGCCAGGTTTGATGTTGGTTTTAGGGAGTTTTGCTTCAAATTTTGGTGGCTTGGGACAGATGAGGAAGTGTAGCTAACTTAGTGTTTGTAGGTGCATGCAAATTGTTTGATGAAATTTCAAAGTGAAGTGCATGCATGAGTATGTTAGCTTGTTATCTTGATATGAACTTGTGATGGTAGAGAATGACATATTTACATGCCATATTGCATTCTTGAATTTTAAGCATTTGAATTTAAAAAGAATAGCCAAGAATAAGCTATATATATATATATATATATAAGAACATTAAAGAACAAAGAGAAAGAAAGAAAACGAGTAAAGAACACATTTGAAGAATCTACAGAAACTGAATTTTTATTTAAAAGAAAGATAAGAGAAGGTTGTTGCGATGAGGAACCCGTGAGTGACAAAGAAGCAGAAAAGTCTCACATGCACGCTACCATCAGTGAGCGGCCTCAAAATAGAAAAGAAGAATTTGTACAGTCCGTTAGAAGTGCATGTGGATGAGGACTATACCTAGAAAGAATTTCATAATACACTCATATGGCCAGGGTTCTGAATCCATGCCTCAACCGAGTCCAATCAACAAATCAGACTAGAAACAGAAAAGAAAGAATAGAAACATGAAAAAAAAAAAAAAAAGAATAGAAACAGAAAAGAAAGAAGAGAAACTGAAAAAGCAAGAAACACAGAAGAAGAAAGGAAATAGAAAACAAAATGAGAAACTAGAAGATAGAAGATAGAATAAGAAAACAGAAAAAAAAATGCATCTCCTAGAAAAAGTTTATTTATTTGTGCATATACATTATGTTACTTCCACTAACCAGAATCTCTTGTGTGATTCAGAGATATTCCAGTTTTTATTAAGTATTCTTACATGATGGTAAGTGAGAACTTAGAATATTAGAAAGAACGAAGAAGAATAGAGAAGCTTGTTGTAAGGAAGGAATCCCAGAATAAGAGTAACGGAGAAAGAATAATAGTCTAGTGGGTTTACTTACTGAACAATTAGTGCTCACTCCGTTGATTTCACTGTTTTTTGCAGGTAATAAATGAGATGCGGTTGGGTGGAACGTCAAGTAACGGAGGAGAATGACAACACTGTCTGATTGTAATTTGTGTTTATTTATGTGACTTTGTTACTCGGTGTAGAGATTTGAATATAAAGTAAAGTTAGTTTTTGGGCCCTCTATTACACATTTATATACATACATGTTTTCTATGAGATATTTAGTGAGTTTTACTTTATATTTTTCAAAGAATTACTAGCTAGAGAGTATAATACATTTTTCTCCCACATGAACCCTAAATATTACAATTGTATAAGAAAATACTTGGACGTATTAGTCTTTTGATATAAAAAAATTGTATAAAGGAAGACTTGGACTATATATATAAGGCGAAATAACATTTTGGCCCCTCATTTATGGTTTAAAAAATCTCACCCCACTGTAATTTCAAAAACTAAAAACATCACAATTAATTTTATGTTTGATTTTGTAAATTTAGAGTGAGAGAGTTCTTATTTCTAAATATCTCATACTTTTGGTTTTACAACCCAATAATGTCATTCCGATTCTCCAAGTAAAATGTTTAAGTTAATAAAAGAAAGGATAATGTTGTTAGTTTTTGAAATCAGACGAGTGGGATTTCTAATTTCATTGACAAGAGGTGTACATGTAATATACCCTAGTTTATGATCATCAAGTGCGATATCTTGAATAGAAAATTTTATAATATTCTATTTGATTGTCTAACACCAAAAAATCATTTGTAATTTTGATCCAATGGTACAGTCTTGACATCTCTAATCACCAAACACATTTCCAACATTTTTTTATCTAGAACAAAATAAGTCGTAGGATAGGAGTAATATTTATAATTTATACATACCAAGTCAGAAGAGAAAATTACTCATCACCCTTGATTTTTGGAACTGTCACTTGAATGGTGACTTTTACATTTTTTTTTTTTTTTTTATGTTAATGAATAGACACCGTCGCATCATTTATATACTTGACTTTGTGGGGCTGTTTGGTTGGCGGTAATGTCAGATTATTGGGGTAATGCCATCTTATATTACTTGATTACCACGTTTGATTGTCAAGTAATATAAGATTTTGGTATCTTCAAATACCAATATTAGTTACTATTGGTAATATTGGTGGTAATATTGGAGGTAATCTGATTACCTCCATTTTTTTAAGTATTCTAAGATTACCAGGGTTATCTTTTTTTGTTATAATTTTATCCCATATTAACAAAAGTTTTGGACAATAATGCCCTCATTTTAAAATAAATTTACATTAATATCCTATTTCAATTTTACCCTTGTTTAACTAAAATTTTGGACAATAATGTCCTTATATTTAAAACAATTTACAGACCACCACTGCCACTTAGCCACCACCACCACTGCCACCCAGCCACCAATGCTAATAGCGGCCAACCACCACGGACCGTCGCCAAAAAGTCACCGGAGTCCCTAAAAAAGAACGAGTTTCGATGGGCAGCTCCGAGAGGCTTTGATATGGCCGTTTTCGGCCATATTGATGGCCGAATGGCTAGTTCCAATGATCTGGGTGAAAATGGCAAGTTCCATCCAGAAATGGCCTATCCCTGGCCATTAATAGCCAGATCTGGGCAAGATCTTGCCGTTAACGGCCACGGACATGGTCGTTAACGACCATATCTATTATGGCCGAAATAGATCTATCCATTAACGGTCAGGTCCATGGCCGTTAACGGCCAGATCTTGCTCTGATCTGGCCATTAACAGCCAGGGTCGATCTGGCCGGAAATGGCCAGAATAGATCTAGCCATTTCTGACTAGATCTGGTCTGATATGGCCATTTTCGGCCATCAACATGGCCATAAACGGCCATATCGGAGCCTCTTGGTCATGGTGAGCAACTGATGGGGACTTTCAGAAACTTCTGGCGGTGGTGGTAGGCGGTGACAGGAGGTGGGGGTGATTTTGTAATAAATTAAAGTTTTAATCATTTGTAATTTTGATCCAACGGTACAGTCTTGACATCTCTAATCACCAAACACATTTCCAACATTTTTTTATCTAGAACAAAATAAGTCGTAGGATAGGAGTAATATTATAATTTATACATACCAAGTCAGAAGAGAAAATTACTCATCACCCTTGATTTTTGGAACTGTCACTTGAATGGTGACTTTTACATTCTTTTTTTTTTTTTTTTTTTTATGTTAATGAATAGACACCGTCGCATCATTTATATACTTGACTTATGTAAATTTTGTATGTATAATAGTTTTCAATATATTTGTAGATTAAAGGAATTGGTTATTAAAGATTGTCATTACATTTGACGCAAGCCAAGCACAATCGACACAAAATTATCAAATGAAGGAAAACACAAATACTGCTAAAACTTACAAAGAAGCAACGCCACTATGAAGACACAAAGAAATGGGCTCTCACAACCTAACTTTGACATAAGGAACATGAATCGTTATATCTCACAAACTAGATAGAAGATGACCTCAATCTCCTATAGAAGTTCGGCATTATGTAACCATAGAGAACAACATATCTAAGATGAATGGTGGAACTAACTACAAAGAAACCAAACTACATTTTACAGATAAAAAAGTTGCTTCAAAGTCCAGAAATAAATGGAAAAACAAGGGAATTAGCTCAGCAAATCGAAACTTTGGCAACTGTCATATGGTTGTATTAAGATCAACATCCCAATACCATATATCCGCTGCCCAGCTCTACTGTACTTCTTGTGAGTTTGGTAGGCTTAAAACTACTTGGGAGAAAATATTTATTTTGGGGAATTCTATTACAAATGAATCATTCTTTTGATAAAGATAGAAATTCCTACCTTATATCTACTCACAGGCTTAAAGAGAAGAAAATAAAGTGCGTGATATCAACAAAGAAGAGTGGCTGTTTGGCCGGCGCATCAAGTTGGCACTCATTAATTTCCTGATCGTCAAATTTTTTTGAAATGAACATCTTCTCATTGTCACAATCATACACCTCCAACTTCTTTAACACCATCCATTCTGAAGTAAGTGTTCCAGGATAGAAACATCTAAGTCGATGAAGCATTGAGAAATTGAGGAACATAATCCGTGGAAAGACAAGCCTAAAAGTTGCTTCTGCTCTTTCTTCCTTTGAAACAATCTTCTCCACTCCGCAATTAACCACCTCATGCTCTTCAAGTACAAAAAGGTTCCTGGCAATGGAGGCTGGAAAGAGATTTTCTAGTTTGTGACATCCAGAAACCACTACAAGAAAACTGACTTTCTGCGTCTAGCAAAATTAGACGCGGAAAGTCACATTTAGACACTAAACATTTTTAGCGTCTAAATTCGGTGGTCGCCCCCTTAGTTGCAGTAGGCTGGTCGCAGATTCATAACGCGTCTATATTGTGGTTTAGATGCAAAAAGTTTTTTTTTTTTGCGACTATCAAAATAGTCGGCAAATGTTGTTCAAAATAGTCCCCCAACTTAGACGCTAAAAGTTGAAGGGTAATTTGGTAAAATTGTATAGCGACTAATCAATTAGTTGCAAAATGTCGGTTTTAGTGTCTAATAATTTGTCGCGAATCCCACACAAATTAGTCGCCAAAGGTGTAAGGGTAATTTCGTCAAAGGCTTTGGCAACTATTTTATTAGTCGACGAATGTATCTTTTTGTGACCAAACTTTAGTGGCTAATTGTAACTCTTTTAGATGCTGAATGTAGAATCCAAATGGTTTTCGCGACTATTTTATTAGTGGCCGAATGTATCTTTTGGTGACTAAAATTTAGTAGTTAATTATAGTCATTTTAGACGCTGAATGTGGAATCCAATAGGTTTTCGCGACTATTTTATTAGTGGCCAAATGTATCTTTTGGTGACTAAAATTTAGTAGTTAATTATAGTCATTTTAGACGCTGAATGTGGAATCCAATAGGTTTTCGTGACTATTTTATTAGTGGCTGAATGTATCTTTTGGTGACTAAAATTTAGTAGTTAATTATAGTCATTTTAGACGCTGAATGTGGAATCCAATAAGTTTTTGTGACTATTTTATTAGTGACCGAATGTATCTTTTAGTGACAAAAATTAAGTGGTTAATTGTTATCATTTTAGACGCTGAATGTGAAATCCCAAATGTTATCGCGACTATTTTTTAGACGCTGAATATGGAATCAATTATACTTAAATTACTTTTTGCTACTAAAACATTAGTTGCAGAATGTGTTTTTTTTTTTTTACAGCATTTCGTATTGACCTATATTATACATTCAACATGAACAAAATAATGGACACAATATAAAAATCTGATCACTAAATCAAAAATCATATTTTCATACATATATATATATATAGTCCATATATGGATTTTTATGCATGGTGAGCAATAAAAATCCAAAATGCACTATCATATGTGCATAACCCAAAAGAACAGCATGCACCCACATTTTCCTTTCTCTACCTATCTATATGTGCATAACTAACAAAAAAAAATGCCCACCCATGTACACCATCTAACACATATATGCAAACAATCCTAAAAAGATGGTTCTACCCCCATGTCAAAATATCTTTTGTCCATACAACACAAAAATAACCATCAATACCGTTAGCATGTCAAGTGTCACCAGTTCCGGTATTTGAAATAGTTGTAGCTGATGAGGACGAGTCTTCATCAGTTCGAGAAGGCAAGTGCTGTCGAGTTGGAGCTTTATCAGATTTCTCTAGTTCAAGGGCTATAGTTAGCTGCTTCATCATCTCTAACAGGACGAATTGTTGGTGTTCAAGGCTTTTTATTTTCTCTTTTTGTTGATCAAATAAGATTAGCTGGTCCTCCAACTATTTAATCTTATTTTCTTGTTGTTGCACAATGCACGTTAACTCAGCTTCTGCTGCAGTGGATTGATGCTCAATCTGTGAAAATGCAAAATTCTTGTTAAATCCGGAAGCTTTACCAAGAACTTCCTCACGTATCTCAGCTTCTGTTTTTTCACTTTCCCCTGCTTGTGTTTCCTCTTGCAGCTCTATCATTTTTTCCTACCATCAATTGAATGCATAATCAATAAGTCAACCAACAAACTAAATAGCAACATAAAAGAATACTACAGCAGCAAACAAAAATAAGTCTGATTGAGTAGAGAAGCAAGTATCTCAAACATTATCAATCTAATACTAAAAGGAATTTTCTGACACTAAGTTTTTCTTATACACATATAAGCAACATATTTACATTCACATATCCATGCATAAGCATGCTAAGTAATTGGAAAGATAAGGGCTGTTGCATTTTCTCTAACACATAATTCTGCAAGAGGCATATTTATAAATCTGTGTTTTAATTCTGCAAGAGGCAAAACAAAGCCATATGTATGAATTTGTACATATGCATTTCCCATTTTCAAAGTGTTTTAAATCTGTACTACTCATCAATTGTATAAATTTGTACATAATTATAAATCTGTACATATGCACATAAAGATGCCAAGAAATGATTTTTATAACCACATAGGATAGGAGTTTCAATTTGTACAGAATATTGAAGAAACAAAAGATTATAGTTTCCTACTTCCTTCCTACACTTAAACACTTCAGTTTGGAGAAAGATATATAAAACAGAAGCCATCTTGATTGAATCACATCTATTGTATTGAGCTTCCTCATGAGTTAATAGCCAAGACAGGAGTTGAACTTTAGATGAAACTTTTGCCTTCCTTCTAAGCTCTAAAAGTGGAACTTATAGCAAGAAGCATCATTGATTGACCAAATAAAGTATGTTCAAAGTAAAATACCCTGATGGTTCTAGATTTCATGCTTTATGTTCCTCTTTCATATCATCTACATGATGTTCTCTATTTGAGGCAGAAGGGATGTTAACTATCTTCATCATCTTTCAAGTCTAGAAAATACAAAATTCCACCCAAATGATTTATTAGATAAAACCACTCTACTCTGAACCTTATTTAATTTATTTTTTGCTCTAATTTATCTACATCATTAAATCCAGACTGTTAAGTTCAATCCAAACAGATTACAAACCATGAAACAGGTTTTCCTACTAGCCAACCACAGCAAAGTTATGAAAGTTTGGTAACACTCAGGAAAACTAAATGCCAATATCAAACAAATACATAAGCAACAACATAATTACAGGTGATCAAAAGATGACAGAGAAATGCAATGAGACTTAAATAAAAACAAATCCAGCATGGCAATATGGAACAGTTACAAAAAATGATCAACTTACATATAGCTCTCTTGCTTGTTCATTAATCCACCCTTTCTTCGCGCTCCAACGAGTGTCATGAAATAATTGTATAGGACTAACAGATTCCCCAACTTGTTGCGCCTTAACAGTTCATATCGTCATTGACCATAAATTGAAATAAATTTAGTCAACAGGACAACAATGTTGTATATTTGTATAGGTGAATCATATTAAATACCTTTTCCTTTTTGTGCTGGATAAAGTTCTTGGAACCACCGCGGTGGTTACACCTCATCTTCAACCGGTTCTCAGTGTAAGTTTTTGACCGTGCCTAACACCACAAAATCAGGATCTTTAATTTCTTCTAGTCTATTCTGTAATGCTTCCTCCCTAGTAGCATATGCTTTGAATTTCTTATGTAGGGCACTCCGGAAGCTGTTGAATCTCTTACACAATCTGTGCTTTGGCCATTTTAGTACATGGGGCTCCGTGACATCAATGTCAAACTTGGTCTAAATTCATCAATAATGTACATGCATTAAACTTATATGGGTATTATATATTTTTTTCGTTAGGAAGTATGACAATATGGATAATGATATTAAACTACATTACCGTGATCCGAGCAATCATTTGTTTTTCGACATCGTACGAAACTTTCTTCCAAGTAGGCACTCTTACGGGGGCATAGTTCCTCGCAACTATTCCTACCTCTATACTCAACTTTGATGCATTTACTCCAGTAGGTACTCCATCTTCTTTCTGGAAGTCTACATGCAATTTTGACTACGCTGTTTGTAGGAGTCTTTCACATCCAACTCCTCTACTCTTCCCTCTCACGTTCTTCGCCACTATATTCTCTACAAAATCAAAATAATGCATCAACAGTTAATACTATGTTATCACAAGGACGGTTTACATGTTGGTAAAGTAAAATATATTCTTAAATTTTAAACAAACATTGTACTTGATATCTAAAATCCAAGTATATATTTTAGTATGCTTATATGACCAATATCATAACTTTACCAATGATTGTAGCAATTTCAGGTGTCGGTACAGGACTATGATTCTCTTGAACAACGTTTGCACGTCTACATGGGCAGTGGGTCTTACCCTCACTATCCAAATGTTGTTTTGCAATGTCTATGAAAGAGTCAATTCCTTGAATATATTCATCGCACAACCTATTCGACAACCAAATCCATCTTCTATCCATTGTGACCTTCTAGGTTCGCAAACAAAACATAAATTCAGTATCATAAATATGTTCTATCACAAAGACAATACTCAACCCAATTAAAACACATTCATCCATACAAAGACTATAGTACTAGTGATAATGTAAATGGGTATAAACGATCAATAAATTAATTAAATATCAATTTACGTAACTTATACCGTTTTGTTATGGTTGTAGTAGTAGTGGTGCCCGTAGTCTTCTTAGCCTCGGTCTTCAAGTCAACTTTAAGATCCTCAAATACCTTTTACAACAAAATAATTAGGTTATAATTTTACAATTTATCAAGAATATGTCATTTTCCTTATATGAAAAGAAATACCACAGTCAAAATTAAATGAATCAGCAAGCAATGGCTAAAATAAAATTCAAAGGTAGCCTCAAAACAAGCAACAGGAGTATAAGATAAGGAAGATCGGTTTATAATTAAGAGGATATGTACTTTGCACTGATCCATATTGATAATTGTAATATCACTGCTCTTTTGTTTATACAATTCAAGGTAAAACTTGTAACTTGAATTTCATTTCATAATCTAATTCATAAAATTCCGATTCCTTAAATATCTCGAGAAATATATTCCATCAAATATATGAACAAGCTACGCTGAAGTGCATTAGATAATTTAATACATACAGAAGTGCACAAAAACAGTAAATGCAGAACAAGTGAGGAAAAATTGGCTTAAATTAACATGGAATACAATACAATGCAACAAATCAAAATCATTACTCTTAAAACGTTGATAATAAATTAAAAAAGAACCCTTTTAAGAGGTCTACAAGTGTTGAATCTATTGGTTATTTTAAGATGTATTAATGACAGATGGTTAACCTTTTCTTATCTCTTTTTATTTTTTTAAATGATTCTGCATTTCAAAATGATACCATACAATAAAATGCAGTAAGATGTGTACAAGTAGAAATGCAATTCCCCTTAAACTGCTTTAATTGCACAAACTTTTATATAGAAACAAAATTTGGCCTTGTTCTTCACTATAAAGCATATAATAGCAATTCTATCAACAAAGTAATGAAATGCCCAATGATAGTTGTATCAAAGTGATGTATCTGTCATTGATAAGACTTAAATTGGCATGAGATGTGATCATGAACTGCATGTTGTTTTGGCTTAGAAAAACCACAGCTATGAATAAAAAGGCAACAAACAGGGCAATAAATGAATGAAAACCGCTTTTTATTGATCCCCATGTTCTTGCTACCTAGTTTTAGAGTCCTTTAAAGTGCTTAGTTCCTGAATTTATCACCCATATCCAAATAATTGACAAACTAACTGAAGTTGTTTGCAGCAAGCACCTTTGCCCAATTAGCATAAATGTGGCATTCAAACTAACAATACTTTAACTCACACCTTTCCAAATACTACCTCAAGAAGCACTATTGCTAAAGCATACATGAAATTTAAAAATAATAAAGAAACAAAAGAAATCTGGAAATCACATTTATGAGTTCTTTGGCTGTGGACACTAACTTAGAAGTCTACTTTATAGAATTTCAAAAATCTAAAGATCCTCTATGTACATCATACAATCAAACAGTTATAAAGAGACATCTATATAACTGAAGTGACATTCATTTTTTTTCATTCTCCTCCAAGAAGAACGTTTTTCCAGCTTAAAAGTAGAAAACGAGAATTCGACACCACAAAGATCTAATTGGAGCGGTAGTACCTAATACATAAAGAATCATTTTTAAAATGATAAATCAAAGAAATTTCACAAAAAAGGTGAGGTAACTTTTATCAAGTAAAGAACAAGACCCTTGTTCTTTACTTGATAAAAGTTAGGGTGTGAGGTTGTTAGTTCAAAAGTCTGGTTGGTCAATAGTCCACAACAATTAAGTACAAGAAAAGTAATACAACTACTGATAGTCAAGTCTTTTGAACTCTGTTTTGTAGTATCAAAGTCTCTGCGGTCTTAAAATTCCACTCCCAACTAAATTTTTGAAAAATTTCCCACTATTGATGCTCAACCAAACCAATATTTCTTTTTCTCCTCCTCACACAAACAGTTAAGCATCCAAAATACTTTTTAGCTCATAAGATATTTTCTATGTATCAATATTGATAGATGGGAAGGCATTAAGTTCAAAACAATTCACAGATGTAAGCTGCGGGCTCAAAATTAAATCTTCTAATAAAATATTTCACGTCTTTCTAACTAAATAGAAATACCTTCAGTTAGCTTTTGTTGTTGAACCCCAGGGGAGCATGCCAATGTTTTCCCTTAAGTAGTTTAAAAACCAAATGGGTGCAAAATTGTCAAACTATAATTAAAATGAGAACCACAAAAACTCCAGTTTAGGTCACCGTATTCATTAAACTATTTGCAAGTACAGTGCTCCAATGGACAGAATTTCTCACTTCCGTTACAAACAAAAACAAATGCCAATAGAACCATACTGCAAGAAAATGTAATGAATAAATCACCTTAATCTGATCATTTTTTCCATCTTCCGGTATATAATAAAATAATTTTCCCTTTCCCATATACACTCAAAATTTTTGTTAATGTTAACTGAAACTATTTGCATGTATGCAGAACCCTTCAAACCTAATGAGGAACAACTAAAAATAATGAAACCAATACCATTCTTCAGATTTGGCAACCTATCTAAACTGTATCATCCCAACTACGCAATTTGTGGAAACAAACAGAAATTTAAGATGCTTGTGAGTAAAACCTGTGATGAGATATGACAACTTTCAATTACAAACTGCAACAAACCACAAAGAAATGATTTTCTGAATGGATAAACCTTGTTTTAACTCTTTGAGCTTATCAACCTTACAACCAGAGCAGTTCTCACAGAAACATTCATCTACATACAATTTTGAGGACTGAACAATAATTGGAACAAATGGAACAATATGATCAATAGGATGAAAGAAAGTACGCAGCTTTGGGAACATGTAATGGCTTACCCAAGAAGGAAAACAAAGTCTTAGGTTGTCAATATTGCTTGACCTTTGCAGCGATACCAGATGGGGCAAGATGGCAACTGCTTCAATATAGATTGAGAAACTCCAAATATTCTGTCAAAACAGGGTGGGTTTTCCATCAGAAATCAAATATATTCCATCAAATATAAAATGTAATTTACTAATCAACAACACAAATTACTGTAAACAAGAAAACGGTATAAGGAGAAACATCATCTTTCTCAAAATCACCTATAATTGTACATTACCGCTTCCTAACACAATACATACCAAGTCGCGTGGTCCATCAATCCATCAAATGAGCACCAACTCAAACTTCTTCTATTGGGATAATCGCCACGGATTTGCATGAAGAAGAAATTGGGAATTTGGGGAAACAGGGAGGGATTTGCGTGGAGAAGAGAAGAGGTAGGTAAGGTTATGAGATTGTGAATTTGGGGAAATAGGTAGGGATTTGCGTGGAGAAGATTGGGAATTTGGGGAAATAGGTAGGGATTTGCGTGGAGAAGATTGGGAATTTGGGGAAAGGCTTGCTTTATATAGGTTAGGGTTTTATGTAAATAACTTTAAAAAATAAGGCTTTTAATTAGTTGTTTAATTTTTTAAATATAATTATATTTTGCAAACAAATCAATTTGCAACTAAATTTTTTAGTTAGGAAAGAATTAGTTATAGTTGCAAGTCTAGCGGGAACAAATAATTTGGGGGGAAGATGAATTTTTCAACTTAAATTGGCAACTAAACCGAATTTAGTTGCTGTATGTAATTTTTTGCAACCATTGTTAATATGAACACAAACATTTGTTGCTAAAAATACCTTGGGGCCCTTGTAATTATTGTCCAAATCTGGGATATTTTGGTAATTTAATTTTTCTGTAACTAATCATAATAGTTACTAATACATTCTTAATTATTCGCAACCAATTTAGCTACTAGTGGGGTAGTTGCAAAAAAAAATGTTTTTTTGTAACTAATAATGTAGATGCAAAATAAAAAATTTTAGATGCAAATTGTCAAATTATGGAGGGAAAAATAGCCCACCAAAAATTGCAACTAAATTTATTAGTCACTAAAGCAGTTTGTTCTGCAACTAACAAAATAGTCGCAGAACATTAACTTTAGACGCCAAAAGTTGGAATATGTGGACCTCAAAATTGAGTTGCTCTTTGCCCGACTAATTACAATTTAGTTGGTAAATATAGCCTTTTTGCAACTAATTCTGGTTAGTTGCTAAAAAATTGGTTGCAGAATATAGTTTTTCTTGTAGTGAACTCTTATTATGCGTAGCTTTGGAAAGGAAAGCATTACTTGGGGGTCTTTTTTCCATGTGTGCCTCGCTCGTGGTAGACCGTGGATATACAATTTTTTTAACTGAGCCTTTGAATGTGTTTCTTCAAAATTTAGCTTTTGGAGATCAAATATCTTTACTATGAACCAAAAGCAGTAACGATGATTCTAATAGCCAGAAGTACCTTCGAAACATATTGGGGAAAAAAAAACAACTTTATTTTTTCTCTCCCCTCTCATAAAACAAAAATTACAAAGGGCAATAAAAAATTAATGACAAATATTTAAAAGGTTTTTATTAATTGTATAAGTAATAAATTTCATTTTTTTTTCTTTGTTTTTTCAAACAATCCTGCATAAGTGTTTTCATTTTTTTGCATTTTATAATCATTTGTATTATTTTCAAAAAACACAAAATAAATTCACAAAATTCATAAAGGAAGACAATCCAAAAATCTCGGATAAGAGTTAGTTAATACTTTTCAATAATAATGAATGTATTTGGTATCGAGCCTATCTGGTATATGACAAATCGGATACAAATTATGAAGATTAAAAACTGGACAGTCTTGTCCGAAAGAGATCTCTTATGGGCTAAAATTGGGCCCAATAAGGCTCATACATGCTAGTTAAAGGACAGGTAACTGGGCCTAATATGTGGGCTGCAACCAACAAAAACCCAAAAGGAGTAACGGCCCAATAGCCCAATAGTGAGCACCATTCATGTGAAACAATCACTCTCTAATCTCTCTGACTAAGGAAATGAGACACAATCGGCTCGAGCCAAGATCCTATATATACAGGCCAATATGCTGACATTACACACAAAAACTATACATAATACTCCAATTCAAGGCTTATTTCTAGGTCTTCAACACACATACAATAATTTAAACATCACACCGATAATCCTACCGACGCCTTTCTAACATTAGACTTTATCCTTTGAATCAAACTTAGCCCTTGAGAAAATTGGACAATCTCTATTTTCCCACAAACAAAACTTAGATGAGAAGCTCTACTATTGGCGAATTGTGGTATTATTATTTAAATAATATTCAAAGTTTGTAACCTTAAAAATAAATATAAATATCTTGTTGAATTTCAATGTTTGATTAAGAAGTTTAATGTGATAAAAAAAAGGCATAGATTTGAAAGTAAAAAACTATTGACCTTATGATAAAAAGTGTTAAAAGAGTTATTTAAATGGGTATAAGTGTAATTATAAATATTAAATAAGGATAATATTGTTAAAAAATAAACTATTCAAACATTTTTTATTAAGTGCAAAGATAAATTTTCACTTTTTCAATTCACTTAATTTTAGCAAAAAAGTCATGTTTTAGCTTGTAATTAAGTAAATTCAGATATAAGATAGAAAAACACCAGCCCCTATATCTCCTTCAATCTCTTCTAAATACACTCATCTCGTCTATGCATCCTTTTGGATTTCAATGAAGAAAAAATGTTCATGTGCACAATAATTAACAAGGTTTAACAAAAGGGAATATAAAAGTCTTTTTTTTTTCTCTCTCTCTCTCTCTCTTTCTCACGCAAAACTGAAACTCCCAGGACCAAAGAAGTCAAGAAGAAAGAAATAGGAAAACAAAAATAAATACACGGGGTTTAGGATCACATTTCGGAAACCAACGGGTGATTACAAAAAAGGCCAAACATACAGTGTTTACTATAGAAAACCCAAAGAAATATTGGGAGAATGGCATTTTTGGAATAAAGTCAAAGACTATTCTTTTAATACAATTTATAGAAAAAGGGGTTTAGAAAGAGTTTCTATATGGTTTAAATAACATTCCTGCAAAACCTAGCCCAAGAAAGGAGGTTACTTATGGGCTAGAAAGTGGGCCCAATAAGGCTCTTACATCCTGGTTAAGGCCAAGTAACTGGGCTGGGACCAGCATAAATCCCACAAAGGGATGACGGCCCAATAGCCCAATAGTGAGCACCAACTTAACTATACATGAACTCAGGAACATGGTTCACTAATCGCTCGAGCCAAGACTCTACATATACCGGCCAATAAGTTGACAATATACACAAAAAACTACACATATATTTCGATTCTAGGCTTGTTTCTAAGTCTTTACTCAAACATTTACATAAACATAACAAAGCTCACATTGACAATTCTACTAACACCCTTTCAAACATTACACTTCACCTTTTATGATTTTAGAGAAACAAATCGACCTTAGCTTATAAGAGAATTGGACGATCTCTATTTTTTGCACAAACAAACCTTATATGAGAACCTATGATTTCTCAGAAAAGTATGATAAAAACAAATATTATTACACCCCCATTTTTTTTTTTTTTCTTTTTTCCAATAACTAGAAGAATACTTGTATTGATTCCAGATTCAAAGATGTGATAGTAAAGACAGAGAAAAGTTGGTGGGTACATTAGAGTTCAGAGCTTTTGGATAATCAACTATATTCTACATATTTGCTTACAGTTTGATTCCAAAAGCATGTGAAGTTTCAATCTTGATTTATTCTCTTGTTCAAGATGCTACTACTTTTTGAAAATTCAATTCATGCAGTTACATCTAAAAACATTCAGCATTTTCTGTGACAGAAATACAATATGAATTTTACATTTACCTGAAGCTGGTAAGATGTCTGCCATTTTCCATGTTTTTGCATAGGCTTGAGTTTGCGTTTCTGAGTAAGCCAATCAAGAGACCTTTGTGGTTAAGAAAGAGAATTTTCATTACATGTAATACAAGCCAAGCACAAAGGAAAAATTCAAACGTCAAGAAGTACTTCAAATCTTCTGAGTGCCCATGAATAAGGCAGCAGGGGGTGAATACAAACTATAGCGTTAATGAAAACCTTCCACCATTCAACCTCACACTATCAAAGGAGGGAAACAGAACTACCTTTAAAACCTTTAAGGATCAACGCCACCATGAAGGAAATCTGAAGTAGAACAATGAAGATACAAACAAAAGGGTTCTCACCATCGAACTTGAACAGAAGGAACACAACCATAATATCTCACAAACTACATAAAGATGACTTCAATCTTCTCCAGAAGTTTTGGCATTCTGTAATCATAAAGCATAGCATTTATAGGTGCATGTAGGAACTCACAATAGAAAATTTGAACAACATTTTATAAAAGTTGCTCCAAAGTCCAAAAAAATGAAAAAAAAAATGAGGGGATTAGCTCAGAAAATCATACATACCACTTTATAATGCAAATTTTGAATGGTTGTATTAAGATCACCATCCCAACACCATACATCTGCTGCCCAACTTTGCTGTACTTCTTGCAAGTTTGGTACACTTAAGACTCCTCTTGAGAAAATATTCATATTGGGGCATTCTATTACAAATAATTCTTCCAAAGATGGGAATTTTAAAGTAGAATTCCCAGAGCAGAAGCCAGTGAGACTTACTAAAGCAAAAAGCGTCAAGGTCTTCAATCTGCAAAAGTTAATCTCAGGTTCCATTACATCTCCCTCATTTGGTACCACGTCTGTCATCATTTCGCATACACATATCTTCATTTCTTTGAGTTGCACCAGGCTTTTGGCGGTTGAAAATACTACTAGGTTCTTCAATCTTTTGCAAAACCACACTTCTAGAACTGTTAGATTGTGGAAAGATGCCGAGGATGGCACTAAATTAATCAAATTGCCGCACCACCATACTTCAAGAATATCAAGATTTTGCAGAACTGTGCCCAGTTTTGATTCTTGTTTCCGCATGCACTGTAGATTAGACAGTTCAAACAACTTTAAATCTTTAATCTGTGTCAACATCCTGGCATGTCCCTCCACCTCTTCATGTGAGAATATCTCTTTGCATGACTCTGACTCAGAATGAACTTTTCCAGATTGTGAAATCCCTGAAAGGAATGAAGTGGAAAAATATCCGATTCATCTTTCACAATGTGAACTTCAAGTTTGAGAAATAGGTGTTTTGGAAATGCGTTCTGCCATATCATCTCCAAGACCTTCCCTCCTAATTTTAGTTCCTCCAAATTAGGGAAGACCTAGTTACCAAATAAACAAGAGCAAATTGAAGTTGAGGTTCCTCTTGACAATGTCATAAATAGACTATCAAAAAATGATTTCAAGCTACCACAATTAGACAGATTTATAGTTAACATTTTATTAAATTATCAAAAAATTTATACTTGAATTACCTTTGGAAATTAAAAGATAAATCATTTTGTTAAATGAGATGGAATTTTCCGTCTTATATCTATATACATTTTTAAAGGACAAAAACAGATAGGTCTCATACCTTTTCAACCAAAAAGAGGGCCTGCTCTGTTGGCACATTAAGTTGGTACTCATTAGTTTCCTGGAGGCTAAGAAATTCTGAAGTGAATATCTTCACATTGTCACAATCATACACCTCCAACTTTTTTAACTCCATCCATTCTGAAGTATGTATACCTGGATAGAAACATCTAAGTCATTGAAGCATAGAGAGTTTGAGGAAGGTTACTCGTGGAAAGACAAACTTAACAGTTCCCTTCGCTCGTTCTTCCTTCAAAACAATCTCCTCCACTCCACAATTAACCATCTCAAGCTCTTGAAGTTCCAAAAGGTTCCTAGCAATGCAGGCTGAGAATAGATTATCTAGATTCTGACATCCAGAAATTCTCACTTTTTGTAGCTTGGGAAGGAAAGCATTACTTGGGGATCCTTTTTCCATACCTCTGTCACTTTTGGTAGACCATGGATACACAGTTCTTTTAACTGAGCTTTAGAATGTCTTTCTTGAAAATTAGCCTCTGGAGATCAAATATCTCTACGCAGTAACAGTTAGTGATTCTAACTGCCAGAACCTCTCAAACTTATTGGAAGGAAAAATAGACAATAACTTATCACAGTTCTTGATTTCCATGAAATATAGTTTTCGAAAAGAATGCTGCAAGATTTGGTTGTTCCATATCATCTTCAAATTATCCATGCCAGAAATTACCATTTCCTTTACGTTTGGCAATGCAACCTCTAGGACTCATGCCACAGAGTAAATATATTATTCCAGTTCTAGTGGAAGTAATTGAAAAACTTCTATGAAGACAAATTAAGATCTAGAAGATAATAAGACTAGTACAACAAGAAATTAAGGATAGCAATAACAAAGTGAACAATTTAATGTGTTGTACCTTTTCCATGAAGGTCGAGTCTCCTCTGAGTTTGTTTTCATGCTTGTTAAGACAAATGCCTTGAATTGAGGGCATTCCTCTATCTCCAACTTTTTCAAGGATGGAAATTCGATGTAATTTCCTGAGCAAAATCCTGAAAGTTTTACCAGATCTTTTATCACTAGGCAGTCTGAACGGTGGAAGATTTTTTCATTCCTTTTGTCTTTTCTTGCCTCTTCCATGATTATTATCTCTTTCAAAACAGAACAATGGCATATCTCAAGGTGTAAGAGATTCACAAAACTTCTAAATATAGAAGATGAAAATATATATTCTAATTTACCACATCCCTGCAATATCAAATGTGTCAAGATTTGAATGGAAGGAGACCTATTTGATGGAAGTAGATCGTGCCAAATTTTTTGAATATTAATTTCAACCAGTTTCAACATCTCCAAGAAGGTAAACTTAACCTGCAGAAAGCTATTGTTTCAATATTCTTATGCATAAATCGAAAAAGTAATGAAGGGACATATGACATCCCCTCAGGGTTAAGATTCCAGTTACTTTCCCCCAAAAAAATTATTTTTCCAATATTTGTTGATAAATGGAGAAGTAGAAAAAAAATGAAAAAAAGCTTATTAAGAAAAAAGGAAGAAGAATGTTATATTAAATTACCCTTTCAATAAGTGGCATATTTGAATCAAGCTCATCCTCCAAAATGTTAGCATTAGACATGTTAAGCAATAGCTTCTTGTTGGAGATGTCAACTACTTCAGCATTATTGGGTTACGCAGACGCATTCAGGGGTCCCGTAAGTGGTTTGGGCATTTTCCATGTATAATTCTTTAAGTTATTAATTTCTTCTTGGGTTGGGCTTAGGAATAAGAATCCTTGTAAACTAGGTTTACTCACTTAAACCTAGTATATAAACATATTTTTCTCTTGTTATGAGTGTGATAGCAAATCATAGGGCAATTCATTCATTGTAAACGAGAGAGAGAGAGATGAGGAAATATTACAATAATATTGACTCGGCTGGACGTAGCCCACATTAGGTAAACCAGGATAAATTGCGCATGTTACTTTCTCTGTGTTTATTATCTGTTATTTGCTTTATTGTTGTTTTGTTCTCGCTGCTGTCTCTATTTCGTTCACTTCTGAGTTTTGGAAGAGATTTCAAAGTCAAGGAGCGTACATTCACTCTATAGTTGTCTATGTCATCTTTACTTCCAATTACTAAAATCTCAACCGCATTCTTGCATTCAATCACTTCAAGCAGGATCTTTAATTCGTAAAACGACACTGCAGCGAATTGACCTTCAAATACCTTCTCCAAATTGATCAAATTGTTTAGAAACAGTGACTTCAAGCAGGGAAAAGCAACATAATGGTACTTTGCATCAACAATGCATTGAAAGAAGAAATTCTAGATGTGGAGATGCTTCAATTGTGGAAAGCCCTCTACATCAAAGTCATAAAGAACATTCTTTACACACTGCAATTCATTTAAATATAGTTCTTCAATTCCATTCATTTTCCTGATAATCCCATACTCTAGAATGCTAGTGTAGCACTTGAGTTTCAATGTTCTTGAAGTCTCATATTCACCAAACCAGTCCCATTCATCACCTATGAATATTCTACCCCCTTTCAACTAATTAGAAAAAGATCTCTTGGCACAATCTTGGCATCTTTAATATGTATTTCTAAAGATGTCAATTCAGACAAATGCTTTAACTCATTAAGACTAGCATTTCTTCCTTTAAAGTTCAGCCCTTCAACTTCCCATTGTGCAAAGCTATTACCCATATACAATTCTTCTAAATTAGTTAAACTTGATATAACATTTGGTGAAATAGCTTTTAGTTTGGAACAATTACCCACAACTAACATCCTCAGCTGAGTGAACTAACCTATATCTTTAGGCAACAACTTTACATCAGAATGAGATAAGCTAAGGATTTCTAGTTTCTTCAAGACTCCAATACCAGCTATGTTTCCCAATATGCATTTCTCTAAACACAATGTCTGAATGTTTACTAAGAGACGAAGTGATGAAGGCAGTGACAATAAGTGCATTTTGGTCAAATTTAGGACACTGAGATTTGTCATTACTATGAAGAAATTTTCTGGAATTTTCATAAGAGGATTCCTAGCAATTAGATAGAAAAATTGAGTTGTGGACAATCCAAACCTTCAGGAAGTTCTCTAATATTAATATCATGTATGGAGATTGCAACACAAGTTCTAAGTGCATCCTTATCTAGCCAATCTAAATCTTCATTTCTGAGTGTAAGTGCATATTGATCTCTAGATGCAATGGATAGGGCAACAAGATGAACAACATTATGAATAGAAAACCATTCACTGGAATGACTGTCAAGCAACAAACTAGAACGTTTGAGTTCATGGACCAGTGCATATACTCGATTTCGTGCTTCTTCCAAAGTACCAATTTCTTTAAATAAGCCCAAACCCAGTCCATATTTTAACAACTCCATAATGGAAACTTCACCTGAATATTTCATTAGACTACAAAGCAACAATGTTGACTTCAATTCCTCACTTTTCAAAACATAGTAACTATTGAACGTTGATGCATGGCTGGAAATGCAGCAGTTTAGTTAAATTTTTTTGAATGTGTGTTGGTGGCAAAACCTGAACTGAAGTCTGCCAGGTGTGTATTTGATATGTTGCATGTTTAGCTCATTTTGTAAAAGTGTGATACGCATTCCAGATTGTAAGGGATGTTCTAATGCAGTAGTGTTAGTTGATATTAACTGTGTGGCTTAGGATTAATTTAAGTTATTATATGTCTGCAAAGTAGGTATAAGTCAGTGTAAAACTTTGCTTTATGAGCTGTAATGAAAACACATTTTGTAATCCAGAAAACGCAACTCTCTTCATTCAGGTCAGCTCTCTTTCTTTTCTTTGTTAAACTCCAATGCATAAACAACAACATGGTATCAGAGCTTCGTTGATTCCAACCAAAAAAACTGAACATTTCTTCTCCAAAACAACTCATCCAGCTCTCCATGAAACTGCATTACATCAGACCTGGTTTTTTTGGAAAAATGACTACTCCAATAGCTTCCCTTCTACCTCCTGTGTTCAACGGTGAACACTACCATATTTGGTCAGTCAAAATGAAGGCTTACCTGAGGGGCCAAGGACTCTAGCAGTATGTAGAGGAAGAGAGACAACCCCCCTCAGCTAGGACCAAATCCCACTCTCAATCAAATTCGAATGCATGAAGAGGAAGAATCAAAGGCTCCAAGAGCCCTGTCCCACATCCACTCAGCTGTCACAGACCTTGTTTTCACAAGGATTATGGCATGTGAAACAGCCAAGGAATCATGGGACAAGTTGAGGGAAGAGTTCATGGGAAGTAGCACTATAAGAAACATGCAGGTTCTGAATTTGAGAAGGGAGTTTGAATCTTTAAGAATGCAAGAGGCTGAGAAAGTGAAAGAATATGTTGACAGGCTGATGAACATTGTCAACAAAATCAGATTACTCGGAGTGGAGATGTTAGACAGCAGAATAGTGGAGAAGGTAATGGTGAGCTTGCCGGAAAGGTTTGAAGCCAAAATCTCATCCTTGGAGGACTCAAAGGACCTGACTTAGATCACATTGACTGAGCTGGTCCATGCTCTGCAGGCACAAGAGCAAAGAAGGCTCCTAAGGCTAGAGGATGCAAATGAAGGGGCAATGTTAGCAACCTATAAGGGCAAGACTGGACAAGGGAACTGCAGGAAGTTTGCTGCAGAAAAAAGAGGAAAAGAAAGGGCTAATAACCAGTGGAACAAAACTGGTGGGATGAAGAGTTTTTCTGCCTGTTCTCATTGCAAAAGAAAGGGACATGTAGAGCACAAATGCTGGTTCAAACCTGGTATACAGTGTAGGGCTTGCAAGCAGTTTGGCCATGTTGAAAGAGTGTGCATGTAACGCCCCATTTGAGGTACGTAGTTAAGAGTCGCTGTATTGCCTAAATGTTTACTGATTCAGCTTCAATTAAGCTTATATGTTGTTATTTTTGCTTGATTGGCCCTTGGTTGAATGGATGTTTTGGGTTGCTTGAGTGATTGCCCCGAAAATTTTGAAGACTTGGCGAAACTTTGTGTTACAGGCTTCGCTGGGGCGAAGAAGCTTCGTCGCGGCGAAGAGGTGCTGCAGCCCGCGAAGCTGCTGGAGTGTTTCACCACGGCGATAGAATTGTCTTCTCCACGGCGATGGGTTGGCTGAAAATTTTATTAAGTTTAGATATTTTTTCTCCTAAGGGCAATTTGACCATTCTACCCCTAATTAGCAGGAAAAGTGGGGAGTAAAATCTAGAAAAATTTCAGGGAGAATATGTTAGTATGGGGGTGTGATTGTAAGGAATCAAAGGATATGGATGGAATTTCCAAGAAAGAGTAAGGGCAAAATGGGAATGCTTGTGTATAAGTTGAGTTAAAAAGGGCTAAGTGTAGAGAACCCTTCATTTCATCCATTTCCACCACCTCTTCCATTTTCTATTTCCTCTCAAATTTCCTTCAATCTTCCAAGGATTTCTAAAGGCTTTTTGAGTAGTTTTTTAGTAGAGTTTTAATCTAAAGCATCCTAAGGTAAGGATTCTTGCTTTAGATGAGAGTTTTATTATGTTTTAGTTAAAGTCTTATGTTGTGGTTATTATTTAAGGTTGTAGAGAGAGATCAACCTACCAAGGAAAGGAGAAGTGTTAGAAAAGCTATTTTCTCACAAGGTAAGTAAATCCAACCCAAGTTGAGATTTAAGAACTCCTTTGAGTGGAGATTTATGTATGAATGTGTAATTATTATGCTTGTTGAGATGAGATGAGATGGATGTTATTTATACTTGTTGTGGTATATGCTTAAATATGAGAAGGGTTGAGATTGTATGATGTTGGGTTGAGTTTGATTGGAGTTGGAGGAAGTTTGAGCAAACTTTATAGAAGTGTTTTCCTTTGACAAGAATGTAGAGAGTGTAAGGGAGTCTTTCTCCCATTTTGGATGATTAAAAAGAAGAGAGAATTTATTGTTAAAGTAGAGTTTTATATGCACATAAGTTGAATGATGAAATGCTCAAGAAAAGCATGAATAAGAGTAGAAAGCCTTAATTTTTGCTACATGGCATAATTGCATCTCACAAGTGCATTAATGAGCATGAGTCATCTATGTGCATTAGTTTTGTATTAATTGTGCATTAGAAAAAGAGAGTAGAGAGATTGAGTTTAAACTACTCTAAGAGTAGAGAGAATGAGAGAATGAGCACTAGAGAATAAAGAGAGAGTAGTGCTAGACAAGAGAATAGAGTAGGTTGTGCGATAGGTGAGAACACAATCAGATGGACGTCGACAAGTGAGGGGAAATGGCTACACTGTCCATCTTATTGTTGACCGTTTTTGTACATGATACGAGTTTTGTATAAAGTATGTATATGTTAATAAAAGAAAAATTTGGGCCCAATCTTTTTATGCTATCTTATATGTATTTTTACTATGTATACTTTATGAATATATGAGTACAAAGTAGTTATTACAGTGCAAAAACAAGGGAGAGCAGTCCCAACAGCAAGCTCAAGTAGCTGATGAACAACAGCCAGAGCAGGAGACAGAACAACTGTTTGTGGGCTTATCAAATCTTGTCCAAACCTATGATGATACATGGCTAATTGACAGTGGGTGCACCCATCACATGACACTAGACTTGAGTTGCTTTGTGAATATAGATCACTCTTATCAATCAAAGATTAAAGTTGGGAAGGGAGAGTGTGTGGAAGCAAGAGGCAAGGGAGATGTTGCAATCCAAACTCCAAAAGGTATAAAGCTAATCTCAAATGTACTTTATGCACCTAATATAAGTCAAACTCTTTTGAGTGTGGGACAAATGTTGGAAAGGAATTATGCACTGCATTTTCAAAAATAATCCTGCATTATTCAAGACAGTGAGGGTTATGAGATTTTGAGAGTGAAAATGGTAGGGAAAAGCTTTGCAATAATGTGGAAAGTTACACCACACACAACATGCAATGTTAGAGAGGATGAAACTGAAATGTGGCATAAGAGATTAGGTCATGTACACTATAGAAATTTGAGTGAAATGCAGTCTAAAAATCTAGTCCAGAATCTTACTATTGTTGATTAGCCGAGAAGTGTGTGCAAAGTGTGTCAACTAGGCAAGATTAGTAGGAAACCATTCCCAGTGAACCAAGCTTGGAAAGCCTCTGAAAAACTCCAGCTTGTTCACTCGGATGTATGTGGACCCATACAAACCTTATCACTCAATGGGAGCAAGTACTTTGCATTGTTCATAGATGATTGGTCTAGGATGGGGTGGATTTACTTCCTAAGACAGAAAAATGAGGTGGCTGGAACATTTAGAAAATTCAAACTAGAAGTAGAAAATTTGACAGAGAAATCCATCAAAACCTTGAGAAGTGATAATGGCACTGAATACACTTCTCAAGAGTTTGAAAAAATCTGCACTGAAGTTGGAATAAGACATGAATTCAGCAACCCATACACTCCACAACAGAATGGAGTTTGTGAGAGGAGAAACAGGACAGTCATGGAAATGGCAAGATGCTTAATAGCTGAGAAAAAACTTCCCAAACCATTTTGGGCAGAAGCAGCAAACACAAGTGTCTACCTACTCAACAGGATTCCCACCAAAGCCTTAAAAAACCAAACACCTTTTGAAGCTTGGACTGGAGTTAGACCACCAATGGATGAACTAACGATTTTTGGAAGCCTTTGCTACGTCCTAGTGCCACCTGCAAAGAAGACTAAGCTAGAGGATAAGGCTGTGACTGGAATATTTATTGGCTACAGCAGCCAATCCAAGGCCTACAGGATTTATATTCCTGACTCTAGAAAAGTGGTGGTGTCCCGAGATGTTAAGGTTGATGAGACAGGAGTCTGGAACTGGGAAAAGGGTAGAGCTGATGTAGATACACAACCTCAATTGAGTGAGGTTCAACTTGATCAAATTGAAGAAGATTCAGGGGAGGAATCAAAAGAAGAAGTTGCTGTTAGGGGAACTAGAACACTTGCTGATGTGTATGACAGGTGCAACTTAGCACAAATGGAACCTACAAGTTATTTAAAGGCTGCACAATCAAAATCTTGGAGGAGTTCCATGAAGGAGGAGCTTGCCATGATTGAAAAAAACCAAACCTGGAAGCTGGTGGACAGACCAGAAAACATAAAAGTTATTCAGGTGAAATGGATTTTCAGAAAAAAGCTGAATCCGGATGGGTCAATTCTGAAGCATAAGGCTAGGCTTGTAGTTAAGGGATTTGCTCAGCAGTATGGAGTGGATTTCCTGGAGACATTTGCTCCTGTTGCATGGCATGACACCATTAGGCTGCTACTTGCAGTGGCTGCTCAATTCTCCTAGAAAGTGTACCAAATGGATGTAAAATTTGCCTTCTTGAATGGCTGGTTGAATGAGGAAATCTACATCGAACAACCTGAATGGTATGTGATCCAAGGACAAGAGGGAAATGTGTATTTGTTGAGGAAAGCCTTGTATGGCCTAAAACAGGCTCCAAGGGCCTGGTACAGCAGGATTAATGACCACCTGCTGAACTTGGATTTTGTCAAGAGTCCAAATGAACATACTCTATACATTAGAGAAGCTGAAGATGACTTGATGATCATTTCATTGTATGTGGATGATCTTCTAGTAATTGGAAGCAATCAAACTCAAGTGGATGAATTCAAGAAATCCATGCCAAGTGAGTTTGAAATGACTGACTTGGGTGGAATGTCTTACTTTCTTGGAATAGAGATTGATCAACAAGCGGATAGGATCTTTGTGAATAAAAAAAAGGTATGCAAGTGAAGTTTTGAAAAAGTTCTACATGGAAAACTGCAAACAAGTAAATCTGCCTTTGGTTCCAAACTTAAAGCTGTCAAAGGATGAGGATGGTGAGAAGGTTGATGAAGGATTGTACAGGAGTTTAACAGGGTGTCTGTTGTATTTGACAACAACTAGGCCAGATTTGATGTATGCAACCAGTTTTCTATCCAGGTTTATGAGTAAACCAACTGAAACACACTTCAAAATAGCAAAAAGGGTGCTGAGGTATGTAAAAGGAAGCACTGATTATAGGGTGTGGTTCAAGAGATCAGAAGACTTCAGTTTTGTTGGTTATTTAGATAGCGATTGAGCTGGTTCGACAGATAATATGAGGAGCACTTCAGGATTTGCATTTTTCCTGAATCATGGTGCTATCTATTGGCTTTCTAGGAAGCAAGAAACTGTGGCCCAATCCATAGTTGAAGCAAAGTATATATCAGCTGCTGCAGTTGTGAATCAAGCCATTTGGTTGAGAAAAGTCCTTGATGATTTGAAGCTGAAACAGAACAAAGCTACTGCCATCATGTGTGACAATCAATCTGCAGTAGCTATGGCCAAGAATCCTGTGTAACATGGATGCATAAAGCATATAAAAATAAAGTTCCATGCAGTGAGAGAGGCTGAGCAAAATGGTGAAGTGAAACTGGTGCATTGCAGGAGTGAATTGCAAGTGGCTGACATTATGACCAAAGCTGTCTCCAAAGCCAAGTTTGAAGAATTCAGATTCAGACTTGGTGTTTCCAGCCAACCATCAAGGATGAGTGTTGAACGTTGATGCATGGCTAGAAATGCAACAGTTTAGTTAAAGTTTTTTGAATGTGTGTTGGCGGCAAAACTCGAATCAAGTCTCGAGGGGTGTATTTGATATGCTGCATGTCTAGCTCATTTTGTAAAAGTGTGACACGCATTCCAGATTGTAAAGGATGTTCTGATGCAGTAGTGTTAGTTGGTATTAACTATGTGGCTTAGGATTAATTTAAGTTATTATATGTCTGCAAAGTAGGTATAAGTCAGTGTAAAACTTTACTTTATGAGCTGTAATGAAAACACATTTTGTAATCCAGAAAAACGCAACTCTCTTCATTCAGTTCAGCTCTCTTTCTTTTCTTTGTTAAACTCCAGAGCATAAACAACAACACAATCTTATAGTCCGCACGCTATTTGAAGCTTCTCAACTTGTGCCCTGAGATTCTCAAAATTGCTCTTGAAGTTGTGCAAATAACTAAACTCATCTCCGATCATATTAGTGCAGGGCTGGAAAGCGGAAGAACCGACTGATTCTACCATTTTCAACCCCTTCTTCTGGGCCGTAAAAATAAAACAGAGACCAGAACACCAAATAAGAAAACTAGGCTACTGTAACGGTGAGATGTCAGTATTTTTGCATCTTGATAATCATGGTTTATTAAACAGTATAAATAAGAAAGGATGATGGGAAAGAAGACAAAATGTAGAGATCAATACCCCATCAGTGAACTGCCCTGCTACTCAAATCACCAATCCCATCGCTGGGTAAAGCTTAAATAACAATTTACCTCTTGAGGTTTCAATGATGACAAAAGAAAGACCTCCGGACTGTAGTAGACGACGTTATCAAGAAACTGGAAAGGCCCGAGGGGAGTTCAAAGATCGAAAACCTCTTGTGGATCCAACTGAAGTGTCAGAATCAGCCAAAAACTATTGATCTCAATGGGTGAATTCGGGAAGTAACAATGAGCAATACTCGTACAATTAGACAAAAACAAAGAAAATAGTCATTTTACATTAACTTTACAAATTTTGTCAGTTGTATTACAATTTTTCTTAGTTGTATGAAAAAAAATAATAAAATAATTATTTTAAATAAATTTTGTGTAATTTTAGTAGCTATAAACCAACAAATTATTGAGTAAAATAATACTATAATAGTAATTCAGCACTCATTTTGGTCCCTGAGGTTTGACCTAATTATCTTAGGTTCAGTAAAATATGAAAGTTACACTTTGGTCTATGTTATTATTACTTACTAACGTTTAATGAATCTTCATTAAACACTTTAAAATCTAAAAAATATCCTTATTCCTATTTTTTTCTTGAATAATACTACACAAACAATGCTTTCTTACAAACTTTCTCTCATAACTCTGACGTGACAATTTGCAATTGATCAGTTCATAACCAGTTCCACATGGGTCCCATTAATTAATTGCAAACTAACCAATTACGAGTTATCACGTCAGGGTTGTGAGTGAAAGTTTGTGAGAACTGGTTGTTGGTGTAATATTACTTTTTTTTTCTTATACAGAATCATTTAAAAACAATATCATAATTGTAAAATTAAAATAACAAAATTTATATTATTAAAAAAATACATAAAAATGAGTTTTTTGTTCATTTATTCCACTAGTGTCAACTCTTTTTGGCCTCTTTTAATTGAAATAATTATTATTTTAAATGAAATGTGTATTGATTATGAAATTACATTAATACCCATAACTTTGTTAAAGTTAAGAGATTACTAACGTTAAGTATCCCTTCATTACTGTTTATGTTATTTGTGTCATTTTACAATAAGTTCACGGAAATAGTGTTCTATAACTAATAATAACCCTAGTTAAAAATACCTTTTACTGTAATTGGTTTAATATGGCCCCAAGGTGGAGAATGGTGTTGCTGATTCAATTTTTACATGTAGGTAGTGGTAAAAAAGAAGATGAAGGGTAAAAAAGTAATTGCATATTTATCAGATAAATTAATTGGATGGCATCATAACGGCAGGGGCTTTTCATGGTTTCCCAAAAACCATGAGAGCATTCGGAAATCGAAATTATTCACTTCCATTTAAGAGGTGTACAAAGCTAACCCAAGCATACATTATTTAGTAAAGATCAGCACTCCAAAGTCTAAAGTGTTTCACTTAGCCAAAAAGATAAAAATTATTGAGAGCACTAAGCCAACAACTTTCTATAGGAGTTTAATAATGATAAAAAAGAAAGACTTGGACTTGTCTTTATTTATTTTATTTTTGATAATTCAGATATTTTCGTATTTGCTTTGTAAGCTAAGTTCAAAATTGGGGTCTCTACCAAACTCTGCAATATTTGAGAGTTGAAAAACGATGGCTTTTGATCATCCAGGAATACTAAGTTAGTTAAATATAACTTCATTAAGCATATACAATGCGTGCCCTAAATGTATATAACGCTAGACCATGTCAAGTCACATAAGACCATATAGCCTAACATTGAATAGACTAATTAAAACCTATTACGTCAAGCTAGATAACACTAGGCTGAGTACTTTAACATTTAAAAAAGGAAGATGTATTTATCCGACACTGTAAAACTCGACATAAATTTTTTCCTCTGCTAAGTTCTCAAGACAGGTAGTGTAACCTAAGATTCTAACTCTTTTTTTTCTCATTTATGTTGCTTTCGAAGAACTTGGCATCATTCATCTTGCAGAAACATCCAAATATCAAGCAATCAACTGCTTGCCTAGTGCAATATTTTCTCCAAGCATCTATACTTAAAGATCTAGTAAAAGATGATGGATCCAAAGTCCAAAGTATTTCATCCAGCTATAAAGATAAAAAGTTTGAGAGCAATGTTCTGAAAACCGGACCGGACCAGACCGCCCAGTCGGATTGGTTCGAAACCGGTGGCAAATCCGGTCCGGTATATATAAAAAATCGCTATTTTGATTTAAACCAGATTGGACCACGGTTGGACCACCGGAATAGCACCAAATCGAGGTCCAATCGCAGCTAAACCCCGCCTGATTCCGGCATCTTTCGACAGAGAAAACACCCCCATTCGACAGACGACATCTCCACGACCAAACCCATCCATTTTCAGTCGCCCTCATCCAGTCTTCGTCGATCGCCATCCATTTAAAGTTTACGCGACGTCAGATTTCTTTTGTTAATTCTGGCGAGTTCCGACGCCGATGGAACTCCCTAGCACCACCATCAGAGTCGCCGGCACCTACACATCAAAAGTCCCAAGATTCTAGCTTCGATTGGCCATCGATCGTTGTTGCCGCCACCACTCACTAGAATCTTCGCTCAACAGGGGTGTTTTAGATAGATTTCAAACCTTAAGGGAGTATTATAGGAGTGTTTTTGATGAATTTCAAACCTTCAGGGACTAAAAATAATTTTACAAATTACGATCCAACTGATCGATCCAACCGGTCAAACTGGAAACTAGACCTTTGAACAAGTCATTGTTCGATCCGGTTTTCCGAACATTGTTTGAGAGCACTAAGCAACAACTTTCGATAAAATATTAACAATTGTATAAAGAAAGACTCAGATTTGTGTCTTTTCAATTAAGGATAATACAATGTTAAAGGATGAACTACATTACTTAAGGATGAATTACATTCTAACCCTTTATTTATGGCTTAAAGAACAATCATGCTCCTCTAATTTCAAAAACTAACATGTCACCCCATTTTTTAAGTACCAGAATCTTTTGGGTGCCCATGAATAAGGCAGCCAGCTAGGGGTCACTACAACTAGAGAATTGATGGGAAACCTTAGTACTATTCAACCTCAAACTATCAAATGATGAAGAAAATAAAAATACTGCATCTAAAACCTCTCATAGGATAGGAGCAATGCCACTATGAAGGAAATCTAAAGTAGAGCAATGAAGATATAGAAACAAAAGGGTTAAAGGGTTTTCACCATCTAACTCGATCAGAAGGAACATGAACCATAATGCATGTCTCACAAACTGTAATGACTCTCTTTCTAGCTAGTATACTTGTAAAATAGCAGTAAAACTTACTAAATATATATAAGAGGATATATACATGTAACCGAGTATAAAATTATAGGCCCATATTTAATTTTCTTTATACACAAAACTTATATACAATACAATAAATTATCAAAATAGTAACTCGACAGTTTTACCCAACCCTTCCGCTGCGTGATGTTCCAAGTGACCGCATCTGACCTGTTTCCTGCAAAAACATTGAAAACAACAGGGTGAGCACAAATTGCTCAGTAAGTAAACCCATTATGCTACCTTTCTCTTTCCATTGCTTAAATTCTGAATTTCTTTCCTTACTTCACATTTCCCCATTATTCTCTATTCTTTCTCTACTCTTACTCTGTTTTTCTCTATGTTCTTTCTCTATTCTAATTTCCCACTACTTAGATAATGGGCATGGTATTAAGCATATATATAATGCAAATGCACAAATGTATAAAATATGCATTTCTTTTCTATTTTTTCTTATTCTGTTTTCTGTATTTCTTTCTTTGCTTCCTTTTCTGGTTTTTCTTTCTTTCTTTCTATTCTTTCTTTTCTTTTCTTTCTCATCCTTTTCTTTTCTTTTCTTTTCTTTCTTATTCTTTTCTTATTCTTTCTTATTCTTTTGCCAATCAGACTCGGTTGAGGCATGGATTTGGAACCTTGGCCGTGTGAGTGTATTCTTCTTTCTTGGATAAAGCCCTCATTCACATGCACTCTTATGAACTGTACTAATTTTTCTTTCTTATTCTTAGGTCGCTCACTAAAGGCGGTGTGCATGTGGGGAAAATTCTTCTTGTCACCCACGGGTTCCCCATTGCAACAACATTTTCTTTTTTTTATCTTTTTACACTTCTTTAAATAAAATTCAGATTTGAACTTCTTTAATATTCTCATTTCTTTCTATTTACTCTTTAACATTCTTTAGTGCTTTTTCATGCTCTTATGAATATGTATGCATATAGATGGTTTCATGCCTATAATTCTTTCTAAATTCACATGTTTAGATGCAATAATGCAAACTGGAATGCAAACATGTCATTCTCTGCCATCTACAAACTCATCTCAATATAACACATAATCATACTCATACAAACACTTCTCTTTGACATTTCATCAAACAACTTATGTGCACAAAGTAACTCTAATTTGGCTACACTTCTCTCTCTTTTCTAAGCCACCAAAAATTGGGAATAAAACCCTCCATATTTAATGCCAAACCTGTCCAATATATACATTCCAAAATTTCCACTCCAATTCTTCCAAACTTCATCCAAACATTCATCAAACATCAAATACACCAACACAACTTCTCATGGATAAGTTATAATCATCATTCAACACCAAATCTATTAACAATTCTTCATATAAAACACATATATGCATAAAAAAAATTCTCTACACAATATTACTTAATTCATACTTAGGATAGGATTTACTTACCTTATATGTGAGTAATCCAACACTTTAAAAAATCTTCTTTGATCAAACTCTCTTTCTCTTAAATCCTATGAACACAACTCATCAAAATTCAACACTTTAAAAATTACAACTCACTTCTTAGTGCAAGGATGTTACCTAAGGATGCTTGGGATTGAAAATCCACTCAAAAGTACCCAAAATCTATGGATTTCCCTCGAAGAAGAATTGAAGAAATTGAGAGAATATGAAGGTGAAGGTGGCGTGAAAATGGATGAAGAGTGGCTAGGGTTTCATCCTTCAATCCTTGATATAACATAATATTATATGAGTAATGCTACAATTACCGAATGATGCGCATCGAATGACATGACGCAATCCTGACCGTAGATTAATATATATTAATTCATAATTAATCGATTGTCAGGATATTATCACGTCATTCGGTGCACGAATTCGGTGCGCATCCTTCGGTAACTATATTATTTTTCATATTATATATAGTCTCTCATTTTGCCTTTGCACTTTTTTAAAATTCCATCTATGTCCCTTAGTCAATTACCATAATGCCCTCATTTTATTGCATTCTCTATGAAATTCTATCTCTTTTCACTCCCCACAATTTCAACTAATTTTGAGTGAAAATACCATTTTACCCTAATGAAATTTTAAGGCATTTTTTTTCATATTTTCTCAAAATAACTTTAACAAAAATCAACTAAAGGTATAAGAGCATAAGTTAAGTTATATACCTCAATGTGGGCATTACAAAAACTGCATAGAAGATGACCTCAGTCTTCTTTAGAACTTTCGGCAATCTGTATCCACAGAGCATAGCATATTTAAGGTGATTACAGGAACTAGTTACAGAGAATTTAAACTACATTTTATAAAAGTTAAAAAGTAGTAAACTCAATATTATCTGCAGCTTAGAGGTTCTGTTGTGGTAGTTTTGGACCTTTTGGTTTATTTGAGAAGCTCACATGGCAGATGGGAAACAGAAAATGGTAACTGGTACATATGATTGACAAATATATCTCTACTAGAGTAACTGTGAAAAGAGATCTTTGTTTTAATTTACTTCAAATAAGCTTTAGTGAGGAAAGGAGTGAAAAATATTAGGGGCGAAGAGCAAATGTAGGGAATGCATTATTACATACCGTTCCTGTAAAATTGTTGTAAGTGGGAATACTTTTCTTTTTTAGTCTCTATATAGTTATATTAAAATAGCCAACACACTATCAATTGTACTATTGTAGCTTTTATGGGATTAGATTCCCTAAGTAATGATTTTTTGTTAGATATGATGAGGATTAATTGCTAAGCATCTAGTAAAGGCAATTACTAAAGCTTATATTTCTAATTAATTGTGAAGTGAAATGAAAAAATCCACAAAAAATATATGAAATAACAAGAGAGTTAGCTCAGCAAACCATTGCATACCACTTTTTTATGCAACTTTTGTATGGTTGTATTAAGATCACCGTCCCAACACCATTCATCAGCTGCCCAGCTCCTTTGTACTTCCTGTAAGTTTGGTATGCTTAAGACTCCTCTCAAAAAAACATTCATACTGGGGCATTCTATAACAAATAACTCTTCCAAAGATGGGAATTTCAAAGTATAATTCCCAGAGCAAAAACTTGTAAGACTTTCTAAATCAAAAAGTGTTAAGCTCTTCAATCTGCAAAAGCTAATCTGGGGCTCTGTTACATTGCCCTCATTTGCTACTACTTCTGTCATCATTTCACATCCACCAATCTTCAATTCTTTGAGTTGCAGCAAGGTTTTGGCTGTTGCGGATGCTACTAAGTTCTTCAATCTTTTGCAAAACCACACTTCCAGAAATGTTAGATTGTGGAAAGATGCAGAGGATGGCACTAAATTAATCAAATTGCTGCACCACCACACATCAAGACTTTCAAGGTTTTGAAGAATTGTGCCCAGTTTTGATTATTGTTTCCACATGTACTTTAGATTAGACAGATCAAACAACTTCAAAACTTTAATTTGTGTCAACATCCTAGCATGTCTTTCCATCTCTTCATGTGAGAATATCTCTTTGCATGAACCATGACTTAGAATGAGCTTTTCCAGATTGTGAAATCTTTGAAAGGAATGAAGCGAAAAAACATCTGAATCATCTTTCACAATGTGAAGAACTTCAAGTCTGCGAAAGAGGCTTTCTGGAAATGCGCCTTGCCATATAATTTCAACGACTTTCTTGCCTAATTTCAGTACCTCCAAATTAGGGAAGACCTAGGTACCAATAAACAGGAGTAAATTGAAGTTAATCTTCATCTTGAAAATTCTATAATTTAGGCAGTATCAAAAAATGATTTCAAGCTGTCATAATTAGACAGATGAATGTATAACATTCTATAAGACTATAAAAAAATGTGAAACTCAATATACTTGACTTAATGAAAATGTTTAATAGTTTTAGCTGATTTAACTTTGGCAATTAAAAGATAAATCATTTTATTAAAAGAAATGGAATTTTTAACCTTATATCTGTATACAGTTTTAAAGGACCAAAAGAGAAAAATAAGTGTCTCATACCTTTTCCACCAAGAAGAGGGCCTGTTCCGCTAGTACATTAAGTTGATACTCTTCAGTTTCCTGGTGGCTAACAAAGTTTTGATGTGAATATCTTCACATTGTCGCAATCACATACCTCCAACTTTTTTAAAACCAGCCATTCTGAAGTATGTGTTTCAGGATAGAAGCATCTAAGTCGTTGAAGCAATGACAATTTGAGGAAGGGTACATGTGGAAAGACAAACATAACAGCTGCGTTGGCTCTGTCTTCCTTTGAAACAATCTCCTCCACTCCACAATTTACCATCTCAAGCTCTTTAAGTTCAAAAAGGTTCCTAGCAATGGAGGCTGGAAATAGATTTTCTAGATTCTTACATCCAGAAATTCTCACTATCTGTAGCTTTGGAAAGGACAACATTACTTGGGGTTCCTTTTTCCATACATGTGTCACTTTTGGTAGACCATGGATACACAATTCTTTCAACTGAGCTTTAGAATGTTTTTACCCAAAATTTAGCCTCTGGAGATCAAATATCTCCATTAATGAACCACAAGCAGTAACAGTTAGTGATTCCAATTGCCAGAACCTTTCACACATATTGGAAGGAAAAATAGTCAATAGCTTATCACAGTTCTTGATTTCCATTAATTTTAGTTTTTGAAGAGATTGCTCAGGGAGTTGTTTGTTCCATATCATCTTCAGGTTATCCATGCTAGATATTACCATTTCTTCTAAGCTTGGTAATTCAACCTGTAGGATTCATGCCATTAACTGTAAGATTATTTCTAATTCTTTTTAGAAGTAACTAAAAAACTTTTATCTGGATAAATTAAGATGTAGAAGATGATAAGACTAGTACAATGAGAAGTTAAGATGGCAGAAACAATATAAACAGTTAAATGTATTGTACCTTTTCATTGAAGAAAGGTTGAATATCCTCTGAGTCAGTGCTTATGTTTGTTAAGATGACTGCCTTGAATTGAGAGCATTGTTCTATTTCCAACTGTTTCAAGGATGGAAATTCAATGTAATTTCCTAAGAAAAATCTTGTAAGATTTTCAAGATCTTTTATTACCATGCATTCCAAACGAGGGAAGACTTTGCCCTTGCTTTCTTCTTCCATGATAATGACCTCTTTCAAAACTGCACAAAGGCATATCTCAAGGTGTTGGAGGTTCACCAAGATTTTGAACGGAGGAAAGCATATGTGATGGAAATCGATCGCACCAAATCTTTGGAATATTATTTTCAGCCAGTTCCAAGACCTCCAACCTGGGAAACCTCACCTGCATAAAGCTGTGTTTCAATATTCCTTCGTATCGATCAAAAAAATAATAACTTTTTATGGTTAACTTAAGAATAAAGAAAAGCGAATGAAAAAAATAAAAAAAGTGGTTATGGTTAACTTACTCTTCCACTGAATAGCTCACCCTCAAAATGGAACAACATTAAATTGAACGGGCACCTGTGGAAGAGATTTCAACGCCAAGGAGCGTATATCCAACACTTCAAGGCGGTAGCTGTCCGCTTCAGCAGCAAATATCTCTTTCATACTCTTGCATTATTCTGAATGTGAAGATGCTTCAATTGTGGAAAACCCTCTTCATCTAATTGATAAAGATCATTATTGACACCCTGTAATTCCGCTAAACATAGTTCTTCAATTCTTTTCAATTGCCTGATAATCCCACACTCCAGGATGCTAGTATTGAGTTTTAATGTTCTTGAAGTCTCATACTCAGCTAACCACTCCCACTCATCACCTATGAATATTTTATATCTTCTCAAGTTGTTCTTAGAAAAAAGATCTCTAGGTAGAATCCTGACATCTTTAATGTGTATTTCTAAAGATGTCAATTTAGACAAATGCTTCAACCCATTAAGACTAGCATTTTTTCCTTCAAAGTTCAGCCCTTCAACTTCCCATTGAACAAAGCTATTACCCATAGACAATTCTTCTAAACAAGATAAACTTGATATGACATTTGGTGAAATGACTTCTAGTTTGGAACAATTACTCACATCTAAAATCCTTAGCTGAGTCAATTGACCTATGTCTTTAGGCAACAACTTAATATCAGAATGGGATAATCTAAGGCTTTTTAGGTTCTTTAAGTCTCCAATACCAGTTATGTTTCCCAACATGCATTGATCTAAACACAATGTTTGAAGGTTTACTAACAGATAAAGAGATGAAGGCAGTGACAGGAAGTGCATTTTGGTCAAATTTAGAACACTGAGATTTGTCATTCCTGTGAAAAAATTGTCTGGAACTTTCATAAAAGGATTCCCAACAAGCATAATGAAAAAATTGAGTTGTGGACATTTCAAACCTTCAGAGACTTCCGAGTGCATCCTTATCTAGCCAATCAGTAGCCTCGTTCGTCAATGCATATTGATCTCTCGATGCAATTGATATGGCAACAAGATGAACAACATCATGAATAGTAAACCAATCACTGGAATGACCATAATGCAACAAACAAGAGCTTTCAAGTTCATGGACCAATAAACGTACTTTATTCTGTGCTTCTTTTGGACTTATGTCTTCAAATAAACCCAAAGTTATTCCATATTTGAACAACTCCATAACGGAAACATCACCAGAATATTTCATAAGACTACAAAGCAAAAAAGTTGCCTTGAGTTCCTCACTTTTTAAATCATCATAACTCAACTTTATACTTGAATAAACCTCTGCAAGACTTCCAGTGAAGTTGCTCACGGAAGGCCTTCCCAATTCTCGCAATGCGTTCCGCCATTTAAATACACCCTTGCGTCTTAATGCCATTGCAATTGAAGCAATGGCAATAGGCAAGCCTCCACATGCTTTAGTTATGTCAATTGCTAAGGACTGCAACTCCTGTTTTTCAGCAGAATCACCTGCCATTCTCTTAAATAGTCTAAAAGCTTCTTCTTGATTTAGAACACCAAGCTTGAAATTTATTTGAGAACCCATCTCGTGCAATACATTTCGATTTCTTGACACTAGCAACAGTTTGCATTTCTGATGATCATCTCCAGCAGGAATTCCGGCTCTCCTCAAATCAAGAGCTGTCCAGATATTATCTAATATTACAAGGATATTGTTCTCTCTCTCCAGTTGGTAATGTAGCATTAGTGCTCTACCAACTGCATCCTCGTCACGGAACATTAGACCTAGCTAATCCGCAATGTCTCCTTAAATCCTTTTTATGTCTGGAGTTCGGCTTATCTCTACAAAAAGCACAAAATCGAAAGTCTTATCTGTCCCGGCTTGAGCAGCAACTTGCTTAGCTACCACAGTCTTGCCAATGCCAGCCATTCCGTACACCCCAATCTTTTTGACATCAGGATTCTTTAATGCCTTGTATAGACCCTCAAAAGTGTCCATTCTTGATCCAAAGGTCTCGTAAACTTTGGTAAAAGTACGCCATATGTCGGGTGGAATGATAGTGTATGAAACTTTATCGAATACTCATTCTCTTCGGGAGTTTAACAACAGCCTTCAGCTGCCTCACTGCTTTATTGCCAAGATGATAACGGGTTATCAGATCAGGACACAACAAGCATCGGGTATTTGCTTTCTGGCCAAAGATTTCAAAAGTTCTTCTTGTATCATCAGCAACCTCCTCAACATTAATCACCCACTTCAAAACATCCTCATAAATCGTTTCCCCATTTCTTATAGCAATATCCATCATATGCTGCACACGCTGTTTGGCATCCATCAGCTTCTCAACTTCAGTCCGAAGATTCACATGGCAGCTCTTATAGTTTCGCAAGGCAAAAAATAGAGTTTGGCTAGAAGTAATCAAGCTAGAAATTTCGTCTAGAACAAGATGGGAGACGATTTCAAAGAAGTTTTCTCCTTGAGACAATAGTAAATCTATAGTTTTCACATTCCTCGCCGCTTTCTTACTAAGCTGACAGCGCGTCCAGTTATTGGTTTTCCATATATCTTTCATTATCTGATCTGCCTCACTGAGAAGATTTTCCACGCTACTTAGCCACTCCCTAACGTCATTTTGTATCTCTACCATATTTATTTCAGCAACATCAATCTTATGCAACGCACGCTGTCTGACAAGGGTCAGTTTCTCAACTTGTGCCCTGAGATTCTCAAAGTTGGCCTTGTAGCTGTGTAAATAGCTAAACTTATCTCCGATCAAATCAGTGCAGGATTGGAGAGCCGAAGAACAAACAGATTTCACCATTTTTCAGCCACTTCTCCTGTCCCAAAAATTAACAGAGACCAAACAATAAGCAACTACACTAGAATTGCGAAATAAGAAATCATTTAGATGTCGATAATCATAGTTTATTAAACTGAAATTAAGCAAGGATGATCAATTAGTGCACTGGCTGCTGCTTAGAATTCTTTTGAATTTATAAATCCCTCCTAAGGTTTCTAAAAGAGTGGAGAAAAAAACAATCCCTTCCCTGAGGTTTGGCTTAACAATCTTTAGTCCTGTAGAATTTTTTACTAACATTTTGGTCCCTGTCTGTGTCAGGCTGTCAGCAACGTTTTGGTCTCTATTATTAGTAAACCTCTCTACTTGTAACTTATGAGTCTTTTAACCTGTCTCCTACTTGAGGGGCTTCAAATCTTCAATTAAAGATCAGAGACCTCTTGAGCATCAAACCGAAGTGTCATGATCACTGAAAATTAGTGATCAGAATAAGCAAAATAATAAAAAGCTATTTCACATACCCTTGACATTTTCCTTCAATACGCCAAGATCCTAAAGCTTCATAAAAATATATTTAAATAGGGAATGACAAGAATTCAGTTGAGATCAACGAGCTCCCTTATTTTTTGTACTACGGTTAAAGAAGGTGATGGGATCATGGGAATAATGATGTTTCGAAAACGGGTTTATTTCTTCACCTCCTATATGAGATTGCATAATATGAAACGTATCCTCTATTATTAAAAAGTATTACATATCCCTATTATGATTTAAAAAAAAAAACCAATAATAGAGGAATACTTAATACTGTTAATGATGTTTCGAAAACGGGTTTATTTCTTCACCTCCTATATGAGATTGCATAATATGAAACGTATCCTCTATTATTAAAAAGTATTACATATCCCTATTATGATTAAAAAAAAAAAAAAAAAAAAAAACTTTGAAAAATATCAAACCTCTTTACAGAATTGCAAAAAAAAAAAAAAAAAAAAAAAAAACACCAATAATAGAGGAATACTTAATACTTTTCAAATAACAGTGGATGAATTTGTAATAGATAATCTCATAAGGGGCCATTTGTATTAAGGGTATATAAGATAACGAGGGTAATCTTTGTTTATTTTGCAAGATTTCGGTGTTTGGTTTACAAGTAATAAAATATTATGGTAATATTTTATTACAAATAGCGTTTACTGTTGGTAATGTGAGGGGTAATCCTATTACCTTACTAGGAAGTGTTATTAAAACATTACTGGGGTAATATGATTTTTTTACCCATTTTGCCCTTAATTAAAAATCATTTTGGACACAATTGCCCTTACATGTCTACCAAATAACAATTACCACAACCCCCTACATTTGAGAAATTAGCTTAAACAACCCAGCTACCGAAAAAAAAAAAAAAGTTTAAAAGTTAACAAAATACCCTTAGCCATCCAAGACCATCGCTGGCTGTGACTCACCACCACCTGCCACCGGCATCAGTCACCATATTGGTGGACGATCAGCAGGATCTAGCTGGTCGTGCACCAATAAGGCCTGAAACGATTAGATCTAGCATTTCTATGGCCGTGAAATGGCCATAAATCTAGCTTTTTTCTAGCCATGGATCACCATTTTCAGCTTTTTTGGCCATATACGACCAATCGTGTGCCATTCCATTGACTGTCGGCGGCAACTGGCCATAGTGGTTGGCTGCCAACAGTGGCTTAGGTTGAGTGGGGGTGATTTTGCTACAAATTAAAGTTTAATATGGCTAGAGTGTTTTAACAAAATTTCAAATGTAAGAGGTTAAAAGAAATGATTCAAAAAAAATTAATAAAAAATACTATTATATTAATACTTAAAAAGGAGGGTAATTTAGTAATCTATATAACATACTCACCGATTTATCCTTCCAACCAAACATATTATTCACTAAATTATTCGAACCAATTAAACACATTTTCTAAACATTCCTAGTAATCTTCAAGGTGATATTTTTTTTTCCGTTAATATAATATTCCCCTATAATAAAACATTATATAATCCAAACGCCCCCAAGGAGTAAATAAGATAAACCCTTTCAAGAACCTTAACGTTTGGTTTAGGGAATGTTGTATTACTTAGAATGCTATATTAAGGGGAAGATAGATTAACCTTGAAAGATTATGACGAATGTTATATTAAATGTGTTTGGTTTGGAGGAATAAATTGGTGAGTATGTTATTTAAATTACTAAACTACCCTTTTTTTAAATATTATTAGTATTTAGATTATTTTTATAAGCCCCTATATTTAAAAATTTAGCTAAAACACCCCCATAATAAAAGTTTAAAAATCAATGAAGACACCCCCATCCATCTAGCCACTGTGGGCCGTCAGCCACCACCGTTGATTACTGGCCACCAAACGGCGGATGGCCGGCTAGATTTGGCCATTTCTGACCAGATCACAAAAAGTCTTACCAGAAACGGCGAAATCTATTATGGTCATTTTGTGGTTGTTAACTGCCATCGATCTGGCCAAAAACAGCTAGATCCATGGCCATTAACAGCCACAAAACGATGGTGGTGGCTGTTTATTTTAATGTTCTTTATATGATCCATGGCAATGGTGGTTGGCCGGCAGTGGTAGTTTTGGTGGATTGAAATTTGTTTTAAATACAAGGGCATTAATGTCTAAAAACTTAATTAATTAAAGGTAAAATTATAATGGTATCTTCATGTAAATTAATTTAAAAATAAGGACATTATTTTCCTAAAATTTTATTAATAAAAGGTAAAATTGTAACAACAATAAAATTACTAAGTAATTTTAAAGTACTTAAGAAAATTGAGGTATTCAAATTATTACCTATCTAACCTACAGTAATTATTATTGGTTTTAAAAGATTACCGAAATCTTATATTACTTAATAGTCAAACTTAGTAATTTAAGTAATATAAAATAAAGATAACCTCCAACCAAATAGCCCCTAAAGGGTTTGGAAAGCTCAAAAGTGTTTTTTTTACATCCTGAAAATATCAGGGGTATAGAACGATTTATCATATCTATAAGAACCCAAATTCAGGAATTGTGTTCCTATAATAAAATATACAAGAATAAATACTTAATAATATATTGCTTAAATTGTACCTTAATTCTAATTAAAAGGAAAGTGCCATATTTCAACGTCTAGTTAGACATATTTCCTAACTAACCCAGCAAACCTGAAGTTTTCTTTCTTTTTCAAAATCTTTGGGGATGCTGATAATATTTTTTCAAAGTTTATGAGAGATTACTATGTCTTCATGTCAAAATTTTACAACTTGAGAGGAGCTCTCATATAAATTAAGAAAACCTTTTTGTGAAATTGGTCTTAATGAAAACATCATGTAACATTATGGACTTGTTTCATATAAATAATTATGTAACTAATTCAAATCCCAAAAATGTTATTGGCCTTAATGAAAACATTATGGACTTCTTGTCTAGCACATTGGATTCATGCCCTAAAGGTATATAACGCTACACCTATCATGAGCTCACACTAAACCATATAGTCTTAACATTAAATATACTAATTAAAACATACTAGATAAAGCTAAACTAATTAGTTTGACAATTATAAGAGGAAAACATATTAAAACTATTTTTGTCAGACACAGAATGGTGATACTTAAGCTCCATTTGGTACATATATTGGGAAGTTTTTCCCAATAAAATTAACACAAAATTTGTGCTTCTAAAATATAATTATAAATTATTCAATTTTTTTTAAACCATCTAAATAACCTCAAAAAAATTTAAAAATTGACAAAAACACCCTAGCAACCCAAATTTACCAGATTCCGGCCACCACTATTGGAAACTAACCGAAATCTGTTGTAATGACGCACGACCAGCTGAATCTGGCTAGTAGTGCACCGATCTAGCCTTTTCCGACCAGATCTATGATGGATCTGGTCGAAAAAAGCCAGATCTACGGTCAAAGATCTCTGGCCATAGACAGTCGTTAACAATAGCCAAGATATGATCGTCGTTGACCACCAACGACGACTGTATCTTTGGCTATCGTTGACGACTAAATATGGCCAGCCAGATCTATTTATAGATCTAATATTTTCTAACTAGATCCACGGTAGATATGGCTAGAAAAAGTCATATTGGTACACGACCGGCAAGATCCAGTCAGTCATGCATCGATACGATGACTCCGATCACCCTTCAGTGGTGGTTGCCGACTGTTTGTATTTAATGAGTGGGTTGGAGGTATTTTTGTTAACTTTGAATATTTTATTAAGTGTTTAGTAAATAAATAAACAAAAAGAATATTTTTATTAATTTTTAAAATTTTATATGGTAATATATGCCTAATTTAACTTTTTTTTAAATATTATTTAAAAAACTAACTAATAATTGACCAAACGGAGTTATGCTAAGTTCTTAATTACGATAGGTAGTGTTCCCAAGAACCTGCACCATTTATGTTTCAAAACATCATCAATCAATCAACTGCTTGCTGGGTCCTATAATTAAAAACTGGTGAGGTTGATGGCTCCAAAGTCCAAAAGATTCCATCCAGATAAAACTGAATTACATTTTCACCCTTTATTTTATGGCTATAATTAGGTGTCCATAGATAAGGCAGCCTAGAGAATTGATGGAAACTTTCCATCAATTTGTTTTGGAAGGTAATCATATACTATTAAGAGAAAATATAGAATGATAAGAGAATAAGAGATCCAAAATTAATAACTGTGTTGATAAATATTATAAACTTTGATTGAATTCAATTTCAAAATCAACAGGTTTTTGAAAAAAAAAAAAAAAGTTGTTTAAGATAAAATTTGGCTTCAAATATATCAGTTAAATTAATTATAATGTTAATAAAAAAAATTAATTAAATAACATTTCAATTAATAGAAATTTTTTTAATTTTTTAATATTAGGCAATTGCCTGACTTGCTTATAGGGCTCTAATCGGCACTTGTGTTTGCATATATATCTCTCTCTGTAGTAAAACCTTTATGTTGCTAATCTAGCCTGCCTTATGTTTTTATTAATATTGTTACTAAAATGAGACTCAGTTGGCTTGAAGCTTAGTATGCAATGTGATTAAAACATATTAGATATGAGACTAGAAAAATGCAAAGAGAGAGCACGAAAGATAAAACAAGAGACAGCATCTCTTATCCTTCTTCATTCTTTCCTCAAAGGAGTTTGTGATGTTACATGCTGGTTAATTAGGCCAATTATTTTTACAAGAGAGATTGAAGGTTTCTTTTATTTGGCAATATATATGTCCAATTATTTTTTTATGTCCTCAACTTTTAATAATTTTATTTGGAAATCTTATATCCAAAATAAAAATAAAATTATTATCGGGTTTTAATGACAATTAAGGCGGAGCTAGATAGAATTTATATTAAAGTGTACGTATGTAACGCCTGATAATTTCTGCTGGATAAAAGATTCGTACTACTTAGTGGTTCAACTTGCAAATAATCTTTTTATATTCGAGGTTGATATTAACTTGTGATTTTTTTTTATATGTTTCCATACATATACTCTTTTTAACTCTTGGATGATTATGAAACAAGCCTCCATGAAACTTGAAAGTAACTAGTATATGTGTTTTCCATTTGTCTTCAGTTTTTTATTGATTGCGTCCCACAAGCTTTATTGATGTCGTTGACTGGTGACAATGACAATAATCAGATGTCAAGTGACATTCATTCACTGAATCCGACACCTGCAAATGTGGCTACCAATCCAACTACTTGCACGGCACCAGTGCCACATCCAACCCAAAAACGTGGAACTTCTATTACTCAAAGGAAGAACACTTCAGAAATGTGGGATCACTTTACCAAGATTGATTCTGAGAATAAGGATGATGCCACTGCATCATGTAATTACTGTGGGAATGTTCTAGCTTGTCCAAGTAAGAGCGGTACAAATTATCTGCGTAACCATTTAAATAGGTGTAGAAAGTATCCCTTGAATGTGGTGGACAAGAAGCAAAAGACATTAGTGTTTCAACAAGCACAGCAGACACGTGATCAGCCAAGTAGCGCTCCACATTCTTCACTTTTGACTTGGAAATTTGACCAGGATGCGCTTAGACGGGCTTTAGCTAAAATGGTCATTGTTGATGAGTTACCTTTTAGGTTTGTTGAGCGTGAGGGGTTTTGGGAGTTCATGAGTATGGCTCAGCCAAGGTTTCAAATTCCTAGCCGAACAACAGTTGCTTCAGATTGTATTAGAATGTATAATGAAGAGTGCCTAAAGATGAAGAAGTTCTTTGCTAAGTTTTCACAAAGAGTTTCTCTCACCACTGATACATGGACAAGTTGTCAGAACCTCAATTATATGTGTCTGACAGCTCACTTCATTGATGAAAACTGGGTTTTACAAAAAAGGATTATAAACTTCTGCCCCATTATCAGTCATAAAGGTTTAGCGATTGGCAAGGCAGTGGAGAAGTGTTTGTTTGAGTGGGGTATTTCTAAAGTTTTCACAATCACTGTTGATAATGCAAGCTCTAATGATGTTGGAATAAGTTATCTAAAGACTTGGTTCGGAAGTTGGAAGGGAAGTGTCTTGGATGGTGACTTCCTCCACATGAGATGTTGTGCTCATATTTAGTTGTAAAAGAAGGATTAAAAGATATGGAGGATTCCATATTTCAAATTCGTTCGGCAGTGAGGTACGTGAGGTCTTCTCCGACAAGGTTATAGAGATTTAAAGAGTGTGTGAAAAAAGAAAAAATTGAAAGTAAAGCTCAGTTGGTTCTCGATGTTGAAACAAGGTGGAATTCCACATACTTGATGTTGGAGGCGGCAGTAAAATTTCAGAAAGCTTTTGAGTTGTTGGAAATAGAGGATAGTAAGTATTCAGATGAGCTTAGTAGTGGGGAAAGGTTTAGGGGTTTGCCTACATGCATTGATTGGGAGTATGCATGATACTTCTTACCTTTTTTGAAAGTCTTTTATGATACAACTCTACGTGTCTCTGGCTCACTTTATGTCACTAGTAATGCTTACATGCGAGACATTTTTGGCATTGGATTAAAGATTTCAAAATGGTGTAGAAGTGTAGATCCTGGGTTACGTACTATGGCTCTAAGGATGAAGGGGAAATATGATAAATATTGGTCAAATATTGATAATATTAACATCATGTTATTCATTGCAGAGGTAATAGATCTGAGACACAAGTTAGATTATGTGAATTGGGTTATTAATGAGTCTTTTGATACGGTTCTTACTGATCGGTTGAGGACAAAAGTGAAGGAAGTTTTGGTGGCTTTATTTGAGCAATATAGTTCATTTAAGGTGGTCCCTAGTGTGCAACCAAGTGAGCAGACTCGAGTTGCAATGGAGATTGATGTTGATGATGTAGATCTTGATAATGAAGAGTTTATGAAGGTTAAGTATCAAGAGAAACAGGCTGGAAAAAAAGTTGTAAATCACAAAACAGAGTTGGACAAATATTTAGCGGACGAATGTGAAGATGACAACAAGAGTTTTGATATCTTGCAATGGTGGAAGTTAAATTCAACAAAATATGGAGCTCTGTCTATGATAACACAAGATGTATTGGCTATGCCTGTCTCTACCATTGCATCTAATCGGCTTTTAGTACGGGGGGTCGTGTATTGGATCCATTTCGTAGCTCCCTCACTCCCAAGATGGTGGAAGCTCTTATTTGTACACAGGATTAGGTTCAGGCTTCGCGTGTACCATTCATCATAGAGGAGAGCTTGGACGAAATATCAAAACTTGACATGGGTAACATTGTTCATTTACTTTTAATTTTTTGGTTATATATTTCTTGTTTTTGTTAAATATATTTTGCAAATATAACCTATCTAATGTGCTTGTCCAATTATTTGTAGAAATTGCGCGTTTTGGATTGGAAAACACAAGTCACATGGATGATTGAATGACAACCCAATATATGAGGTATATTACTTTTGATTTTTTATCTTGTATGTCAATGGGCGGTATACGTAAGAAAAGTAAACAAGATTATGATCTCATTTCTTAATTATTTTATAAGCTGGTTTGTTAAGACTGGTTGATTAATAAGTATTCAGTTTGACATGTTTGATTTGTTGAGTAATTGACACAGCTTTGGGACTCATAAAATTGAATAATTTTTCTGTATTAAAGACTATGACAAAGAAAGAGAGAGAAAGAGGATTAAGATTAATTTTATCATTTGTGATTACCGTTAGGGGGTAGAAAATGAGGCAATGTGCAATGTCATCTTATCTAGTTCACAATGTCGATTGTCCGATGTTGTTTATACTCTATTTTCTTCCTTGGCTCATATATCTTTTTTGAGTTATCACTTATGAAGACAATTTTATATGTAAGCTGAAAATTTTGGAATTGGCAACAAATTAATGATGTTATATCATTTTCTATGCTATCTTGTTTTTCTGTATGAAGATTATTTTACTAGAAGAAAATTTTGAATTATATGGCAACATAGTCATGTTATGCTCACATTTATAGCTGATCAAGTGTGGCTATTTGACTAGACTGTTGAGGGTGATTGAACTCAAGAAATAACAATGGCTTCTGTGAAATGTGTTGATTATCAGGGGTATGTTGTTTATATCTTTCATTAGCTGGTGGCCTATCATCTTTTGTGACTCTAGTTCAACTCGACATCAACAATTTTAAATTTTGTTGATGAGCATTTATCAAGTTTAGTAGGCGATGGTCAAGCTTGTGTGTTTGCTCTTAATTTTTAGTGCAGTATGGGTTGGATGAGAGCGGCAGTGCCCAGATGCATAGGAGGATGTTAGCACTTGCATATCCTGTATTTAAATGAAATTGTCTTTGTTTTGCTCTCTTTTTTTAAAGGGAATATTATAAGTTAATAAGGAATAAAATTAGTTTGGTGAAATTAAGTCACCTCGCTGGCCACCTATAAGGCTATAACAATAAAAGTTAAATGGGTTGAGTACAAATTAGTTAATAACTTTAAGATACCATAAACAAGAATCCTATGGAATCATTCTCTTTATTTAGAAAATATTAAAGCTGATATCATATTATTTATGTGTTTATTTTATTTTTCTGCAGTGACATTTGCTGAAAACAAAATGCATTCTCTTTATTTAGAAAATATTAAAGCTGATTTCATTCCTCTTGTAGGTGATTCCGTGATTGCACTTAGCCAATTGAAGAATACTTGAGCCTTAAAGTTGAGGGGAGATGCCTGTTTACAACTTTCACTTGTTATTTCTTAATCACTTTTGTACTTGACCATTAAAATTTAAAGGAACAGCTTGTATTTTATGAGAATGTAATTGGTGATTATTAGTTATTATGCTTGGATGAGAAGAATTCAGTAGCATTAATTGGTTAAATTGTTGTGGATCTTTTGGTTTTTTGGTTTCTTGAAATTGTCATCCAAAAATAGAAATTTTTTTTATCATAACATATAAAAAAAAAGACAAAAAAAAATTTATTAATAAAACCGGTTTGCAAACCGGCTAACCGGATTGCAAACCGAAAATTCGGTTTGGTTTGCAAACAGGTTAATGCAAAAAATCGGACCGGTTTCGGTTTGCCATATGGCTTGAACCAAAAAACCGATTCGATTACAAAATGCATGTATCCGGTTCGGTTAACCGGATTTTTGCAGCCCTATTTTTATATGCTTCCATGGATATTATTACTTGGATTTAAACAAAGCAAGAAAGAAATACAGAAAGTTTGGACGAAGAGATCTTGTTCTTGTTCAACTCAAAGAGGCTCAAAGAAAAGAGTAAATATATAAATATTCTAAAGCAAGCTATTAGTTAAAACAAACCTGAAAATTTGTGTCTACTCGTTCTCAGAATCTCTGAGGCAGCTTAAAATTGGAGGAATGGAAGAAGTGATCAAAACTAGTTCAGTCAATCAATCAGTCAACTCAACGACAATAACAGAAAATTTGATCCAAGGATAAGAAGAAACAAGGTATCCTTCACAACACATGTTCTATCTATTATATATATAAAATGCTTTTGCAAATTGCATGGGCATCCATATTTTGAGGACAATTTATTCACTTGGGAAATGACTTTTAGCCCCCATCTTCTATTTTAAGTGAGGGTACAATAATAATAAAAAATATTTCCTCCATTCTTTTATTTCATAAGTTTTGAATTTATCATCCTCTAAATCAAACATTAATGTCCTTACAGAATCCGACCCAATAGAAGAATTAAATCAAAATTTTCAAAACTTATCTATTAATAAAATGAGAAATAATATGAGATATCCTAAAACTCGAAACTATTACCCAAGACCTTCTTTACCAGATATGCAATTTGAAGATATATCACAGCTAGCAAGATCTTCCTACACCGGAACAGGAATAGATGAATGGAACATAGACGGATTAGTTGAACATCAAATATTAAATATTTTACAAGAAATGACTATGGCAGCATTAGCTCATAAATCACATGACAACACTGACCATCAAATCGCAAAAATATTAGTCTCAGGATTTACAGGAATGTTAAAAAATTGGTGGGATAATGATTTACCTGAATCACATAAACATCACATATTACACGCAACAAAAAAGACTAGGAAAGTCAAAATAGAAGGTACTAGTCAAGTAGAGTATGAACATGAAGAAGGAGATGCTGTAGCCACATTAATTTATGCAATAACCAAAAACTTTGTAGGAGACCCAACAAGCTTTCAGAAAAAATCACAAGAAATATTAGCTAACTTAAGATGTCCAACTATGGCAGATTTTAGATAGTATAAAGATATGTTTTTACAAAAAGTATTCACAAGAACGGACTGTAGGAAACCCTATTGGAAAGAAAGGTTCCTAGATGGTCTACCTAGATTATTTAGTCAAACTGTCAAGAATACATTATACAAAAAACACGATGGCAATATACCTTATGAAGACTTAACTTACGGAGATTTAATTAGTTTTATTAACAACGAAGCTTTAATAATTTGCACCGATTTAAAATTAAAAGCTAAATTAAAAAATGAATTAAAACATAAGAAAACAGAATTAAGTGGATTTTGTAGTCAATATGGTTATGAAAAAATATTACCCCCCTCTATTAAGTACAAAAAAGATAAAAAACAAAAACAATATAGAAAACCTTATTATAAAAGAGATTACAAATATGAACAAAAATCTTATGACAAAAAGAAAAAATCTTCTAACAAGAAAATATCAAAAAACCCTATCACCTGTTGGAAATGTAAACAACAAGGTCATTACGCAACTAAGTGTCCTATGAAAAATCAAATTTAAAAAATTAGAAATAGATTCAGAATTAAAACAACAATTATTAAAAATTATTCAAACAGACTCTGAAGAAGAATCTAGTTACAATACCGATAATGAAGACATGATTTATCAAATTCAAGAAAATTCTTCTGAATCAATGAGTGAGTCTTCACAAGACTCTGATGATTGTGATTGCATGGGGCCATGCTACTGTGCAATGAAATCAATAAATATGATATCAACATCTAGACCTAAGTCAATAAACGTTATCATCAAATCAAAAGAATTTTTATTAGATATTATTGACAAAATTCAGGATGAAGACATTAAAAGAGAATATTTATTAAAACTCAAAGAATTAATTTTATCCGAAGAAAAACAAAAAGATGTAGATTCTTATAATTTAAAAGGCATATTAAAAAGATTTGACAAACCCACACAAGTTACTCTAAGTGATTTACAAGAAGAAATCAATATTCTAAAAAATCAAGTTAAAGAATTGCAAAATGATAATATTGAAATCAAAACAGATTTATTATGTTTAAAAGCCTCAAAAGAAACTATAGGACAACCATCAACCTCAAAAGTAGAATTAAAAGAAACCGAAGAAGCATTTATTAATGAAATCTCAATAATTCACTTTCAAAAATGGCATGTTTACATTAGGATCAATATTAATCACGAATTAGATATTATTACACAAGCCCTAGTTGACACTGGAGCAGATCAAAACTGTATAAGAGAAGGATTAATTCCAACAAAATATTATGAAAAGACAAAAGAAAGATTATATGGAGCAAATGGTCAACAATTAAACATTAATTATAAATTATCTAATGCTCATATTTGTATACAAAATTTTTGTATTAAAAGTACCTTTATTTTAGCCAAAGATTTAGATCAAGACGTTATATTAGGTACACCTTTTATCACTCAAATTTACCCTTTTAGTGTGACCAATAAAGGAATTACAACCAATATTTTAGGACAAGAAGTAACATTTGAATTTGTCAATCCACCATTAATAAAGGATATTAGTAAATTAAAAAATATTTCAATATCTAAGATAAACACTATTACCAAATTAAAGAGTCTAGAAATTGTCCCTACCAAAGAATGGCTCGATTATCACAAAATTTTGGATGCTTGCATTACAAAAACTTGTTTTCAACTTTTTGCATTAAGATTTCAAAAGTTTCAAAATTATATTTTCGATAAAATGCAAAAATCAAAAAGTTTTTCTAATAGTCTCTCTCATCACAAAAACTTTCAGGACAAAGATTTATTAGGAAAGAGTGAGAGTGAGGAAAAGATGGGCACTCCCATCAAACCCAAAAACGATCCAAAATCAAAGGCATCGTATGCGATGCTACCACCTCAACAACCTATTACCCCACAAACAAAACCTTCACAATCAAGATCCTCAAAACCCAATAAACAGAAAAACATTATCACCCAACCAAACCGGTTTACTCTTCTTGATGAAGAATCTGTTTCTTCATCTCCACCAAGAAATTACCAACAAGCCCTTACCATACCACCAACCTATACACCTTCCCCATCAAAACCTGTCGACATTAATCCCACTTTTCAATACATTGAGAAAGATATAACTCAATCAATTTGCATTGTTGAACCCGAATATTGGGGACAAACTATGCAAGAAACTTTATCAAAAATTTTCCCTCCAGATTTTTATTTTAATCCTGATGATTTATTAAAAACAAGAACATTTTATGAATTTATTTTAGTTGATACTGATTCAATAGAAATTACTCATAATCCTAATAGAAATGATCCCAATAGAATTGCTTTTTCAAAATGCAAAATTAAAAAGGTTTTAAGACCTCAAGACTGGCGTACTGGAATCTATCAAAGACGCCCATTTTCTCAATCCTTCATTCCCCAAGAATTTTCTTATAAAGATTATCAAAAAGCTTGGTTTCATACTTTCTGTTTAACTCATACAACACACTCCTGGTTTTTCATTTTTGACAAAACTTGTTCAAAAACATTTCCAAAATGGTTTCAACAATGGTTTAATTTTTTTGGTTTAAATGAAAAAATCTTTCCACCTTCGGTCTTGGAAGGATATCACTTGTTTACAAAAAATTTCAACAACAGTGAAGACCCTTTGCTAGCTTTTTCCAGCAATTTCTTAATTGCCTGGATAATGAGTTGGAAATTTCACATCACTACTCCTCCTCCTCCAAAATTCCGAGAATTACAAAGAAAATTTCTTATTAAATGGTGGCCTAGTTTTTCCATCCAAAATATTAGTCCACCAGCTGTGCAAGTGTGGCTCTCTCAACACCCACAGTTATGTCAGCCTCAACAATAATCAACATTTTTGACTCAAAAATCCAGACTCCTGGCTGAGTTGGCTCAATGTCAAAACCCTCAAGATATGGACAAAATTATTATGGCCATTGGATCTTCAACATCACAAAAAGACAAAGCACCAAGCGATCAAGATGAAGATGACTATTTTGTCATGTTCCAAAACCAGATCAATTATGAATTCAATAAAGGTTGATGACTCAGCTTCTGCAATAATTTCAAGTCTCAAAATTCAAAAAATTTCGGCGCTGACAAGATTCTTCTCCAGTTGACTTTATCTCTTGCCCAGAAGCAAATTAGTTAAAATTTTCTGCAAAAATTTAAAGACATCAAGACTTCTTCAACACAATCCTTTCACGTGGCTTCTACAAAGCTTTTCAACAATTTCAAGACATACTTTGTCAAGCTCCCCTGACAACAAGCAAGACTTTTCAAGATAACTTTTATGAACCTTATCAGTTTGTCTGCCATTTTCAGAGCAGATCATCAATAATTCAAGACACGTATCCAAGACAGCTCATCACTTATCAACAACTTTATCTTTTTCTTGTATTGCATTAATGTAACGGATTCAAATGTTTTTGAAATCCGATCTTTTGTAGTATAAATAGAGATCACTTCAATTGTAAGCATCAAGTTATTAGATAAAGTTTTAGAAAAAGTTTTCACAAAAATTTTAAGTTTTACAAGTTTGTAAACACTTTAAGAGAGAGAAAGTTTCCTCTCGTGTACAAATTATCAAAGCAATAAACTTGTAAGTTTTTCTTCATTGCATTCATTATATTATTTGACTTTGTTTACTTTCAATCAATTTACAATTCATTTATAATATTTTCTTTATTTGACTTGACTTCAATTCAATTACTTTGCTTTTAATTCATTCATTTACATTATTTTGTTTCAATTACTTTGTTTTAAAGATCCTGCTATAAATGGTATCAGAGCCAAGTAGTATCAATAGGAAGTTATGATTAGGAATTAAAAACCGCACAAAACAGCACCCATAACGTTTTACTGTAGTATATTACTGTTCATCACTATTCACTATTACTGTTCATGCACTGTAGCAGTCTACTGTAGATTACTGTTCATCCATGCACTGTTCACAGCTTGATTAAATTAAGGGTTAGATTAATCTAGAAAGTTTTAATCTAGGAGAACTCTAGAATTGATTCTAGGTTACGCTTGGTCAGCCTGGAGGGTGCGTTGGTCAGCCTGTTAACCGTTGGTCAGCCGTGTTAGGTGGTCCCGGAGGTGGTCCCGTACCTTGGTGGTCCCGTGATCTAGGAGAAAAACTAGAACTTTTAGGTTAGAATTATTTTAGAGATGTCTAATTTCTTAAGAAGATTAGGAAGTGGCAGTAAACAAGATGATAGTAGTAGCAGTAACGCTATTAGAATTAATCAACAACAAAACACAAATAATAATCAAGAATTAATGAAATCTATTAACATTCAAGAAATTAATATGGCAAAAACAGATCAACACTTGCATAACTAGAACATATCACCAGTTAAAAAAGACACAATATATCAAATAAGTAGTTTTGAATTTATGTCAGATTACTCTATTAAAACAACAGAAGATACAATAATGATAACCGAAAAAAGGGTTGAAGAAATTCAACTTCTTTCTGAAGAAGCAATACACTGACATAGACAAAACAACTATAAATTTTTACACATAGGATTAGTACAAGTAGCAGTAAAACCATTATTTAGATTATGACAAAACATTCCAATATTAGTAATATTAAGAGACGCAAGAAATTTAAACTTCAATAACTCTTTATTAGCAGTATTGAATTCTAATTTAGAAAGTGGTCCCGTTTATTTTGATTGTTATCCGAACTTTACAGTAGGTTTACATGATCCCACAATATTATCTTCATTAACTATTAATTTAAAAGCTTCTAATCTTACTTATCAAGATAAAGCCCAACCAATAGCATTAATATATAGGATTTATTACAAAGTTATGAATACCACAATAAGTCCAAGAGCCATTAGGATGTCCCCACCAGGACACACAGTTATTATGGAAGCCGATAAAACAAAACATAAAACCTTTACACCAAAAAGATTAGCTTGGGATGAAATTATTAAACAAACAGATTGGAAATTAGAAAATTTATGCCCTCAAATCTTTACATGATCAAAATGATTCTGAGATACAACAAATAATACAAGAACCAGACGGTACAATAGAATTAAAATTTAGAGAAACATCCTTAGAACAAAATCAACCCATAATTACTAACAAAAATCATCACAACCCTAGGATTGAAGAAATTACAACACCTAGCCCTTCGTCAACAACTTCAACAAGTAAATTAGTAGGAGTAAATTATTCTCCTCCTATACCAAAACCTGCTTATGAAAATACATCAAGTCCACCTAGTTCACCAACACAATCAGAAGTATTAGGACACTATAGTCAAATTAACACAATAACAAAACCTTTCGAAATTAATAAAGAAGTATTAAAACAAGAATTCTTACAAGATTATAATAAAGAAAAAAGACAAATATTCTTTACAAAATTTAATCCAGAATAACAAAATACCCTTAGATCTGAATGGTACAATACACAAGAAAAATTAAAACAAAATATTTATTTCTTTAATTGGTTAGAAAACAGAAAATGTTATCAAGATTTAAGTGAAAAGAAAACTATTTTTGTTACCACTAATGCGACAAAAAATTGGCGAACAACAACAAATAAAACTATTACATCTGTCCATCCACCTTTAGAAGAAATTAAAATAGAACATCAACAAGCAGAAATAATAGCATCACCATTTAAGAAAATCAATAGAATTGATGATGATCAAAAGCAACCAACTTTAAGAGACATTAAAAATATCTTATATCCCAGAAAATCAAAAAATCCAAGACACTATCCCTCCCATTGTAAATCCTTACACCGCCTTTTCCAAGTCTACATCTTCTTTGTCTAAAACCTTTAAAACTCTTGTCCGTCCTTCCAGAAAGCCAGTCAAAGAGTATGTCCAGACTAGCACATTTGACAAGTGTCAAATTCCAGCCACATCCCAAGAACAATATGTTACTTTGGAAATCCCTCAAGAATCCATTACTCAATGGATCCGTGAAGGATACTCTCATGTGCACTTTGGCGCTATCCGGCTCGCTCTCTCTTATCATGGCGAAAAGGACTTCCGGTCCTCGGTTCAATTGCTTTATTGGACACCGATTTGTCCAATATCAACATGCTTGTATCGGGACAGACATACAACTTTGAATGCTGGGACAGTCATCATGACGCTGTTTCCTAATTTCAACATGTCTCTCTCTGATGTTCATTGCTCTAAGGCTCTTAAAGTTCAATTACAAATCGTTGGTGCAGAATTAAATCCAGGAAGTATTGCAGCTACTTTGCATTATCAAATGGTTTGGCGAATCCAAGACCATGCTCTTGATCTCGCTATCCCTACGACTACTGATGCATTGCTCCTTCACGCTTGACTCTCGTAATACTCCTTATTGCATCAATATTCCTAGGCAAATTTCTAGAGATGATTTGATTAAATTGTTACCCGACTCTTGGGTGACGAGTTATGAGTCTCTTAACAAAAAAGACACTCCGGTGGTTTCTACAGAATCTACCATGCATGATAACAGTGACGGAACAACAACTATCAGATTTAAGTCTCCAGCAACTCCCAGTGCTCCACCTTTGAGTTTTCGACAAAACTCAATTCATGATTACTCCGGTCAAACCCACTACCACAGTACGGGAACCTGGACTTTCCATTCATTCTTTCCAACAACTGGGTGCTCCCTGCTACCATCAATATGATCCAGTCACTGGTCACACTCCATTTGATCTTGACTGCCAATGCTCGAAATGTCGTGATGATCCTATTTGGGAAATCGATGAGCATTATCTTCCACGACGAAACCATTTCAACCAGAAAAAGAAGAAAGCTCGCTGCAGTCAAACTGATCTTCATTCCCCCTTTGAAGATCATGATCCCTGTTGGTCTTCTTGGTCAACCATCCGTAAATTTGACTATTATGTCAAATATTCTCCACCGGCCGTAAAAGATTCACCATCCAGTAATCCCTCATGGGACATCCCTCCGACACCTCAACCCAAACCACCTTTAAAACTATCCAAACTTGTCAAATCCCCTTACTTCAAACAGCCTTTACCATGTTATCAACAGTCTCTGCGGTGGATTGCCAAAGAAAATAAACCAACCCATTCACCCCTTGCTCATACTCCACCTGTTCAGTCCGTCATGATGATCCAATCCCCTGAGCCCACAAAGACAGGACAACATTCCAATTATGACACAGATTTTCCTTCCCTTCAAGAAACTGCCACTCAACAACCAAAAGTGGTTCCTTCCAAAGTTATACAACCTGATGGATCCACACCCAAACTCTCCCAAGCTGAAGCAGTTCTCAATTGGCAAACTGAAAATGCTTTAGCCCAAAACAAAACCATGACCAGACTTGAACAAAAACTGGATTTAGTAGCTCATCAGGTGGACTCTCAGTCTCAGAACCAAACTCTACTGATTTCTCGGCTACAAAAGCAAATTGATCATCTCCAAAACCGGATTGATCAGCTCCATCAAGAATGAATGCACATTGTCAGTAGCTCTCATGGCTATTCAGCTCAGTTTCTTCAGAAGGAAGTAGAAATGAAGTCATTAAAAACCCAAATGGCATCGCTCCAGTAGGAATATCTTAAGCAAAAACTCAAACAACCACAGACTTTCCCTAAAATGTCATTGGTACCAAACCCTTTTGATTCCACAACCCTCTTTTTCCCCTTTCCCAAAAATTAGCCAACCATTGGTCTCCCCTCATATACCTTCTGGTGCTGTTCAAGCTTTTGGCAACACTGAACAATTATATGCCAAGCTCCGTAAAGAACGTGATGAAAAGATCAAGCTGGAACGAGAACAAAAGAAGAGAGAAAAGTATTCTGCTAAACCGCGGATCCCATCCACTGATATTCCTGACTCTTTCTCTTCCATACTCAGATCCTCCATCTCCTAAGCCTCAGCGTCCTTTTTCTAAGGATAAGGCTCCAATGCACATAATGATGATGGAGGACCGCCAACCTTCTGCTAATCCTGACTCTTCCGAAAATCCTGTCTCCTCCAATTTTATGAGCTCTTTTTTGCGAGACATGGCAGAAAGGCAACGACTTGCTTCTTCGGGTCTTTCTGAGGATTCTCTATCAACCTTCCAAACAGAATCAGAATCAGAAGCCACTATACCTTCACCTGATGAATCATTTGAAAGTGAATTTGACTCTGAGAGTGATACTTCTGATCAACATCCTTATGTTGATCCCCAACTGATGACCCATCAACCTGAATCGTCCAGACCACCTGTTGTTTCTGAGATCGATGATGAGATGCCTGAAGGTGATGACTCCATTCCGACTCTCCGCCTATGTATCGACAATCTCGCCATACTCCGATGAACGTGACTCTTATACAGCTTCAGCAAAACTCCACACTTTTACTGTCGATGATCTTCCTCCACACAAATGGAGAGCTCGAATGTATGAATTTCAAGCCTGGTTACAAGCTGAGATGCTAAAACCTAATGCCCAAGTCTTTACTGTACTTACGAGGTTGACTAGATTTGGAGGCATTCTCCGTGATTGGTGGATAAGTCTTCAGGAGTATAGACAGAATTTGTTCATCCAAATGCCAGATATCAACCAAGCCCTGTATCTCATGTATGATGAATTCTGTGGATTACCTCATCTTTATGAGAATCAAGTTAGAGAAGAATATTTTAAGATGCGCTGCTGTTCTCTTAAAAAGAAAGATCTTGACAGGCATTATAAAGAGATGGTAAAAAGGTATCATATACTTAGGGGTATGGATGATCCTAATATGAAGCAAGCCTTTTTGGCATCCATTCCTGAATCCCTAAGTCATGAAGCAACCAAGCTTATGCAGTCTTAGAACAAACAACTTGGCTCCACTTCTCTTGGGGAAATTTACCAGTTTGTTATTCTTGCTCGGAAAAGCTCGTTCTCAAAAACAATTTTTTTGATGATTATATGAAGCGTTCTAAACAGATGACAAAGGTTTGTCAACGACCAGACTTGCAGATCAAGTGTAAATCAGATCGCTCATGTTCTTGTCCTACCAAGAAGAAGTTTCATTCTAGACGTGTCAAGTTTTCTCCACCTAATGCTCCGGCTCGACACAAGTTTCGACGTTTCAAGAACCGCAAGTTTCTTCGCCAAAGGAAACGCAAAGGCAAACGGTCTAATCGGTGTTATTTATGCAACCGCCCGGGTCATTGTGCCAAAAATTGTCCAACCAAGTCTAAGCAATCAGTCAAAATGATGCAACAACTTTCTCAGCTCACAGATATCGATTTTTCTGATGATGATGTTGAAAGTTGGTTTTCAATGGATGAAGAACCCACCTCGAGACCACCATTTTTGTGCCAGCCGATCTGAGTACTGATTCAGATGATTGTCATTATTTCTACCATATCCAACAAGTACCACAATCCCTTCCCTCATTAGCCTTCTCATGTCACATACCTACAACAAAAGTTCAGATCTTCCCTACTAAATACTCAAATCCTGTTTCAGTCATTGCATTCTTTGATACTGGTGCTACTCGTACTATTATCAATCCTAAGATCCTTCCAGCCTCTCAGTGGAAACCTCATCAGGAAATATTCTACACTGCTAATAGTGAGACTTTCACTACTCATCTGATCAGCAAACCTATTAAAATCCAATTTTTCCCCGGCTGTTTCACTTTTCATAAAGTTCTTGGTTCCGAGCTACCTGGCAAAAACATGGTTCTAGGTTTTGATGTTTATTCTAAACCCAGTAAACTTAGAATCCTCCCTGATGGTGTTCGTTACAAGATGTTTTTCCAATCCTGGACCACACAGCCTAATTTATTCCAGATTGAAGGCAATCCTATTGAGCAGATCAAGAACCGGGCTTATTTCTCTTCTTGCGCTGAGATTCTCATGCTGATTTTCTCACTAAATTGCTCATCCATTATGGAAGAATTCAGATTTCTTTATCCGTCTTCCATTCATCAAGAGCGAAGATATCAATCCCACTAAAGCTAGTCATTCCGGCATGTCACCGTAACATCTCGGCCTCGCCCAACAAGAATGTACTCGCTTTTATCTCGTGGATTGCTTGAACCTCACGTGCATCTCAATGGGCATGTGAAGCTTTTTATGTCAATAAACGAGCGTAACTGCAGAGGAAAACTCGACTTGTCATCAATTATCAGCCATTGAATTTCTTCCTTCGTGATGATAAATTTTCTCTGCCTTCCAGACAAGTTCTTTTTGCAAATCTCCATAATGCAAAGATGTTTTCAAAATTTGACCTCAAAGCTGGCTTTTGGCAACTTGGAATTCATCCTGATGATCGTCATAAGACTTCTTTCTGTATACCCAATCACCACTACCAGTGGACACATGCCTTTTGGACTAAAAGTCGCTCCTTCCCTGTTTCAGAAAGCCTTGACGAAGATTTTTGCTCCCCTTCTGCATACATGTCTCATTTATATCGATGATATCCTTCTCTTTTCAAAAGACGAGGAATCTCATATACGTCTTCTTCGTGACTTTGCTGATATCATCCACACCTATGGTATCATGCTATCTGAGAAGAAAATGCAATTGGGGCAAACAAAGATTGATTTTCTCGGTATGGTGATTGCTGACGGCAAGTATGATCTTCAGCCTCATATTGCTAATGAATTGCAAAAATTCCCAGATGTTCTCACAACCAAGAAAGAAATACAACAATTCTTGGGAATTGCCAATTACATGCGCTGTTTCATCCCCAACATTTCTCGTTTCACTACTCCACTTTCCCAGATGCTTAAGAAGAATCCTCCAGAATGGTCTGAAAAGCAGACAAATGCAGTCAAGAGTCTCAAGCGCTCATCCTTCCATACCCAGCCATTGAAGATTCCTTCTTCGGGGAAACGCATTCTTCAGACGGATGCTAGTGACACTCATTGGGGTGCAGTACTTTTGGAACAAGATGACGACAAGGTACGACATCTGTGCGGATACCAGAGTGGACAATTCAAACCACACCAAGCAGCATTATCATTCTACTTTCAAGGAAGTATTAGCAGTCAAAAATGCCATTGAAAGGTTTGAATTCCACCTTGTTGGACATCATTTCTTTGTTGAAACAGATATGAAGTCTTTTGATCAAATGCTTTGTTTCCATAAGAAAAAGGTTCCACATCAACAAGCATTTCACCGCGTAATGGTTCAGAAATATTCCTTCACCGTCCGGAAAGATATCAAAGGTCACACCAACACCATTACAGATTATTTATCCGGACCTAAAACTAAACAAGTTGGTTTCGAACCCTAGATCCAAACCTCTTCCATGTTTTATGTTCCAACCATTAACCCAGTCCAGTTCCTGTTCATCATCCTCTTCACCAAACCGTCCTCCTGATGTACCTCCTGAATTTGATGACCTTGTTCGAACTCGTACCATTGATGAAAATGCTACCACCCTCATGTTTTCTTACCAACTTCAATGCATTGAAAAATGTGGTCAATCCATGTATGATATGTTAGGGGTCCATCCAGATTACCCTTTTTCCAAAATCTTTTGTTTACCTCCAGGTCTTGATATCATATTTCCAGAAGAATTATTATGGTTCTTTTGGTATATATTACATCAATACCACATTGCTATTCAATTCCCGATCCATCATATGTTGAAAATAATTTCCCAATACCAGCCAACCTCAACCCCTGAATTGCACTCTTTGATGACTTTTCTCCGATGGTTCAAAACCCTCGACAAATGGAAATCCGTGTTTACTCACCAACTTGCCCGATACAAAGGTCCTATGTCTACCAAAATGGCATGGTCTATAATGTTTTTTCACAGACATCACTCTATCCGATCTGATGGCCTATATTTTTCTCACCATCAAGTCACCTTTCATCGGTCTTATCCGTACGATCTTGTCCATAATATGTTTGATCATCCTGTTGAGACTAGATCAATTCAAAAAATCCTTTTTGAAAAAAATCAGATCATTCCAGATGCACTATGGCCATCCTTTCACGATGATGCTCCGTGGGAACTCTTTCCTCCAGACTACACTGAGAAATTGCTCCACGCCAAACAGATATGCATACGTTCCATTAATGCTCAATCCGATGACAATTCATCTTATCCAGAATGGTGGTACCCGGACTCACAGCCTGATACTGTGCAGGAAGAAGAGCTTCAGCAGTCTCGTGATTACTATCTCCATAAATCCAGGCGACAACAATACGTGAATACACCACGTACATCTGCCACACCAACATCTCAGATTCCAGACATTTCTTTGGATACTTATCCAGATACATCTCCCCGACAAATCCCTGCTGACTGGATTCAATCAATGGGTTGTCTCGACTTCCAGGATGAAGAATCGTGGCACGTTACCAACTTGTCAGACGATTAAAGATCTGCGTGTCTTAAATTAAATGGTGGTGTCCTTTATGTAAAATAAGAGTGGACTAAATGGCAATTTGCCTTTTCATTGTAATATCTCCCGTAGCCTTTGTAAAAAAGTCAAGGTTTGTATGCTTTAGCTTTGTCAACAATTGTAGGCTACTTAATGTAAAAAAAAAAAAAAAAAAAAACCAAAGTCAAAAAGGTTTGTCTTGTACTTAATGCCTCATTTATGAGAGCTTGTCTCCTTGGTATCTATAAATAAAGGCTTTCCCCTTCCCGGGAGGAGGAGGAACTTTGTTGTAAAAAACTTTGCAAACACTTTTATTTCTCTCACTTTTCCATATTTTCTCTACACTTCCATACTTTCTCTACACATCTTCACTTACATTCTTCCATGTTTCTTTCATATTTCTAAGTTCCCCTCAACCTCAAGGGTGTTGTAATACTCTGAAAATGTTATAGATAGCTAAAGATCCGATATATGTTTTCATTTATGTGTTAATTTATGTTCCTTAACATGTTTAATATTTATGTTTTCATTTATGTTCTTGTTCTTTATTTATGTACATGTTCTTCATTTATATTCATGTTCTCTATTTATGTGGTTGTTTAATATTCATGTTCTCTATTTATGTGGTTGTTTAATATTCACTAGCCCTTTTAGATGTTTAATATTCACTAGCCCTTTTAGATGATGTTAGAATCTGTGTAGGGGTACGTGTGTGTGGGATAAAAGGAGGGCCTTGACCAATTTTAGACCGATCGATGTGTTGATTGGTTCCGCTTGGTCAAGGCCCTCCTTTTATAGAGAACATGAATATAAATGAAGAACATGTACATAAATAAAGAACAAGAACATAAATGAAAACATAAATATTAAACATGTTAAGGAACATAAATTAACACATAAATGAAAACATATATCGGATCTTTAGCTATCTATAACATTTTCAGAGCATTTGATCAAAAGACTTCATATCTGTTTCAACAAAGAAATGATGTCCAACAAGGTGGAATTCAAACCTTTCAATGGCATTTTTGACTGCTAATACTTCCTTGAAAGTAGAATGATAATGCTGCTGGTGTGGTTTGAATTGTCCACTCTGGTATCCGCACAGATGTCGTACCTTGTCGTCATCTTGTTCCAAAAGTACTGCACCCCAATGAGTGTCACTAGCATCCGTCTGAAGAATGCGTTTCCCCGAAGAAGGAATCTTCAATGGCTGGGTATGGAAGGATGAGCGCTTGAGACTCTTGACTGCATTTGTCTGCTTTTCAGACCATTCTGGAGGATTCTTCTTAAGCATCTGGGAAAGTGGAGTAGTGAAACGAGAAATGTTGGGGATGAAACAGCGCATGTAATTGGCAATTCCCAAGAATTGTTGTATTTCTTTCTTGGTTGTGAGAACATCTGGGAATTTTTGCAATTCATTAGCAATATGAGGCTGAAGATCATACTTGCCGTCAGCAATCACCATACCGAGAAAATCAATCTTTGTTTGCCCCAATTGCATTTTCTTCTCAGATAGCATGATACCATAGGTGTGGATGATATCAGCAAAGTCACGAAGAAGACGTATATGAGATTCCTCGTCTTTTGAAAAGAGAAGGATATCATCGATATAAATGAGACATGTATGCAGGAGGGGAGCAAAAATCTTCGTCAAGGCTTTACGAAACAGGAAGGAGCGACTTTTTAGTCCAAAAGGCATGACTCCCTGCCCAGGTAGTGGTGATTGGGTATACAGCGATCCTTATGACGATCATCGATGAATTCCAAGTTGCCAAAAGCCAGCTTTGAGGTCAAATTTTGAAAACATCTTTGCATTATGGAGATTTGCAAAAAGAACTTGTCTGGAAGGCAGAGAAAATTTATCATCACGAAGGAAGAAATTCAATGGCTGATAATTGATGACAAGTCTGAGTTTTCCTCTAGCCTGTTCTGCTCGTTTATTGACATAAAAAGCTTCACATGCCCATTGAGAGTCTGTGGGTTCAAGCAATCCCTGAGATAAAAGCTGAGTACATTCTTGTTGGGCGAGACTGAGATGTTCTGGTGACATGCCGGAATGACTAGCTTTAGTGGGATTGATATCTTCGCTCTTGATGAATGGAAGACGGATAAAGAAATCTGAATTCTTCCATAATGGATGAGCAATTTAGTGAGAAAATCAGCATGAGAATCTGCGCAAGAACGAGAAATAAGCTGGTTCTTGATCTGCTCAATAGGATTGCCTTCAATCTGGAATAAATTAGGCTGTGTGGTCCAGGATTGGAAAAACATCTTGTAACGAACACCATCAGGGAGGATTCTAAGTTTACTGAGTTTAGAATAAACATCAAAACCTAGAACCATGTTTTTGCCAGGTAGCTCGGAACCAAGAACTTTATGAAAAGTGAAACAGCCGGGGAAAAATTGGATTTTAATGGGTTTGCTGATCAGATGAGTAGTGAAAGTCTCACTATTAGCAGAGTAGAATATTTCCTGATGAGGTTTCCACTGAGAGGCTGGAAGGATCTAAGGATTGATAATAGTACGAGTAGCACCAGTATCAAAGAATGCAATGACTGAAACAGGATTTGAGTATTTAGTAGGGAAGATCTGAACTTTTGCTGTAGGTATGTGACATGAGAAGGCTAATGAGGGAAGGGATTGTGGTACTTGTTGGATATGGTAGAAATAGTGACAATCATCTGAATCAGAGTACTCGTATCGATGGTTGCAAGGCCTTGGAAAATGGTGTCTGAGGTGGGTTCGTCATCCATTGAAAACCAACTTTCAACATCATCATCAGAAAAATCGATATCTGTGAGCTGAGAAAGTTGTTGCATCATTTTGACTGACTGCTTAGACTTGGTTGGACAATTTTTGACAAAATGACCCAGGCGGTTGCATAAATAACACCGATTAGACCGTTTGCCTTTGCGTTTCCTTTGGCGAAGAAACTTGCGGTTCTTGAAACGCGAAACTTGTGTCGAGAGCATTAGGTGGAGAAAACTTGACACGTCTAGAATGAAACTTCTTCTTGGTAGGACAAGAACATGAGCGATCGATTTACACTTGATCTGCAAGTCTGGTCGTTGACAAACCTTTGTCAGCTGTTTAGAACGCTTCATATAATCATCAAAAAATTGTTTTTGAGAACAGAGCTTTTCCAGAGCAAGAATAACAAACTGGTAAATTTCCCCAAGAGAAGTGGAGCCAAGTTGTTTGTTCTAAGACTGCATAAGCTTGGTTGCTTCATGACTTAGGGATTCAGGAATGGATGCCAAAAAGGCTTGCTTCATATTAGGATCATCCATACCCCTAAGTATATGATACCTTTTTACCATCTCTTTATAATGCCTGTCAAGATCTTTCTTTTTAAGAGAACAGCAGCGCATCTTAAAATATTCTTCTCTAACTTGATTCTCATAAAGATGAGGTAATCCACAGAATTCATCATACATGAGATACAGGGCTTGGTTGATATCTGGCATTTGGATGAACAAATTCTGTCTATACTCCCGAAGACTTATCCACCAATCACGGAGAATGCCTCCAAATCTAAGCAGAATCGCGTAAGTACAAGAAAGACTTGGGCATTAGGTTTTAGCATCTCGCCTTGTAACCAGCCTGAAATTCATACATTCGAGCTCCATTTGTGTGGAGGAAGATCATCGACAGTAAAAGTGTGGAGTTTTGCTGAAGCTGTATAAGAGTCACGTTCAGCTGGAGTATGACGAGATTGTCGATACATAGGCGGAGAGTCTGGAATGGAGTCATCACCTTCAGGCATCTCATCATCGATCTCAGAAACAACAGGTGGTCTGGACGATTCAGGTTGATGGGTCATCGCTGGGGATCAACATAAGGATGTTGATCAGAAGTATCACTGTCCGAGTCAAATTCACTTTCAAATGATTCATCAGGTGAAGGTATAGTGGCTTCTGATTCTGATTCTGTTTGGAAGGTTGATAGAGAATCCTCAGAAAGACCCGAAGCGGCAAGTCGTTGCCTTTCTGCCATGTCTCGCAAAAAAGAGCTCATAAAATTGGAGGAGACAGGATTTTCGGAAGAGTCAGGATTAGCAGAAGGTTGGCGGTCCTCCATCATCATTATGTGCATTGGAGCCTTATCCTTAGAAAAAGGACGCTGAGGCTTAGGAGATGGAGGATCTGAGTGACTGGAAGAGAAAGAGTCAGGAATATCAGTGGATGGGATCCGCGGTTTAGCAGAATACTTTTCTCTCTTCTTTTGTTCTCGTTCCAGCTTGATCTTTTCATCACGTTCTTTACGAGCTTGGCATATAATTGTTCGTTGTTGCCAAAAGCTTGAACAAAGACTGGAAGGTATATGAGGGGAGACCAATGGTTGGCTAATTTTTGGGAAAGGGGAAAAAGAGGGTTGTGGCCATGCTGTTGTGGAATCAAAAGGGTTTGGTACCAATGACATTTTAGGGAAAGTCTGTGGTTGTTTGAGTTTTTGCTTAAGATATTCCTACTGGAGCGATGCCATTTGGGTTTTTAATGACTTCATTTCTACTTCCTTCTGAAGAAACTGAGCTGAATAGCCATGAGAGCTACTGACAATGTGCATTCATTCTTGATGGAGCTGATCAATCCGGTTTTGGAGATGATCAATTTGCTTTTGTAGCCGAGAAATCAGCAGAGTTTGGTTCTGAGACTGAGAGTCCACCTGATGAGCTACTAAATCCAGTTTTTGTTCAAGTCTGGTCATGGTTTTGTTTTGGGCTAAAGCATTTTCAGTTTGCCAATTGAGAACTGCTTCAGCTTGGGAGAGTTTGGGTGTGGATCCATCAGGTTGTATAACTTTGGAAGGAACCACTTTTGGTTGTTGAGTGGCAGTTTCTTGAAGGGAAGGAAAATCTGTGTCATAATTGGAATGTTGTCCTGTCTTTGTGGGCTCAGGGGATTGGATCATCATGACGGACTGAACAGGTGGAGTATGAGCAAGGGGTGAATGGGTTGGTTTATTTTCTTTGGCAATCCACCGTGAGCGTTGATAACATGGTAAAGGCTGTTTGAAGTAAGGGGATTTGACAAGTTTGGATAGTTTTAAAGGTGGTTTGGGTTGAGGTGTCGGAGGGATGTCCCATGAGGGATTACTGGATGGTGAATCTTTTCTGGCCGGTGGAGAATATTTGACATAATAGTCAAATTTACCAGATGGTTGACCAAGAAGACCAACTTCAGGATCATGATCTTCAAAGGGGGAATGAAGATCAGTTTGACTGCAGCGAGCTTTCTTCTTTTTCTGGTTGAAATGGTTTCGTCGTGGAAGATAATGCTCATCGATTTCCCAAATAGGATCATCACGACATTTCGAGCATTGGCAGTCAAGATCAAATGGAGTGTGACCAGGGACTGGATCATATTGATGGTAGACAGGAGCACCAGATTGTTGGAAAGAATGAATGGAAAGTCCAGGTTCCCGGCATCGTGGGTAAAGGGGTTTGACCGGAGTAATCATGAATTGAGTTTTGTCGAAAACTCAAAGGTGGAGCACTGGGAGTTGCTGGAGACTTAAATCTGATAGTTGTTGTTCCGTCACTGTTATCATGCATGGTAGATTCTGTAGAAACCACCGGAGTGTCTTTTTTGTTAAGAGACTCATAACTCGTCACCCAAGAGTCGGGTAACAATTTAATCAAATCATCTCTAGAAATTTGCCTAGGAATATTGATGCAATAAGGAGTATTCTGAGAGTCAACAGTAAGGAGCAATGCATCAGTAGTCGTAGGGATAGCGAGATCAAGAGCATGGTCTTGGATTCGCCAAACCATTTGATAATGCAAAGTAGCTGCAATACTTCCTGGATTTAATTCTGCACCAACGATTTGTAATTGAACTTTAAGAGCCTTAGAGCAATGAACATCAGAGAGAGACATGTTGAAATTAGGAAACAGCGTCATGATGACTGTCCCAGCATTCAAAGTTGTATGTGCTGTCCCGATACAAGCATGTTGATATTGGACAAATCTGGTGTCCAATAAAGCAATTCGAACTGAGACTGGAAGTCCTTTTCTGCCATGATAAGAGAGAGCGAGCCGGATAGCGCCAAAGTGCACATGAGAGTATCCTTCACGGATCCATTGAGTAATGGATTCTTGAGGGATTTCCAAAGTAACATATTGTTCTTGGGATGTGGCTGGAATTTGACACTTGTCAAATGTGCTAGTCTGGACATACTCTTTGACTGGCTTTCTGGAAGGACGGACAAGAGTTTTAAAGGTTTTAGACAAAGAAGATGTAGACTTGGAAAAGGCGGTGTAAGGATTTACAATGGGAGGGATAGTGTCTTGGATTTTTTGATTTTCTAGGATATAAGATATTTCATACAGACTGTCTACTTTAGAAGAAGATCTAGATAAGCTAGTATTTATGGGAGCTGTAAACGTAGATAAAGCTGAAGAGGATTCCATGTACGTAAATTCAACCTCTTGGATGTGTAATATCACCTCAAATGGTAAAGATAGCACAAGACCCGAACATTACATATAAACATAATTTAATAAACAGGGAAATAAAACATAACATAAGAAATAGAGAAAGAAAACATAACCAAAACTTAAAGGAGCCAATATCCGAGGGGAGGTAATCCTCCGCACACACAGAAATTGGAACCAATAAGTAACTTAAAGAAGCCAATATCCAAGGGGAGGTAATCCTCCGCACACACAGAAATTGGAATCGATAAGTGGCTCTGATACCACAAGGGTTACTAGACCTTAGAGATTCTGTTAGAAAATCATGGAGTTTGTACATATGGGAAACTATGATAGCCGACCCAAGCGGAACCAATCAACGCATCGATCGGTCTAAAATTGGTCAAGGCCCTCCTTTTATCCCACACACACGTACCCCCACACAGATTCTAACATCATCTAAAAGGGCTAGTGAATATTAAACAACCACATAAATAGAGAACATGAATATAAATGAAGAACATGTACATAAATAAAGAACAAGAACATAAATGAAAACATAAATATTAAACATGTTAAGGAACATAAATTAACACATAAATGAAAACATATATCGGATCTTTAGCTATCTATAACATTTTCAGAGTATTACAACACCCTTGAGGTTGAGGGGAACTTAAATAGAAAAATGATCATACAATAAAAAATTATTAAAACTTGCATTAAAAAAAATGAGTTATGCTAGATCTACAACCTTCTCTTACAATTCTTAATATGATAGTTTATCATTGGTTAGCTTGCAAATATACAAGTAAGCAGGACCCGTTGCAGGAGCGGACAATTCATTAACTAACACAACTAATCACCAAAACACAGCGCTTCATTTATTGACTGATTCATCAAAACGCAGCACTTCAATTGAACTCGAAACGCGTTACTTCATTAACTCATTGATCACCAAAACGTAGCACTTCAATTAAACTAACCTTCCCAAGCTTCTAAAAGAGTTTCAAAAAATAAACTTCTACACTTGCACTTTTTCTCTTGTAGCTTCTGAATTCACTTCTGTTGGAAATTAAATAGAATAACATATATCCTAACATAATCCCAAGATCATAGTCACCATTGCAATCACATTTTCAACAAAATGAACTACAATGAATTTACACAGCATAAATACCTCCACTCCTTAACTCTGAAGCAATAAAGTTAATCTGGAAGAAAGCCACGAATCGTTTTCTGTTTTCCAAATTTTTTTGGAGAGAGAGAGCGTACTTTTCCTTGCGTTTTTCTTTGAACAACAGTGTTCGTTACTTTTCTAAAAGGAAAAGGTTTTCCTTTTATATGGCAGCGGTTGGAGAGAAACTGCATTTGGTAGTTTCTCTCACACACGTCGCTTGGGGTAACCCATCATGGGTGTAACCCTTATCCAATATCTCTCACTCACACATGATGGGACTATCTCTCTCTATGCTTCTTTAAGGTTCATACTTTAGTAAATATGCCGTGTGACCATGCATACTTCGAGAGCACGTTAGTCATATATCTGTTAGGAATATATAACTTCTCGAATTGTGAAACTCAGGTTGTATGTTGTATGCAATACCCTAGATTACTTATCACATTTTTCTAATAATCTCATTTACAAAAAAAAATATTCGTTGTATTCATAATTATGTTCTATCTTTACATAAAAGTAAAACATAATTGGTCGACCAATGAATACATGTGATTATAATGTGATAATTCAAAATCGTAATCTTCCTCTTTTCTCGATTTCTGCAACTTTTATTTAACTTGCTTTTCTAGAAATGTCCCAGCAGATTGAATTTATCTTAATCCTTTGGTAACACTCTAAGATAGCAATCATTAAATGAAGTTTTCAAGAACCAGAATAGAGTAATAAGGGTATTCTTTGAGATTTTATTCTTAAAAAAAACTCAGGGTCTCACACAATGTTAAAGTTGAGATTTTGACTTTCATTACCCCTTTGGTCAATGTTTTGCACATGTGGTATGAATCACACGCTACAGCATTTCCTCCTTTCCCATGGAGTGCATGTCTCTTTTCTTGTAAATGCTGTACAGATTTTAGTTCAGACATGCCTAATGTCTAACTTGAGTTCACTTTACATACTTTTAATTCATCAGAACTCTAATCTGGCAATTAGACAAATAAAGTGATCATTTATCACTTGTGGTCACATTTCATTATGACATTATTTTAATTCTCGTTTTAGGCGACGTCAAACATTTTAAGCTTGACTCTCTATTATCACCTAGATAATAAGCTTAAAATCGTTTCATCTCCATTCCTACGAAGTAATGGAGGCGATTGCCTCTGTGAGAAGGCGAATCTTTTAGCTGTCCGACATGCTTTTCAAAATAGACATATATAATATTTACATAACTAATATGTATATATATGCTCCTTCATGTATGTTCCATAATAATCGAAATTGAGCATTGACAATATTGTTATTTAATATTGATAAGACAAATGTGAACAATTTTGGGAAATCTCAAAGTATGAGTACATTCAACACCTACGTAAGCCTAGAGATCTAACATGTCTATTGAAAGTATCTCTCGGTATAGGCTTTGTGAATGGATCCGCAACCATGTCATGCGTAGATATGTACTTCATGTTCACCTCCTTTTGTGCCACCAAGTCTCGCACAAAATTATATTTGATATCTATGTGTTTCGTTTTACCATGATATTTGGGATCCTTAGTGTATGCTATTGCTGCTTGACTATCACAGTTTATTCTTACTGGTTCAATAGCAACATTAATTATTCCCAGATGATTCATGAACCGTCTCAACCAAACGGCTTCTTGCACAGCAGCTGAAAATGCTACAAACTCAGCCTCCATTGTAGATAAGGCTATGCATGATTGTTTTTTACTGCTCCAAGATATGGCCCCGCCATTTAGTAAGAAAACATATCCGGAAGTAGATGTCTTCTCATCTAAATCTCCTCCCCAATCAGCATCGGTGTAGCCTCTCAAGTGTAAATCATTTCCTTGATAACATAATGAGTAATCAGTTGTCCCTTTTAGATATCTTAAGATTCTCTTCACTGCTTTCCAATGTGCTTGTCCTGGGTCGGACTGGTATCTACTTACCAACCCAACGGCATAACAAATGTCGGCTCTAGTGCACATCATGGCGTACATGAGACTTCCAACAGCACTTGTATAAGGAACATTCTTCATTTGTTCCTTTTCTTGTGGAGTCTTCGGACACATTTTACGACTTAAAGTCTCGCCTTTTGCGATAGGGTTGTCTATGGGTTTACAATCTTGCATATGAAATCGTTCAAGAATTTTCTTAATGTATGGTTCTTGTGAAAGAGATACTAATTTTCTTGAGCGATCTCTTGTAATCTTGACTCCAAGAATATATGCAGCTACACCTATATCTTTCATCTCAAAATGAGATGATAACCATCCTTTGATTTCATTGACAAATCCCTTATCATTTCCAGCTATAAGTATATCATCAACATATAATGATAATATAACAAATTTGTTATTGGATCTCTTTGTATATACACAATGATCTTCATTTATCATTTTGAAATCATACGACATTATCGCATTATGAAATCGAATATACCACTGTCTTGAGGACTGCTTGAGGCCATAAATTGACTTTAAAAGTCTACACACTTTGTGTTCTTGACCTTCTCTAATAAAACCTATTGGTTGATCCATATAGATTTCTTCTTGTAATTCTCCATTGAGAAAAGCAGTCTTTACATCCATTTGATGCAATTCAAGATCCATGCTTGCAACTATAGCTAGAATAACTCGAATTGAGGTAAACCATACAACAGGTGAAAAAGTTTCTTCATAATCTATTCCTTCTTGTTGTGTATAACCCTTCGCGACTAAGCGAGCTTTGTATCTTTCAATACTGCCATCAGCTTTACGCTTGATTTTGAGAACCCATTTGTTCCCAATGGCTTGGCGTCCTTTCGGTAAATCAACCAATTCCCATACTTGGTTTGATTTCATAGACTCCAATTCTTCTTCCATTGCTTTCATCCATTTTTCCTTAGAAGGGCAATTGAGAGCCTCATTTACATTCCTTGGCTCTTCGTCATCTTGTGGAGTAACTAGAAAAATTTCCCCCTCAATCTCAAATCGTCGACGTGGAACTTGTTTCCTGTTTGATCGACGTATTGGAGATTGATTGGTGTTACTCCCACTTGGACCAGCTATCATAGTTGGATCACCAGTAGGGAATGATGGAGGATCTGAAACTGATTCATCAACTTCCATATTACTCCCACTGGGATGTAGTATAACCAACTGATTGTCAGCAACATAATTGCCTTGGTCTTGTGTTTCATATAGAAACAAGTCTTTACCTATTTCGCCCTTCTTAGGAAAATCGGTTTCTAAGAATGTGACATCTCATGATTCAAACTCAGTGATGCTACCACTTTCTTGTCCTCATATGAAGACATATCCCTTTGAATGTTCTGAATATCTTATAAAGATACATTTTTTCCCCCTTGGACCTAATTTTCCATATTTATGGGAAGGATCATGAACATAGGCAAAGACATCCCCCATGGCTTTAGGAGACTCAAATCGGGTTTCCGATTTGTCCATAACTCATATGGTGTAGTAGTAATAGATTTGGATGGTACTCGATTGAGGATATATGTGGCAGTCAATAAGGCATCACCCCAAAAGGTGATAGGCAAGTTTGCTTGTGCCATCATAGACCTCACCATCTCAAGTAGGGTTCTGTTTCTTCGTTCTGCAACACCATTTTGCTGCAGAGTTTTGGGAATAGTTAATTGACGTTCTATTCCCATTTCATCACAAAAATTTCTGAACTGATCAGATAAATATTCACGTTCCTCGATCGGTTCGTAGAACTTTTATCTTTTTATCTAATTGATTCTCAACTAAGTTTTTAAACTTTTGAAAGCATTCTAAAGCTTCTGATTTTTGAGAAATCAAGAAAACATAACCATATCGAGTGAAATCATCTATAAATGTGATGAAATAAACAGGCCCCATGTCTAGCCCTCACATTCATTGGACCACATATATCAGAATGAATTAGTTGCAATGGAACTTCAGCTCTTATCGCTTTTCCAAATGGTTTTCTTGCTGTTTTTCCAGCTAGGCAATGTTCACAAGTAGTCAAGTCTACTTTTGTTAAGGATCCTAACAAGCCTTCTCTTGCTAATATATTCATTCGTTGTTGGCCAATATGGCCAAGCCTTGCATGCCATACATTCACATCATCTTTATTAGAAGATGTAATAAAGGAAAAACAAACATTACTATTATTATAAGCAACATCAAGTACTATAAAACCATCGGAAAAATAACCACAACCATAGTATGTTGTGTCCAAAAATAAATGGACACCAGTACTGGAAAAATTTAAATTAAAACCAAGTTTAACAAGTTCTAACACGGAAATCAAATTTCGACGAATATCGGGTGCATATAACACGTCATGTAGGTATAGGATTCGACCTCCACGCATGATCAATTTGCATGTGCCGATCCCTTTAACTTCCACTTTTGAATTGTTACCTACATATATCCATTTTGTTTCCCGTGGTATTCGTCGAAATTCCACGAAAGCACTCCTGTCTTTCGCTATGTGGTCTGTTGCCGCTGAATCTACAGTCCACAAAGGATGAGACTCAGTTAGAAAAACAGAACTGGAAACATTTATATAACTTACTTGTGCAAACAAGTAATTTACCTTTCTTCGGCTCACAATCGCGAGCAAAATGTCCCTTTTACCACAATTATAGCATTTCACCTTTGCCATATTCCTCTTCCCCGGCAGGGATGCTTTCCTTTTCCGTGTTTGAAGAACTTTCTCTTCTTCCCTTGAGCCTTTTCAGTATTGCCTTTTCTTTGGGATCCACCTTGGAATTTACGTTTAAATCCCTTCCCACCATGTGAACTGGAACCAGCCATATACACATCAGTATTTGCCTTACTCGCATTAAGGCGATCTTCTTCCAGTTCCAAATGGCGTATGGCATCTTCTAAATTTCTGATGCCCTCATTGTGGGTAAGGTGTATTTTCATATGTTCCCAATTTTGAGGCAATGATCTTATGACAGCTTGAACCTGTTGTTCATCTGTTAGGACATGACCTGCATCTCTTAACTCACTTATCATGTTTGACAAATGCCGTAAATGTACTCTCATAGTATGTTCAGGCTTTTTCTTATATGTGTCAAACTTGATAGTGAGTGACTGGAGTTTGGTAATGGACGTACCGCCAAACTTTGTAGCAAGTGCGGACCACATGTCCTTTGCTAATTCATAATCCCGGTACTTCTTCATGAGATCATTGTCCATGCTGCTCAACAAAGTAATGCGAGCAGTGGAATTCTTCTTCTTCCATATGTCATAAGCGGCACGGTCTCGTCTATGTTGAGCCGTGACTCCCTCTTCAGGCTCTTCCATGGTTGTAGTAAGAGCTTCTAGAACCTCTTGTTCTTCCAAAACATATTGGATTTTCATGCTCCATATCTCATAATTATCGTCGTTAAATTTTTCTCCTTTGTTAAGTTCGGCGACAATGTTCTTAGATTCAGATGTCATTTCTAAACAAAATTACACGTTGGATAATGCATGTTATTCAATGCTCAGAACATACATGTTCATTTAATTAATTATACCAATAATAATTGTATATTAGATTTGGAATCAAAAGTTAACAATGTCAACAATCATCATCCAAAATTTCCAATTTCCAATTATCATAGATATAATTAATTGCAATTCTAAAAATATATTTAGACACAATTATATAAATATAAATCAACATCAATTCACATAAAATTTTAAATTTTAATAAACAAAATTAATTACATTATGTAAATAGAATTCAACTTGTAATAAAATTAAAACAAACAAATTCCAAAACAACAACAAAAAACAAAAAAAATTAAGTGTACAGCCACATTCCTAAAACTGGGAAGGATCTGATAATCCTTATCCTAAGGTCTTTATCTAACTTGTAATTAACCCTAGGTAGGGGAACTCCCAGTTTCTTGTGATGTCCTTTACGAGTGGAGACTCCTATAGATGCCCCAGCTGTCCTTTTTGCACCCCAATCTATGTACTCTTTGATATAGTTGTTGACCAAACGTCTATAATTTTTATTGTCATCTTTAAAGTTATGAACTTTCAGCTTGGTCCAAACCATATCAAGGAGACCAACGAGATTAGGGTAACCAAGAGTCTCTCTTAGAACTTGGAATTTCGACTCATCTTCCTTTAATCCCCCTATCCAGACAATTTCCTGAATCTTTTCATTCACATGAATGAAATGATTTACGAGTTGCACCAACTCATCCTCTGTGTCTCTTAAAATCAATGTGTGAGTTTGTAGAGTTCTAATCATGTTCATAACCCTTTCCCTTTGAGCGGGTGTTCTAGCAACCATTGCACGTCTATAACGTAACATTTTTTCTGTAACAAATACAAAAAAAACTATTTATTTATCAAATAAAGGTTGACTATATTTGATAAATAATACACGTGTTTATGGTTCAATAACAAAATTAGACTCATAAAGATATACCAAGTATGCATTTTTATTCTTTACAGCAAAATAAAAAAAATTTACAATACTTCACGCGCCCCCATGCGCCGGAGCATCCACGCGCCCCCGCGCGCCCGATCGACAACGCGCGAGGATACCCGCGCTCCCACGCGCCAGGAGGAGCTTGCGCGGCGTCGCCACGCTCCACACAATACGGGTCGGGTCAACCCGTCCACACTAAACCGGGTCTATCCTGGCCCGAGTTGACCCGTTGACTTTTCGGGTCGGGTCTTGACTAGGTTTGACTAACCCGTTTGACTTACGGGTCGGGTGTTGATCGGACTTGACTGACCCGTTTGACTTTACGGGTCGGGTTTGACTCATTACCGGGTTTGACTAACCCGCTTGGTCATATGGTCGGGTCCACGGGTCAACTTGACCCATTTATTTACTTGGATTATGGGTTGGGCCGGATAGGAATATAATGGGTTTGTGAATATAGTTAACACCAAAATCAAATTAGCCCAATGGTTAGAGTATTGGGCTTCCACCATGGAGACTTGAGTTTAAGTCTCACCCACCCACGTCTATTTCAGTTTTTTTCAAAAAAAAACTAACAGGATAAAACGACATGTCATTCATAAGGGTGGATCAAAAACGACGTGTCGGTTTGGATCGTCTTCAACCTCTGTCCGGGTCTGCAACTGGGTACCCGACCCAGAAATCAACCCATTCGAAACCCGAAACTTCAAAAGGGCATATCTAAGTCATTTTAACTCCATTTTTTATGATTCAAAAACCATTTTCTTCATAATTTCATAAGGAATTTAATGGACTAAGAATCATTACCAAAAAAACAACTTTTTACGTACAAAATTTGAAAAATCAGAACTGCATTTTGACAAACCAATAACATGCTTCAACATTACAGTATGAATTTCAAACAATATGAACCACGGCTCTGATACCATTGTTGGAAATTAAATAGAATAACATATATCCTAACATAATCCCAAGATCATAGTCACCATTGCAATCACATTTTCAACAAAATGAACTACAATGAATTTACACAGCATAAATACCTCCACTCCTTAACTCTGAAGCAATAAAGTTAATCTGGAAGAAAGCCACGAATCGTTTTCTGTTTTCCAAATTTTTTTGGAGAGAGAGAGCGTACTTTTCCTTGCGTTTTTCTTTGAACAACAGTGTTCGTTACTTTTCTAAAAGGAAAAGGTTTTCCTTTTATATAGCGTTGGATTGGAGAAAGCCGCATTTGGCGCTCTCACACACGTCGCTTGGGGTAACCCATCATGGGTGTACCCCTTATCCAATAACTTCTTTAACTGAACTTTTAGTCTCAGTTGCTCCTTAACCGATCGCTAAATAAGAAAACTAGACTGGAATGGAAAAATGGAAAAATGAAAAATCATTAGAATCCTAGCTAATTAAACTGGAAATAAGAAAAAATGAGAAAATTAAGATGAATTCCCCAGCAGTCAACTAACTGGCTTGGTTAAAATATTTGGAGTTATGATAATTTCATTATTTGGTAAACCTTAAATTTGAACTTCCCTCCTGACGTTTCAAAAATGACAAAAGAACTCCTGAAGTTAAGCAGACTTTATCAAGAAACCAGAAAGGTTCGAAGGTGCTACAAAGATTCTTGAGGATTAACTGATGCGTCAAGATCAGTTGAAAACTAGTAATCGCAAGAGGTGAATCAGCAAAATAATAATAATAGTAAATTGGTGGTAATAATAATAATAATAATAGATTAAAACCTTTTGTGTAATTGGTCTGATCCAGCTCAAAGGTGGAGATCCTTGAGGATTTTTTTGATGAAGAAGTAAATAATATAAGAATAGAAAAAAGAATTTTACATGAAGATGAATAAAAAGGATATATACAAAAAGTTATAAAAACAATTGATTTATGCACTAAGCAACAACTTTTGATAAAAATTACATGATTATGAAGAAAAACTTGGACTAAGATTCTAACTCCTTTTTTTAAGTACTTAGAATCTTTTGGGTGCCCATGAATAAGACAGGCAGCTAGGGGTCTCTACAACAAGAGAATTGATAGAAACCTTCCATGTCACGCCCCCTCCTGGGTATTCCTTATCCCATCGAATCTGGGTGCTCCGAGGGACTCAGGATCTTGAGAGGAGGGTGAAATTTTCTGAAAACAGTTTATAAAAATCCATTCATAAAACTTAAATGACCATAAAACAACTTAAAATATAATTATGAAAGTGTAAACATTAAAAATCAATTTACATAAAAACAATGTATCAGAGTATTCTAATATATACAAACATCATGTCGATGAACATGCATCTGTGGCCAACCAAAAGCGTATAGGATGCGCCTTATGTACCCTGTATGCGAACTTAAGAGGAAAATCATAAAATAGTGAGCTAGGAAGCCCAATGAGTGGATAATACAATTTATAAATGGAAATGACTTCAATCTTAAACTTGCATGAGAGAACACTTGCACATCACGTATCACCTAACCATTCCCTTAGCAAAACCACACCTTCTTTTTTATTATTTCCAGACACGATGGATTCTTGATTTGTATCCTTGTACTAACTTCCCCATTTTCCATGGATCATCGAATTATTTTCACAATAATCGATACGCCTATCATCAAAGTCGATTAGACAATTCTTGATACGAAACCCACTCTTACTCACACCATTGCTCACCAAGTGTCCACAATCTCCAACCCCAGCCATATGCCCTCTGGATATTCATAGATTCCACCCCAGCCTATATCTGTTGGATAATCATAGATTCTACCTAGCCTATGGCTGCTGGATGTGAACCAACTCTCCTCACATTGTTATTACAATCACCACCACTACCACCACTCTAGTACCCAGGGTCCCTAATAGAGACAACCACCTAGGCCACCCACAGTCTATCCTCGGGGTTGCACCATCCACAGTCTATCCTCGGGATGGCTAAATCACCACAAGATAACCATACTCGACACACGGTCTATTCTCAGGGTGTCATGATATGGTATCATATAGAAAAATCTCGCCCACAATCTATCCTTAGGGTGTCATGTATCAATATCTCACCCACGATCTATCCTCAGGGTGGTACCATCCATAGTCTATCCTCAGGATGGTATACTCATCACTAGATAACCATACCTGACCCACGATCTATCCTCAGAGTGTCATGATATGGTATCATATAGAAGAGTCTCGCCCACAGTCTATCCTTGGGGCATCAATATCCCACCCACAGTCTATCCTCGGGGTGGTACCATCCATAGTCTATCCTCAAGATGGTATACTCAAATATCCCGCCTGGAGCTCTCAGGCGTTCGTACTATCCCGATAGGAAGCTACCACCATGCGGTAGTATGAACCATCTTAACACTCGTAGGGGGCTAAGAAATAAAATACAGACTAGCTAATATCTGAAGAGGGATGGGTACTATGGGAGGGTGATCTTAGATCCAAACACAACGTACCCTTTCACTGCCAACGAAACACATCCTTACACTCTCACTTGCATATTCAACACATCACACTCCTGAATTTCCCAACCTTTAATGATATTTCATTCCTTCATGTGAATATTTGAATATGGGTTCCATATAGTTCTTAATAACGCCAATGTGTACATACAATCAACCCCCTAAACTTTTGGATTCTTGTCAAACCCCTACACTTTTTAGTTCTTACAAAACCCCTATATATTGCCATTTCTTACAATTTAACCCACTAAAGGTCCTTCCACCAATTGCTATCCAATTCAAAACCCAAATATAATGTGGGTCCTATTAATAATAAGCCAGCCCACTTGTCAAACTCAAAGCCCAACCATAAAAATCTGGACCATATTATTTATAGACTAGTCCACTTAAGAATTAAGACCCAAAATTCATTCGATGCAACTTGGGCCTTGGGCCTCATTAATAACAACCGGCCTTTCACATTAATAAAACCTAACAACCCAACTATTTCAATTGACCAACACCATAAAGCCCATTTACTTAAATCCAAACAGTATTAGTCCTAATTACTTCAATTAAATCCAAACATCATTAGTCTATTAACTTCAGTTAGATCCAAATACTATTGGGTCTAATTACTTCAATTAAATCTAAACATCATTTTACAAACATTTATAGACATTAAAATTCAATGTAAGAGTACATAAATAATTACCACTTATTTATATACAAGTACTTTAACTATAACAAAAGATAGTAAAGAGAAAGGTTTGAATCCACTCAACTCTCTAGAGCTAAAGACTCAACCCAAAGAAGGGATCGAAATCCTCCGACGGTGCCTCACTTGTCTTCCCTTATCTGCAGTCCAATGAACTTTCCATGTAAAGGTTTCCCTTGGCTCAAAATCACTTTCTCTTTCTTATTTCTCTTTCTCTTTCGCTTCTCTTCTTCTTCTTCTTCTTCTTCTTCTCTTTTCTCTTTTCCTTCTCTCCTTCTCAATTCTTCTTCACTTTGGGTGAACAACCCACTTTTATGCTAACTTTGCCAAATATTCATTTGGCCCTCCATCGTTTCAATTGTGACACTTTACTCCAACCAAGGCTTTGAATTCTTACACTTTGCACCCTACACCAAAACCAATTCCTTAGGGACACTGTTCACAGATATGGGGTATTACATTCCACCATTTGGCGTCCAATTATCAAATAATGAAGAAAACCAAATACTGTATGTTAAAACTTTCAAAGGAGAAATATCACAATGAAGGAATCAAAAATAGAAAAATGAAGATAGAGAAACAAAAGGGCTCTAACCATCTTGCTTGAACGAAATATTAGGGAATCTCCAATACATCACAACTTATGCTTAGTAGAATAAAATAGATGCATGAAATTAACGATAATGTTTTACTTACAACTGAGTCACACAACCAGACAAAAATTACACAAAATTCAAGTAAAATGACTATTTTATCTTTTGTTTTTTGTCTAATTGTATGATTCAGTTGCAAGAATGATATTGCTATGAAATTAATGGTTTTACTCTTATACAAATGTATACAAGTGCTTCTTGGACTAAAGTGGCGTGGTGGGGCATCGATTTTTCAATTAATTACTTCTAACAACTTGATGCATGTTAAACTGCTAAACTGTTGAATTCTACTCCCAACTTATTACATAAACATAATAACGGGTCTTCACTTGAGATTTTAGAGTGAAAGCATGGATTTTGGGTTAAGGCTTAGGGATTTGTCATTAGGGGCAATTTTGTACGTAAATTTTGTATAAATTGGAATTGTGCTATTTGATGAGATACATTCCAAAAAGCGCTAATTTTCAACTCTAAGGCTTTAAAAAGTGCTATTATAATATAAGTCATCCTGTCAAGCCCTGTAATCTTTTGGAAACAGGAAATAACAGTCTTTGGCTGCGCAAGTGCCCATAATCTCAGTTTTTTACCAACAAATTTTGCAACCAATACTGTATCAATACATCAACCTAAAATTTATAAACAAAATGTAAAAGTGTGAACCTAAAAACATTAAGTCTAACACTAAATGTAAAAGTGTGAAGCTGAAACATTAAGTCTGACGCTGCCGTTTTGGTCCAAGCTTCATGCAATCTTGATGGTTAATTCAAAGGTCATCTAATGGCTGACATTTTCTTGAAAAGTCAAAGGTATAAAAGAGGATTGCTCTTCAATTAAAGCTACAGAGAACAAATAAGTTTTTTCTCTTCTTCTTTGACTCTGTAAAATTTTGCTTTGCTGGTTCTTTAGTTTACTTTAATTCCTATAATCTTTGTGCAATCAATTGGGTTATTCAGTGAAGGTGATGTTTCCTTCACGGGTAGAGAAGCTTAGGGAGTCTTTCTCTTGGGTTTAAAGGTTACGATAAAAGAGTTGGGTGATAGATTAACAAAGTGAGTTGGGTAGTGTTTGAGAATCTGAAATTGTAGTTTGTAAACGATATTAATCTTTTTAGTGTAGTGAGCCTCGATGTTCAGGAGCTCAACGTGGACGTAGCTTGAGCAAGTGAACCATGGTAAACTCTTGTGTGTGTTTGCTTGTTCTTGATTTCTTTTATGATTAATTGGTTGATTAGTGTTTACATTAGTCCCAAATCACAACACAAAATATATAAAGTATTTAATCAATAAAAATATCATTATATATACAAAGTCTTTGATACAAAATGATTTTGTTTCAAATAAATTGAAGAGTGAAGATATATATATATATATAAAGCAACTCACTAAATCCGGATGAATGACATAATAATTAATTGACAATACCATCTCACTTTGTATATAAACTTTGTATTTATAATAGTATTCAATTGATAAAGCCTCCACAAACTCAAAAGACTATTCACAAAATTGGTTAAACAACTTTGGTTGGTACACGTATCATAATGAAAATTGAAATATTGAAATATGATGAATACATATTCATGATTATAGGATAAGTGCTATGGGTAAATAATTCAGAATAATACTGCACTTCCAATTGTTAACTTAAATTTCTTGTCCCTAAGTTATGGGTTGTCTTAATTGGTTTTGACTAGTAAATAAAAAGTTGAAAAATGCTATACCCACAACCTTTTCTCACAAATTTCCTCTTACAACCCCAACGTAGAAGCTCGCAATGAGTCATACCTGATAAATTACGACTGATCAATTGCGAGTTATCACGTCAGGATTGTAAGAAAAAGTTTGTGAAAAGAGGTTGTAGGTAAAACGTTACTAAAAAATGTTTGATATGGTAAATAATATGTCAACGCTATATTAGTTAACACATCATTTAGAATGAAAATTTTGAGATTCCGTTTGGAATGTATGGTGTCACTCAAAACATTATTCAATTTCATAAAACTGAAGATAAAATATTCAAAAAGGTTTTGGACCAATCTCCCATTAGATAGAGTTTTCGGCCTTGTTCTGTCAGTGGCCCAATTATTATTTGGCCCATTTGTAGGAATCATTTGTAACTTCTCATGAATTTGGACCCATTTCCCGTTTGGTAGGAAATCATTTATGGAAGAATGGGTAGCCATTGAACAGATTCTGTTTCTATTAGACTTTCACAGTTTGGAGAAGTTTAACACTTCACTATATATCTGCCTGCTTTGGTTAAAAATTCCCTTCAGGAAAATTGGTATTGATTCGAGGTTTAAAGATGGAACAATGAAGGCAGAGAAGAGTTGGTGAGATATCCATAGCTTGAGGAGAATCAACCATATTGTACAAATTTCTTTACAGTTTTGATTCCAAAAGTATGAGAAGTTTCAATCTTGATTTCTTGTCCTGTTCAAGATGCTGCTTCTTTTCTGACAACTCAATTCCTGCAGTTACATCTAAAAACTTTCAGCATTTTTTGCGACAGGAATACAATATGAAGACGGGAAAAAAGATGTATCGTTTACATGTACCTGAAACTTGTAAGATGTCATGGATATGGTTTCTAAAATATGTTCTCTTTCTGCCATTTTCAACGCTTTTGCATAGAATTGGGTTTGTGTTTCTAAGAAAGCTTATCAATTTTCTATTGCTGCACAATCTTAAAAAAAATCACTCGAGAATTTTCATTACATGTAATACAAGCCAAGCACAAACACAAAATTATCAAATGAAGGAAACACATATACTGATAATACTTGCAAAAAGAAAAGGGCTCTCACCCTGTAACTTGAACATAAGGAATATGAATCACAACATCTCACAAACTAGATAGAAGATGGCCTCAATCTTCTTTAGAAGTTTCGGCATTCTGCAACCACAGAGCAGAGCATATTTCAGGTGAATGAAGGAACTAACTACAAATACAAAGAAACCAAACTACATTTCTGTAAATGTTGAACCAGAGTCCAATAATAAATGAAAAAAAAAATAAGGGAATCAGCTCAGAAATTGATACATACCACTTTCTTATGCAACTGTTGTATGGTTGTATTAAGATCACCGTCCCAATGCCAAACATCCGCTGCCCAGTTCTGCTGTACTTCGTGTAAGTTAGGTACGCTTAAAACTCCTCCAGAGAAAATATACAGATTGGGGCATTCTATTACAAAGAGTTCTTCTAAAGATGGGAATTTGAAAGTATTATTCCCAGGGAAGAAACTTGTAAGACTTCCTAAACCAAAAAGCGTTAAGCTCTTCAATTTGCAAAAGTTAATCTCAGCTTCTATTGCATTTCCCTCAGCTGCAACTACTTTTGTCATCATTTCACATCCACAAATCTTCATTTCCTTGAGTTGCACCACGGTTTTGGCGGTTGAGAATGCTAATAAGTTCATCAATCTATTGCAAAACCACACTTCCAAAACTGTTAGATTGTGGAAAGATGCCGAGGATGGCACTAAATTAATCAAACTACTGCACCACCATACATCAAGAATTTCAAGATTTTGAATAATTGTGCCCAGTTTTGACCCTTGTTTACACATGTACTTTAGATTAGACAGTTCAAACAACTTTAAATCTTTAATCTGTGCCAACAGCGTGACATGTCCCTCCACCTCTACATGTGAGAGTATCTCTTTGCATGAACCATGACTCAGAATGAGCTTTTCCAGATTGTGAAATCTTTGAAAGGAATGAAGCGGAAAAACATCTGATTCATCTTTCACAATGTGAAGAACTTCAAGTCTGCGAAAGAGGTGTTCTGGAAATGCGCCTTGCCATATTATCTCCACAACCTTCCCACCTAATTTCAGCTCCTTCAAATTAGGAAAGACCTAGTAACCAATAAACAAGAGCAAATTGAAGTTGATGTTCCTCTTGACAACTTCATAAAATAGACAGTATCAAATAATGATTTCAAGCTACCACAAATAGACAGAGGAATACTTTAACATTTTATAAAACTATCAAAAGTTGTGAACTCAAAATACTTGACATAATGAAGTTGATATATAATAGTTTTACCTGACTTGACTTTGGCAATCAAAAGTGATGGAATTTTCGACCTTATATCTGTATACAGTTTTAAAGGACCCAAAAAAAAAAAGGGTTTCATACCTTTTCCACCAAGAAGAGGGCCTGTTCCACTGGCACATTAACTTGGTACTCATTAGTTTCCTGGTGGCTGAGAAATTTTGAAGTGAATATCTTCATGTCGTCACAATCATACACCTCCAAATTTTTTAAAACCAGCCATTCTGAAGAATGTGTTCCAGGATAGAAACATCTAAGTCGTTGAAGAAATGAGAGTTTGAGGAAGGTTACCCGTGGAAAGACAAACATAACAGCCGCTTCAGCTCTTTCTTCCTTGGAAACAATCTCCTCCACTCCACAATTAACCATCTCAAGCTCTTCAAGTTCAAAAAGGTTCCTGGCAATGGAGGCTGGAAATAGATTTTCTAGATTCTGACATCCAGATACTCTCACTATTTGTAGCTTGGGAAAGGAAAGCATTACTTGGGAATCCTTTTTCCATACATGTCTCACTTTTGGTAGACCATGGATATACAATTCTTTTAACCGAGCTTTAGAATGCCTTTCTTCAAAATTTAGCATCTGGAGATCAAATATCTCTACTAATGAACCACAAGCAGTAACAGTTAGTGATTCTAACTGCCAGAACCTTTCACACATATTGGAGGAAAAAAGAGTCAATAGGTTATCACAGTTATTGACTTCTATTAATTTTAGTTTCCGAAAAGAATGCTCCGAGAGTTGGTTGTTCCAAATTATTTTCAAGTTATCCATACCAGAAATTACCATTTCCTCTAAGCTTGGTAATGCAACCTGTAGGACAGTAGAATTCATGCCATTGATTAATTGATATTACTTCTAATTCTGATGGAAGTAATTATAAAACTTTTATCCCGGGAAATTAAAAGATCTAGAAGATAATAAGACTAGTACAACAAGAAATGAAGGATGGAAGAAACAAAGTAAAAAATTTAATGTCTTCTACCTTTTCTTTGAAGAAAGGTTGAGTCTCCTCTGAGTCTGTGCTTATGTTTGTGAACATGAATGCCTTGAATAGAGGACATTGAACTATCTCCAAATGTTTCAAGAATGGAAATTCAATGTAATTTCCTGAGCAAAATCTTGTAAGTTTTTCCAGGTCTTTTATCACCAGGCATTCTAAACGAGGGAAGATTCTGTCCTTCCTTTCTTCTTCATTCAACTCTAAATGATGGAAGCTTATAGTGTCATTCTGCTCTTCTATTATCTCTTCTAAATGAGGGAAGATTATTACCTCTTCCAAAACTTCACAACGGAAAATCTCAAGGCGTCGGAGGTTCACAAAGCTTTTGAATATAGAGGATGAAAAGATATATTTTAATTTACCACATCCCCGAAATATCAAATGTGTTAAATTTTGAATGGATGAAGACATTGATGGAAGTCGATCGTGCCAAATCTTTTGAATGTTAATTTCAGCAAGTTCCAAGATTTCCAACCTGGGAAACATGACCTGCAGAAAGCTAAGTTTCAATATTTTTTTGTATAAATAAAAAAAGTAATAACATTTTATTATGGACATATTTATTTTTACAATATTGTTGATAAGTGGAGAAGAAGAAAAGTGAATATAAATGAAAAAGATAAAAAAAAGTGGTTATGGTTAACATACCCTGTCACTGAAAAGCTCATCCTCCAAAATGACTTCATTGGAACTCGTTACTTTCAAGCAAGAGCTTGTAAGTTGGGGAAGAGATTTCAAAGTTGTTACAAACAGAGAACTGATTGTAATTTTCTCATATTGTATTGACAAATTATACATCAATATATAGGAAAATAAAGAACTAATCTAGGAAATAAATAATCTAATCTAGGAAATAAAAAAATCTAACTTCCTATTTTACAGATTTGTTCCTATTATGTATTGATTACAATCCTAATATCCTATTATAGATTTATACACTCCTATTTTACAGATTTGTTCCTATTACGTATTGATTACAATCCTAATATCCTATTATAGATTTATACACTTAATCATGCAATATCTGTAAGATTTTGCATGATTATCTACAACACTCCCCCTCAAGATGGAGCATAGATGTTAATCATGCCCAACTTGTTACAAATATAATCAATCCGAACCCCATTCAAAGCTTTAGTAAAAACATCTCCTAATTGTTCTCCAGGCTTCACATATCCTGTAGAAATTAAACCTTCTTTGTATTTTCTCACGAATGAAATGACACAATTTCAATGTGCTTAGTTCGTTCATGAAATACGGGATTAGAAGCAATATGAAGAAGCGGCTTGGTTATCACACCACAATTTTGTTGGCAAAGAGACCATAAGACCAACTTCTCAAAAAGCGATATATCCATATTACTTCACACACAGACCGGGCCATAGCCCTATATTCCGATTCTGCACTAGATCGGGACACAACAGTTTGCTTCTTACTTCTCCATGAGACCAAATTTCCACCAATAAAAACACAGTAGCCTGTAGTGGATCTCCAATCTATCTTGGAACCCGCCCAATCTGCATCAGAGAAGCACTCAATATTATTATGTCCATGATTTCCGTACAAAATACCACGTCCTGGAGCTCCTTTCAGATAACACAGAATCTGTTCTAACGCTGCCCAATGATCAACAGTAGGAGAAGACATGAATTGACTTACTACAGCGAGTACGCAATATCGGGGACGAGTGGACCGTTAGATAGTTCAACTTTCCAACCAATCTTCTGTACCTCTCAGGATCTTCAAATAGTTCACCATCTTTGGTAAGTTGCGAATTAGGAAACATTGGCGTACTACATGGCTTAGCACTCAATTTTCTGTCTCAGTTAATAAGTCAAGTACATATTTTCTTTGAGAGAGGAAGATGCCTTTCTTGCTCCTTGTTACCTCAACCCCTAAGAAATACTTCAACACTCCTAAATCTTTTGTATGAAACTGAGTGTGAAGAAATGAATTAAGTAATGAAATCCCTGTAGTGTCACTCCCAGTGATGATAATGTCATCAACATATACAACAAGAAGAATAATGCCAACTGCCGATTGTTTGTAAAAGACTGAGTGATCAGACTTGCTCTTTGTCATTCCGAACTTTGCAACTACCTCACTAAACTTTCCAAACCAAGCACGTGGACTCTGTTTCAAACCATACAACGATTTGCGAAGATGACAAACTTTCCCATACTCCCCCTGAGCAACAAATCCAGGTGGTTGCTCCATATAGACTTCTTCCTGAAGGTCACCATGTAAAAAGGCATTTTTTATGTCCAAGCGATGTAATGGCCAAGAATGAGTAGGCTGCCATAGAGATAAATAAGCGACAAGTCAATTTAGCCACAGGGGAAAAAGTGTCAGAATAATCCACTCCATAAGTTTGAGCATAGCCTTTAGCTACAAGACGAGCTTTAAGCCTAGCCACTGACCCATCAGGATTTACTTTAACAAAGAAACACCCATTTGCATCCAATAGGCTTCTTTCCAATAGGTAAGTCAACCAAGTTCCAAGTACCATTAACATCTAAAGCATTCATCTCTTCTATCATAGCATCACGCCAACCAGGGATGAGATAAGGCTTCATGGACGATTGCGGGGAAGGGAGAGAGTCTAGTGATGCCACAAAAGAACAAGAAGAAGATGATAGGTGATCATAAGAAACAAATGAAGAGATAGGATAAGTACATTGACGTTTACCTTTCCGAAGAGCAATGGGAAGATCAAGATCACTCAAGGTTGGATCCAACGACGAAGAGTCTTGGGTAGGACATGAAGTCTGAGTGTCTTCTTGATGAGGAACACGTATCTCGGATCATTGGAGACTGGGTCTAACGACGAAGGGACCGGTGACAGGGAGGTTCTTGTCGCGAGAATAGACAATGCGAAATGGAGTTAGTGGGACGAACAAGTGGTGGTGCGAGGAGGAACAGTAGGTGGGGAAGACTCAGGTGTGGGAGTAGCTGGTAGGGATGTGACAGTATAGATTAGTAAGTCATCGTCCTCCCCCTGACGTGTATAGGTAGACGAAGTGGGGAAAAAAGGGGTGTTTTCTAAGAAAGTAACATCAGGTGACACCAGATATCTATTAAGACTAGGACAATAACATCGATATCCCTTCTGAAGACGAGAGTAACCTAGAAAAACACATTTAAGAGATTTGGGATCTAACTTGGTTACTTGGGGTCGAACATCACGAACAAAACAAGTACTACCAAATATCTTTGGGGCAATAGGAAACAAAGGCTTAGACGGGAAGAGAACACTGTAAGGAGTAGAACCATTCAGAATAGAGGAAGGCATGCGGTTAATTAGAAAACAGGCCGTGGAAACTGCATCGGCCCAAAACTGTTTAGGAACTTGCATTTGAAATAATAGGGCTCGAGCGGTTTCAAGAAGGTGCCTATTTTTCCTCTCGGCTACTCCATTTTGGGACGGTGTGTCAACACAAGAGGATTGATGAAGAATGCCATGCTGGCTCATATAAGACTGAAAAGAACTCGAAAAATATTCTTTGGCATTATCGCTTCTTAATGTCTGGACAGAAGTATTAAATTGAGTTTTAACTTCAGCACAAAAGGCACAAAAATGAGAAAACAACTCGAATGATTTTTTCATTAAATAAAGCCAAGTTACACGAGAGTTGTCATCAACAAAGGTAACAAAATATTTAAATCCGAGGTTTAGACATACTAGAACACGGACCCCAAACATCTGAATGAACTAATTCAAAAGGGACACTAGCCCGTTTATTGACTCTTGGACTTGAAGAAAGACGGTGGTGTTTGGCAAATTGACATGACTCACAATCTAACGAAGATAATTTATTAAACTGAGGACATAGTTTCTTTAACAATGGTAAAGAAGGATGTCCTAACCGACAATGCGCCTCAAAAGGGGTGAAATCTTTGGAACATGCAATGGTTCGGGCACTTGTGTGTCAAGGATGTAAAGCCCTCCGATTCATGTCCTTTACCAATAATTCTGCCGTCGTAAGATCCTGAAACAGGCAATGATCAGGGAAAAATGAGATGCAACATTTAAGAGCACGAGTGAGTTTACTCACAGAAATTAAATTAAAAGCGAACTGTGGTAGACTCAATACAGAGGATAGGGAAATTAACGGAGTAGGGTTAACAGACCCAGACCCAAGAACACAAGAAGTTGATCCATCAGCTAAAGTAACATTAGACGAGGAATTATGTGACTGATATGAGGAAAAGAGACTAGGATTACTTGTCATATGATCTGTGGCACCAGAATCAATGACCCATTTGGAGGATGAGGAAATAAGACATGTATTTGGTTTACCTGACTCGGCAAGAGCAGTGATAGAAGTAGATGAGGACTTCAATGATTCTTGATACTGAGAAAACTTGGCAAACTCATCAGTTGAAATCATAACCTTCTTTTCAGAAGTATCAGTAGTGGCAACATGAGCTAACTGAGGCTTCTGGGTCTTATTTTGCAACTTTCTACACGTGCGCTTTGTATGACCAGGTTCATGACAATAGTAGCACACAATCCCTCCTGACTCCTGACTTCGATTCTCACGATAATTCGAACCCCCTCCTCTATTATTGCTCCTGTTATATGAACGCCCAGTGTCATGATTCTGACTTACAAGAGCACTACTTGATTGAACAGATGGAGTGCTTTCTGTACGAAGAACCCTAGTAAATATGTCTTGGAGGGAGGTGATCTCAGAACTAGCAAGAACCTGAGATTTAGCAGATTCAAACTCAGAAGGGAGTCCAGCTAGAAAACTCATAATCGCCATTTTCTCTCGTTGAGCTTGTTGAACTTTCACATCAGCACTCACCGGTAGAAGAATGTTAAGTTCTGCATATATCCTTTTAAAATCCATAAAATAGGCCGTAAGAGACCTATCTTGTTTCTCAGCTCGATAAAAAGCTTTGCATACATAAAAAATACGAGAAACATTCCCTTTCCCAGAATACAAAAAATCTAGATAGTCCATCAATTCCTTCACATATTCACAATGATTAATTAAACCAAGTACCTCACTGTTGATGGAGTTCCGTATCTGCAAGAACAACCGGGCATCCTCTCTCAACCATGTTTGTTTTGAATCGTCTTCAGATGAATCTTTGGTGAGATGATCATCTTTACCAATGCTTCGCAAATAAAGACGAATTGTCTTACTCCAATCAAAATAGTTATCAGACCCATTAAGCTTATGTTCCGTAATTTTTGACATTACAGGAACCATATCAATTATAGACTTATCAGCCATGGTAAGAAGACGAAAAATAGCCAACAAAAAAAACTCTTCAAAGAACGAACTCTATATCAACAAACCAACAAAGCGATACCAATAGAAACCGACAAAACTGCTTCGACTGGCAGAAACCGAGGAACTCTTCGGTGACCGGACTTCAAGGAATGGTCGATCGGCAGACGAGGCTTCTTCCTAGGCAGGCGGTGAGAAAAAAAAATGGCCACTCTCGGGGTGACTCACAAATAATGCTCACTTGGGCGGAAAAAAAACGAATTGAAAAAAAACAACCTAGAATTGCTCTGATACCATGTTACAAACAGAGAACTGATTGTAATTTTCTCATATTGTATTGACAAATTATACATCAATATATAGGAAAATAAAGAACTAATCTAGGAAATAAATAATCTAATCTAGGAAATAAAAAAATCTAACTTCCTATTTTACAGATTTGTTCCTATTATGTATTGATTACAATCCTAATATCCTATTATAGATTTATACACTCCTATTTTACAGATTTGTTCCTATTACGTATTGATTACAATCCTAATATCCTATTATAGATTTATACACTTAATCATGCAATATCTGTAAGATTTTGCATGATTATCTACAACAAAAGTCAAGAAGCGTATATGACCTAATTCAAGATTGTCGATCACTCTATTGTTGTCAATGTCTTCTTCACTTTCATCAACAAAAACGTGTTCCATATTCTTGCATTCAGTGATCTCAAGTGTTTGAAGTTGTTGAAGGCCACTGGCAATGAGAAATGAGAAGACATTTTTCAACTTATCACACTTCTCTACCTTTATGATTTTTAATTTGCAAAATGACGCGACAGTGAATTGACCATGAAATATCTTCTCCAAGTTAATCAAATTGTGAAGAAACAATGACTCCAAGATAGGAAAAGCATCACGAGGTTTTCGACCCATTGAGTGAACAATAAATTGGGAGGAATTATTCTGAATGTGGAGATGCTTCAAGTGTGGAAAACCCGCTCCATCTAATGGACAAAGAACTTGATTGACACCCAGCAATTCATCTAAATAAAGTTCTTCAATTCCTTTCAATTGCCTAATAATCTCATACTTCCGGGTTCTAGTACTGAGCTTGAGTTTAAACGTTCTTGAAGTCCCATGTTCACCAAACCAGTCCCACTCATCACCAATGAACACTTTATATCTCTTCAAGAACTTCTTCGAAAAAAGATCTCTCGGTAGAATCTTGGCATCTTTAATATGTATTTCTAAAGATGTCAATTTTGACAAATCTTGCAACTCACCAAGGCTAGCATTTCTTCTTTCACAATTAAACCCCTCAACTTCCCATTGAACAAAGCTATTACCCATATACAGTTCTTCTAAATAAGATAAACTTGATATAACATTTGGGTAAATAACTTTTAGTTTGGAACAATTACTCACATCTAAGATCCTTAGCCGACTTAATTGACCTATATCTTTAGGCAACAACTTAATGTCAGAATGGGCTAAGCTAAGCATTTCTAGTTTCTTCAAGACTCCAATGCCAGCTATGTTTCCCAATATGCATTGTTCTAAACACAATGACTGAAGGTTCACTAAGAGACAAAGTGATGAAGGCAGTGACAATAAGTGCATTTTGGTCAAATTCAGAACATTGAGATTCGTCATTCCCACGAAAAAATTGTCTGGAATTTTCATTATGGGATTCCTAGCAAGCAGATTGAAAAAATGGAGTTGTGGACATTCCAAACCTTCAGGAAGCTCTTTAATATCTCCATCATGCATAAAGAGTGCTTTGCAACTTCTAAGTGCATCCTTATCTAGCCAATCTATAGCTTCATTTCTCAAAGTAAGTGCATGGTGAAATCTAGATGCAATTGATATGGCAACAAGATGAACAACATCATGAAGAGTAAACCAATCACTAGAATTACAATCAAGCAACAAACAAGAGCTTTTGAGTTCATGGACCAATGCAGAAACTTTAACTCGTGCTTCTTCTAGTGTAAAGACGTCATTAAATAAACCCAAACCCATTCCATATTTCAACAAGTCCATAATGGAAAGATCACCAGAATATTTCAATAGAGCACAAAGCAAAAAAGTTGACTTGAGTTCCTCACCTTTCAAATGATTGTAACTCAACTCTATACTTGAATAAACTTCCGCCAGTACTCCACTGAAGTTATTCAATAAAGGCCTTCTTAAACTTCGCAATGCATTCCGGCATGTAGATAAACCCTTGCCTTTTAATGCAATTGCAATTGAAGCTATGGCAATAGGCAAGCCTCCACATGACTTGGCTATGTCAAGTGCTAAGAACTACAACTCCCTGTTTTCAGTGGAATCACCTGCTATTTTCTTAAATAAACTAAAAGCCTCTTCTTCATCTAAAACACCAACCGAGAAATTTTTTTGAGAACGCATCCTAACTAATACATCATGATTTCTTGACGTTAGCAATACTTTACATACCGTTTGAGAATCTTCAATAGGAATTCCAAGCTTGTATAAATCAAGACCTGTCCAGATATTATCTAATATTAAAAGGACGTTCTTCTCTTTCTTCAATCGATTCAATAACCTAATAGCTCTTCCTGCTTCATTCTCCTCACGGAACATCAGACCTACCTGATCTGCAATGTCTCCTTGAATCTTTCTTATGTCTTGATAAGGGGTTATCTCTGCAAAAATCACAACGTCAAAGAGCTTGTCTGTCTCGACTCGAGCAGCAACTTGCTTCACCAGCACAGTCTTGCCAATGCCACCCATTCCATACACCCCAATCATATTGACATTATCATCCTTCAATGCGTTGTATAAATCCTCCAAAGCGGACGTTCTTGATCCAAAGGTCTCGTAAACTTTGGTAGAAGTAAGCCAAATGTTGGGCGGAATGATAGTGTAAGAAACTCTATCGAACACTCCTTCTCCCCGGGGTTCAAGAACATTTTCTTTCGGTTGCCTCACTGCTTTGTTGCTGAGATGATAACGGGTTCTCAGATCAGGACACAACCCAATGAAACTTCGGGTAGTTGCTTTCTGGTCAAAGACTTCAAAATTCCTTCTTGTATCATCAACAAGCTCCTCAACCCCAGTCATCCACTTCAAAACATCCTCATAAATCGCTTCTCCATTTCTTCTAGCAACGTCCATCCTATGCTGCATACGCTCTCTAGCATCCATCAGCTTCTCAACTTCAGTTGCTAGATTGACATAGTATCTCTTGTAGTTCCGCAGAGAAATAAATGGATTTTGGCTCGAAGAAATCAAGCTGGAAATCTCATCTGGAATATTATGGGAGGGTACTTCTTGGAATATTTCTGGTCGAGAAAGGAGTAAAGCCATAGCCTTGACTTTCCTCACAGCTTTCTTACTAAGCTGATGGCGGGCTCCCAGATTAGGACATAACCCCCCAAAACATCTATCCTCTCCTTTCCATTCATCTTCCATCATCGTGGTGGCCTGATGAGACCCTGAGTGTGCTGGTTTATTGTAGGAAACATAAGGTTGGGAAGTAGGGGATTTTAGTGATGTGGCAGGAAACTTCCAGGGGTTTGGGGTTTATCTTTGGGACAGGTGGCTTAAGGGTTGGGGTTGGGACAAAGAAAGGAATTCAGTTGGGAGGGAGAGAGAGAGCTGGAGGATAAAAGGAGAGGGAGTATATGTATACAGGGGGAGAATTTAGGGAAAATTGGGAGGAGCTAACCCTCGAAGTTAGCGATTAGGGAGGAGCGGCCCTCGAAGTCCAAAGATATATGTTTTTCCATTAGTTTCCATTGTTTGTTAATTGAATTCTTGTAAATCGCGTTGAGATATAGTCCATAGGTGAGTGTAATTCTGAACTTCTCAATGCAATATATACTCTGTTATTTTGGATGTTTACATGATATTTACAATGAACCGTTGATTACTTCTGGTGTTAGTATTTGTGTATGAGTGAGCAAGAGATCTGGGTAGGTTCGCATCAAAATGGTATCAGAGCTGTTCGGTCATGGGATGGTTGGTACAAGAATGGAAGTTAGAATAGAGAAGGTTGAGAGAGAAGTGTCAAAACTTGGGAGAGATATTGGTGCTGTTATGGATGGTTTAATGGAGATGCGAGAATGGGTGAGGAGAAAGGATGAAGAAGACGAGAAAAGAAGAGGCAGAGAAATTTCTTCGAAAAGACAGAGGTCAAGAGAAAACGAACAGGGACGAAATATGGGGCACCGAGCTGAAAGAGAAAACTGGAACGCTGGTGGGCTAAGTCGGAACAATCTTGGTGGCCGGAAACTAGAGCTTCCCATTTTTTCCGGTGAGGATCCTCACGAGTGGATATTCCGAGCTGAACAATATTTTTCAGTTAATGGAATCATCGAACCAGATCGTCTCACAGCGGTGGCCACGTGTATGGACGACGATGCCGTAAATTGGTACCGAGGGATGGAAGTTCGAGCTCCGATAACTTCTTGGGCAACCTTTAAATTGTCGTTGCTTCACCGTTTCAGTGGGTCACAGGAGGGAAGCCCATACGAAGAACTGATGGGAATCCAGCAACTGGGCACGGTGGAGGAAGATCGTCGGAAGTCTGAAGCGATCTTTGCTCCGTTGGTTGAAGTGAAAGAAGAAGCTTTAATGGTTGCCTTTCTTAATGGGCTGGAATCAGAAATTTGGGCGAAATCGAGTTAGCCCAACCTAATAAGGTAGTTCACTTGTTAGATTTGGCCCACCAAATAGAGAAGAAAAATTGGGCCTGGGAGGACTTAAAATTTGGGTTGGACAAACATGGGAAAACAATTTTAATGGGGCATAGGCTTGGACAAACTGAAATTGGGCTTGGGAGAGGGCATGGGGCAAAGCAAACTTGGGGTCAGGGGCAAGGAAGGAACTGGATCGAGGAATTCGGGTCAAGGGTCCATTTCCCTTATAACAAAAACAAATCGCATGACTCCGAGCTTCCCTTCTCCTCGAGTCCAAAATATCCAGCCAACCCAACGCGGCACGCCGATCTTGGGAGGAGGCGCGTTCTAATTCCATGCCAACCGCCGGACACGGAGCGCAAGCTTGGAAGCGCTTCAACGATCGATTCCAACATCCCTCAACTACGAACAATCCTTTTCCGACGAATGACAAAAGGGGAGGAAGAATTTAGTAAGGAAGTAGAGGGCGATGAAGGAGGGGAGGAGCGGGATGGTGTCGGGTAACCAATTTCCCTCCTTCCACCTTGAGGACAAGGTGGTACGCTGCAGGGGCGGGTAATGATGAGACCCTGAGTGTGCTGGTTTATTGTAGGAAACATAAGGTTGGGAAGTAGGGGATTTTAGTGATGTGGCAGGAAACTTCCAGGGGTTTATGCTGGGACAGGTGGCAATTAAGGGTTGGGACAGCAAAGGAATTCAGTTAGGGAGAGAGAGAGAGCTGGAGGATAAAAGGAGAGGGAGACAGCAGATTACAGGGGGGAGAATTTAGGGAAAATTGGGAGGAGCTAACCCTCGAAGTTAGCGATTAGGGAGGAGCTGGCCCTCGAAGTCCAGCATATATGTTTTTCCATTAGTTTCCATTGTTTGTTAATTGAATTCTTGTAAATCTGACGTTGAGATATAGTCCATAGCTGAGTGTAATTCTGAACTTCTCAATGCAATATATACTCTGTTATTTTGGATGTTTACATGATATTTACAATGAACCGTTGATTACTTCTGGTGTTAGTATTTGTGTATGAGTGAGCAAGAGATCTGGGTAGGTTCGCATCATGGCCTCATCAATGAGCTTGTTCGCTTTGTTGAGCCACACCATAAGGCCGCGTTCTACCTTTTTCCCAATTCTTTCAGCACCCAGAATCTTATGCTGCACACGCTGTCTGACAAGGGTCAGCTTCTCAACTTGTGCCCTTAGATTCTCAAAGTTGGTCTTGTAGTTGTACAAAAGACTAAACTGATCTCCAATCAAATCAGTGCAGGATTGGAGAGCAGAGGAACCAACCGTTTCCTCCATTTTCAACTAGTTCTGAAGGGCTGTAACAATAAAACAGAGACCACAAAATAAGACAGCTACACTAGAATTGCGAAATAAGAAATCACTTGGATTGCATGTCAATAATCATAGTTGATTAAACTGGAAATAAGCAAGGGTTATGAGAATTTGTAGAGAACAATGAGTAAACTGCCTGTTACTAAAAACCTCAAAGTGTTTGTTACATGAAAACCTCAGAAGTTTAGAGCAATTTCCCATAGCTTACAATAATTTGAAAAAAAAAAAAAAAATACCTTTGGTGTAATCGGTCTGATCTAGCTCAAAGGTGGAGAATTATAGTTAGAGGAGGATAGTGGCTGCGAAATGTATCGTCGAGACTGTGAACTATTTTATTTGATTTAATGAAGTAGTAACTAAAAGAGAACTTTCCAAGAAAATGAATGGAAGGAAAAGAGAACTTTCCAAGAAAATTAGTAAAAGGAAAAAATACGAAAGGTAAAAAATAAAAAAAAATAAAAAATTGAATATTTATTAGCATATTTGTCTGTTTGACGGAATAACGTCAAGGGTTAATTCAAGATTTCCAGAAACCGTGGCTGCGTTAGATTATTCAATCCCATTAGGGGTGCACAAAATTAACCCAAGCATATATAATAAAATATTTGGTAAAGCTAACCACTCCAAAGTCTAAAGTGTCTTTTATCCGGCTAAAACTAAGCAAATACTTTTTAATAATTATAAAAAGAAAGACTTTGACCTCCCTTAAATGTTACAATTTTAAAGGATGAACAGAATTAATTGTTACCCTTTATTATGGCTTAAGCACATGTTACTCCTCTAGTTCCAAAAACTAACAGTATCACCTTCTTTTTTTTCTGCTGACTTTCATGTCTTAATTTGAAAATTAGGGGTGACATTGTTAATTTCTGAAACTAAGGGTATCAGATGACTGTAAACACTAAACCCCAAAATCATCTTACCCCTATGATTTTAGAAACAAACAATTAAACCCCCAACCTCAAAATTAGAGGCTAAATCCAGAGTTTTGTCATCCAACTAAAAAAGATAAGAGAGAGGGAGCACTAAGCCAAAGAATTTCTATAAAATATCAACAGTTGTATAAAGAAAGGCTTGGGTTAAACCATTTGTTATAAAACATTACCATTACTATTCATACATGGTGGCTACTTGAATAACAAATTAATTTCACCACCAATGATTTTGAAACAAGAACTACAAAATCACTCAAAGAATTCGCATTACATGTAATAAAAGCTAAACAGAAACATAAAAAAGTACTTAGCATCTTTTGGGTGGCCATGAATGTGGAAGCCAGCTAAGGGAGTCATGAATATGCGTCAACTAAAGATACTCGGTCGACCTAGGAAGGAAGAGTGGAACCCAAGTGAAATTTTGAAACAACTAGAATGTTGAGCCGTGAATAAGTGTCAACTAGAGATACTCAATTGACCTAGGAAGGAATTGAGCAGGATGGGTACGTGATTATGTGAAATCAACGAGGGTGAACGAGAGTGATTAGGATGAGGTCGAAGTCAATGGCGAAGTTAGCTAATAATGAAAATGAAGAGGCAAACTTTTTAAAGTAGTTCGGCTAAGCAAGAAATCAAGCCTACATCCACTAGTTGTATTTTTGAGATGAGTGATTACAAAGAATTATAAATAAAGGTAGACTACTTTCTCTCTCTTCTCTCTCTTCTATATTTTTGTCTGCTTTTTCTCTCCCCCTTTCTTTCAAGGTTTCAAATAAGTATTTATAAGAGTTGCGATGGTGGTTCTAGTGGGAGTTATACCAGTGGAATGATTATTGTCTGGTCTAGCAGATTTTGGGCGATTGAGGGTGTCAAGTCATTATTATGCTTAATCACAGCCATAGCTGTAATTAACTTGAGTTTGTCAATGAGTAGTCGTTTGGTTAGAAAAAGTTGTTGCATGTACTGCATGTGGTAACCATGCAACTAAGTAGGCCTACCAAGTGTCGTAGCAATTTTCAAAACTTATTGACATCTAGTATTTTCGTCAAAAGTTGACACCTGTCTTGAGCGGTGTGTTTTCTTCAACTTGTTATGTGCGGTACTCAAACTGAAACCCCTATGATTTCTCCGGGCTCGAGCTAGATTTTCATCCCGCACAAGTGGATATAGGCTTGATTTCTTGCTCGATCGAACCACTTTGAAAAGCTCGCCTCTTCATTGTCGTTATTAGCTAACGTTGCCATTGACTTTGACCTCTTCCTAATCACTCACGTTCACCCTTGCTAACTCATTGGGATCACGCATCCATTTTACTCGGTTTCTTCCTAGGTAAATCAAGTATCTGTAGTTAACGTGTGTTCATGGCTCGACATTCTAGAAAATACGAAATTTCACATCAACAATAAGAATCCTTTGGATCTGGGTAATCATAGTTGACTTGATTAAACTAAAAATAATTAAGCTAGGATGTGGGGAAAAATGAAAAATGTTAGAGATCAGTTTGTCAGCTGCTGCTTAAAATATTTGAATTTAAAAATTTAATCCTAAAGATCCCTGAAGTAAGCTTAAATAACAGAGTCTCTCCGAAGGCTTCAAAAATGAGTAAAAGAACTCTTGACGTTATAACAATTAACCTTAAGTTTACAAATTCCCTCCTAAGGTATCGAAAATAACAAAAAATCTCCTGATGTTAGTAGACATGTTGGGTCCGTTTGATAGGGCTTATTCGAAGAGTTCTGAAAGTTCAACTGATAAAGCCATAAAGGTCCGAGTTTTTATAGAAAAATGTTAGTTGTTTGGTAACAAAGATATAAAAAAATTTCTTGTCTTAAATTATCAAAAAAATACTGTAATATATAAAAAAAAAAATCAAATAAATTCATAAAATAATATAGAAATTTTAACACTTTTAAATAAGCTCAAGCTCAAACTCTCTTTTGGCCGTAACCAAACAGACTCTACAGTTTGTATGGAAATCATAGATCATGCACAAATAAAAAGAACCAAAAATCCATGTATATTATGGGCATAACCGAATTTTTTTTTTTTTTTTTTTGGTCTTTGATCAGAGAACAGAAAAGAATATCAACCAAAACCAAACAAGTCTAGAATAAATGCAGGAAATGGTACTTAAATTGTGTTTCGGGAGCCCATGAATATGGTAGATGGGATCATTACATTTAAGTAGAACAATAAATCGAAGGCCCTTTCACCATCTTTCAAGCAGTACTTAATGCTCAAAAACCGGACAGGAAATTACACAAAATTTGCCAAATTCAGGAGTCTCACTGTGGTGCATTGTTCTGAGTTGAAATACAGTAAACAATAATTTCATCATCTTTCAGTTACAGCACCTGATTATCATGGCTAGCTGAAATTTTGCACTCCAAGGCTTCTGGCAGTAAGATTCTTTATAATGTTGTTTCTTTATAGACTTCTGCTAGTCTTGCTCAGAAAATAATTGTATCTCAGTGGCATTGACAAGTAGAAATCTTTCACTAGGTTTCTACATCTATCAGGTTCTATCTTTCTTCAACATGTCTGAGTGTAAAGCTCAGTGTTTGCAAATGTGGACTCCATATCCAAATTAGAGCCAAGCCAAAGGGTTGCATAAGTTGAACAAAAGAAAATTGTGGCACTACCTCACAAATCAAATAGCGAAATGGCCTTACTCCAAATGATGCATAACAGGATGATCACAATCTTCCTCAAAACTCTGGACATTCTGTAACCATAAAGATAACATATTTTAGGGTGAAAGAATGAACTAACAAGAAGTGTTACTTCATACTATTTAAATTAAATAAGTATCAAGGGCAATTTAAACATCCAAATTATCTTATAAGAAAGATATAATATGATATGATATAATATAGACATCTAATCAAACTTAATTCATACCTTTTCTTTGCTTAGCCATTTTATGGTTGCATTAAGGTCACCTTGCCAAAACCCTTCATCTACTCCCCGGTTTTGTCGAACTTTATTTAAACTTGGTGTCTGTAAGACTCCTGTAGAGAAAATCTTCATCTTGGGACAGTCTATCACAAATAAATCTTCCAAAGATGGGAATTTGAAGGTGCTATTGCCAGAACAGAAACTTGTGAGACTTTCTAAATTTTCAAGTGACAAAAACTCCAGTTTTCTGAAAATAATCTCATTTTCTGCCACATCTACCTCACTTGCTATTATTTCTGTCATCATTTCACATCCTTCTACATTTATTTTTTCGAGTCTCACAAGACTTTTGGCTGTGGATGGTGCTAGAAGGGTTTTTAATCCTCTGCAATACCATAACTCCAAAATTGTAAGATTTTGGAAAGAAACTGAGGATGGCACCAGATTAATCAAATCATCACACCACCATACTTCTAGAATCTCAAGATTTTGAAGAATAGAATCCATTTCAGATTCTTGTCTCCACATGTACTTCAGATCAGGAAGTTTCCATAACTTCAAACTTTTGATGCATTCAAGCATTGGGGCATATTTCACGATGTCTCCATTAGAGAATATCTCTTTGTATGAACTTGATCTTACTTCAAGCTTTTCCAGATTGCGAAATATCTCAAGGAAACCAAGTGGAAAAGTTTCAGACTTATCATTCACGACCTCAAGCATTTTAAGATTGTGAAAAAGGTGGTCTGGAAATTGGCCTTGGAATATCTTTGTAATGTCTTTGCCACTTAATTTCAATTCCTCCAAGTTGGTAACAACCTGAAGACCAATCAGACAAAAGTAAGTTGGAGTTCCCTCAATTTCGTAGAATATCGTGATTTTATTTAATACATTGTTAACAGAAAAAGGGGGAATATGTAGAACTGATAGTCAGGCCATAGACCAACTAACGTGGTAAAGTTTAAATCAGAACGAGTTTAAACTTTTCAGAAAAATCAGGAACACCTGAGAAAGATATAGCATTTGACTTTCCTAATTCATTTTTCTCCACGCCCATATTTTGGATAAAAAGAAGAGACAAGAAAATTGGTATCTTATCTCTTCCCTCCCTTGTTATCAAATGGAACTTCCAAATTCAGTAGACTTGAGATCAATCAACTCTGAAATATAGTAATTTTGATTGGATCAGAGGTTTTGAAATCCAAGTTTATCAGTTCCGTTATTGAATCTCTCAAACCAATAAAAAAAAAAAGATACAACATATCATTTCAATCACCATAATTTTATTTTTAACAAGCAATTGTATGAACCAAACCATTCATGAAGCATAGACTAGCTCAATTTGATTAGAGTGGAAAGGAAGAGATTTCAATCTACTATAAATTGGAATGAATTTAATTCAACTAATCTAAAATAAGGATGAAATTCAATAAAATGATCAAAATTGGATCAGATTGAGTGTTTAGTGAAATTCATTGCTACCAAATCTACACCCTTAAGGACCACTTCTAAACTGGACGCAAACCAATGTCCCTGATTAAGGCTGACATGTATCTAGATTTGAAGCAAGCACCACCAATAAATCCTTTAATTTTAACAAACCTTCATTTAATATGATATAATCACTCTTGCCGAAGTGGTTGTGTCAAAACTTTAGGTAACTAAGTACAGCAATGAAAAGATAAATCATTCAATTCAAAAGTGCAGCACCTTTCAGTTTATATCTGATCACAGTCAAAACTGAAGAAGAAAAAGAAATGGGTGTTGTACCTTTTCCACCAAGAAGAGGGCTTCTTGCACAGGGATATTCAGCAGGGCCTCATTAATTTCCTGGGAGCTAAAAGACTCTGACATGAATATATTTACTTTGTCACAACCACTTAACTCCAACCTTTTTAACAATGGCCATTCTGAAGTATGTCTCCCAGGGTAGAAAGTTCTAAGTTCTGGTAGGTCCCAGAGTTTCAGAAAGGTTACTCGTGGAAAGACAAATGTAGTCGTTACCTCTGCTTTGTCTTCCTGTGTAACAATGTCCTGCAGAACCCTGCAGTTATATATCTCAAGGTGTTGGAGCTGGACAAAACTTCTGGCTAAAGAAGATGGAAAAAGATGTTTTAGTTTATCACAGCCTCGCACAATCAAGCTTGTTAAATTTTGAAAAGGAGACAGTGCTGCAGATTGGTTAGGCCAAATTCTTTCACAATTAATTGCACAAAGTTCCAAGGCCTCCAAGTTAGGGAACAGAACCTGCAGAGAAAGTTATTTTTTAAATACTCTTCCACAAAATTACTTATTATCCTGGAAAAATGACATGCCATAAGGATTAAGAATCTTCTACTGAGACAAGCAAATATTTAACTTCTCCAACTACAAAGGTTGTGTTTGTTTTATTATTCTTATCCTATCTTATTTCTATCTTACCCAAAACAGTAATACTATATTTACCGACCCAAATACCGATTTTTATATACCGACTCAACTACCCAACAACCCAAATCTCAAAATTTAACTAGAGTCAGTATGTCAAATCAGTCGCTGGGTCGGTAAGCCTAGCATTACTGTACCCAAAATACATATTTGTTTCAATATTCTCAAAATCCAATCATATTCTATTCAACTATTTTTAAACCCCCTAAGTTTATTAATTTACCTAAACACCCCCTACAATAAAACATTGAAAATTAACAAAAACACCCTCATCCACCCATTGAATGCCGGCAGCTGGCCACTACTGCCGAAGGGTGGTCGAAAGTCACCGTAATGGCACACCACCAGTTGGATTTGGTCGATCGTGCGCCGATCTGGCCAGAAAATGCCAGATCTTTGGTCACATCTAGTCCTCAACGGCGATAATGGCCGAGATCTTTGGTGGCCGAGATCCACGCTGGCCGCTAGATCCAAGCGGTGTGCACCATTACGATAACTTTTGGCCATCCTGCGAAAGTGGTGGCCTGACTGTCGACATTAATGGGTGGGTGAAGGTGTTTTTGTTAATTTTCAATGTTTTATTGTAGGGAGTGTTTAGTAAATTAACAAACCTAAGGGGTGTGTTTTTAATTTTCAAATCTTATCATCGCAATAACTACCCAACTCAACTTTTTCAAAAATATTACTCTAAATAATAAAACAGACACAGCCAAAGTTTAGCCTATCACATCCCAGTTAGAATTTTTTTTTAACATGTGGAGAAGGTCATATTCAATTTAGAAAACCACCATAGAAACATACCAATTGCATGCCTAATTGTAGTTTTAGATTAATGAGTAAAAGCAGCATATAGAAGACTGAGGTTTACTGATAAAGCCGCAAACAAATCAATAACACAGTAAATATGCAAACACAAGCATATGAGTGGTGATCTATTTGTTGCATCCAAAATCACATACGAACCAGTAAGGAGAAAAATCTTCAACAATTGAAGGAGAATAAACCCCAAAGGGAATAGAAAGAAGTCATGTAAATTTTTAAGAGTGTATGAGACTACTTTTACTTTTTTCCAAGGAATTCCTTTTCATATATTTGTTAACAAATGCAAACAAGAAAGATAAAATGATAAAGAACAAAATTATTGTTAACCTACCTTCCTGCTAAAAAAGGGCATGGGAGTATCAAGGCCATCCTCCAAAATGACTTTATCGGATAATTTATCGGTTGTCAATTCCTTGTGTGTATTTTGTACCGCAGAATATGTCTTCACTTCATGGTAGAAGCTTGTGAGCCGTGGAAGAAATTTTAGAGTCAAGAAGCGTAATTGATAAAAGTCAATCTCATCAATCACTTCACTATAGTTGACATCACCTTCACTTTCAGTTGTGAATATCTCTTCCATATTCTTGCATTTAATCAACTCAAATGTGTGAAGTTTCAGAAGGCCTTTAAGAACAGAGATTGACAAGAAATCTCTTAATTTATCACAGTTTCTCACTTTTATCATCCTTACATTAAAGAAAGATGTTGCTGTGAGTTCACCATGACATATCTTCTCCAAGTTAATCAAACTATGAAGAAACAAGGACTCCAAGAGTGGGAAGGCGTCACAAGGTAGCCACTCCACTGAGTCAACTATACGCCAAATGTAGGGATTATTTTGTACAGAGAGATGCTTCAATTTTGGAAAACCACCTGCGTCCAGATCATAAAGTACATTCTTGACACCTTGCACTTCATCCAGATAAAGTTCTTCGATTTCCTTCAACTGCATGATAATCTCATTCTCCAGGCCAATGTTGGTATTAAGCTTGAGCTTCAAAGTTCTTTTGTACTCATACTTATCATACCAGTCCCATTCATCTCCTATGAATATTTTGTACCTTTTCAGCTTTTTGGGGAACAAGCCCACTGGTAGTATCCTGGCATCTTGAATATGAAGTTCTAAAGTGGTTAGTGAAGACAAATACTTCAACTCTTGAAGGCTAGCGTTTCTGTCATTGTTGAGTCCTTCAAACACCCATTCAACAAAGCTATTACCCATATACAATTCTTCTAATCGTGATAAACTAGATATAACATTGGATGATATAGCCTTTAGTTTAGAGCAATTGCTCAAATCTAACAACCTTAACTTCGTTAATTGACCTATTTCTCTAGGCAAGTGGTCAATATCCAAACAGACAAAACTAAGAATTTCTAGTTTCTTCAGGTCTCCAATACCAGCCAAGTCTCCCAGTACGCATTGATTGAAACAAAGTGTCCGAAGGTTTATTAAGAGATGAAGCGAGGAAGGTAGTGGCACTAAATGCACTTTGGTCAAACTTAAAACACTAAGTTTTGTCATTCCTGTAAAAAAATTGTCAGGGATTTTGAAAATAGAATCCTTCACATTCATACAGACAAATTCAAGTTCTGGATATTCCAATCCTTCAGGAAGCTCACTAATGTCACCATCATGAATGCAGATTGTATTGCAACTTTTTACTGTATCCCTATTTAGCCAATCCTTTGGAGTAGCCTCATTTCTCAGTGCAAACACATGTTGACCTCTAGATGCAATTGATAAGGCAACATGACGAACAACAGCATGCATAGAAAACCATTCACGGTTACGACCATCAAGCAGTAAACAAGAGCTTTTGAGTTCATGGACCAATGAATATACTTTATCTCGTGTTTCTTCTAGAGTACTGATGCCTTTAAATAAACCCAAACCCGTTCCATATTTCAACAAGTCCATAACAGGAGCTTCATCAGTATAATTTATTAGACCACAAAGCAAAAATGTTGACTTGAGTTCCTCATCTTCTAAATGACGGTAACTCAACTCTATAGTTGAACAAACGTCCTCAAGCATTCCAGTGAATTTCCTTGATGAAGGACTTCTCAAATTCTGGAATGCTTCCCTCCATTCAAATACACTCTTGCCTCTTAATGCCTTCGCAATTGTAACAATGGCAATAGGCAGACCTCCACATGCCTTGACGAATTCAATTGCTAAGGATTGGAACTCAAGGTTTTCAATCGTATCACCTACTATTTTCTTAAACAGACTAAAAGTTTCTTCTTCCTTCAAAACACCAACCAAGAAATTACATTGAGAACCCATCTTACCTGATATATCATGAATTCTTGACGTCAGCAAAACTTTACATCCGCGGTGATCATCTCCTAAAGGAATTCCAACTCTCTCCAAATCAAGGCTTGCCCACATATCATCAAAAATTAAAAGGATCCTGTTCTCTTGATTCAATCGATCACGTAGCCTCCTTGCTCTTCCAAATTCATTCTCCTCGTGGAATTTCAGACCCAGATGATCTGCAATGTCTCCTTGGATCCTTCTTATGTCTGGAGTCGGGTTTACCCAAGCCATAACCACTTCATCAAACAACTTGTCTTCCTTGGTGTGCCAGGCAACTTGCTTCACCAGTGTAGTCTTGCCAATGCCCGCCATCCCGTACACTCCAATAATGTTGATATCATCATTGCGTAATGCATTGTATATATCATTAAAAATGGACATTCTTGACTCAAAGGTCTCGTAATCCTTAGAATATCTAGACCATATGTCCCGTTGAAAGATACCATACGAAACTCTATCAAAGTTTCTGTCTTTCAAGAGTCCACTAACAGCCTTCAGCTCCTTCACTGCTTTCTTGTTAAGCCGATACCGGGTTGTCAAATCAGGACACAGCCCCTTGCAACATCGATTCTCTGCTCTCCGCTCAAACTCTTCAATAATCATCGTTGCATCATGGATGAACTCTTCAACATTCTTCAGCCACCTCTCAACATCCCTTTCTATCTGTTCCCCTCGACTTTGAGCTCTCTCGATTGTACTCAATAAATTGGCTCTGACATCCCTCAGCCTATCAACTTCTTTCTTGAGTTCCTCAAAGTTGCTATTGTAATTGCACAAATAACTTAACTTAAGTCTGGCCGATTCCCCCAATTTCTGGGCAACGGTTCCAACTACGGAAACGTCGACCATTTTTAACCAATCATACAAAAAGATGCAAATCTGAAAGAAATTCGAGTGTTGATGAGTAAGGATACAACTACAACAATCAAGCGGAAGAAATCAAGAAACAGTCATTGAAACAACTAATTTCAATTATATTAACTCATATTACCCCTTTAACAAGTCATTCAAAACTCAACTCAAACTCGAAGAATGCGTTGCTCTCAGCTGCCGCAGCCACTGAATCAACTCCGCAACTGAATCGACTCCGCCACAGAAAGTGGCTGTTGGTCGTCGGGAGATATCTGTATCTGACAGAAAAAGGGCGTTTTGGGGGCTTCATGGACAGTAAAACTAATTATTCGATAGTAAAATTCATCCGCCTCCATTTCTCTTTGGATACTAACAGTTACATCCTACTGTTTTAAAATCCATCATATACGTCCCTTACAAGTAGGGCTGTTATCGAGCCAAGCCGAGCCGAGTTTTTGGCTTAACGAGCTCGGCTCGTGAGAAGGGAGAAGAAATCGAGTTCGAGTCGAGTCGAGTTGAGTCGAGCCTCTGATTTTCTGGCTCGGTTCGGCTCGTGAAGGAAGGAGGGGAATTCGAGCCTGGTTCGCAAGCCAGCTTAACAAGCCGAGTTTGAGCTGGCTCGCGAGCCGATAAAAAACAATTTAAAAAAAAAAATTAAGAGCAGATTTCAATATTTTTGAATTCAAATACCCTTTGTTTCTTTGTATGCATGTAGTAAAAAAACCAATGGTCAATAAACTGGATATGTTATATTGTCCCATTTGGCTTGAAACTCACGCAGGCTCACATTCCAAATAACTTTTTCGTGCAAATTACTAATGTAGGCTGCAGCTTTACAAATGTGAAATGTCACTTCTTTTAAGCTAAAGTCTAAAACAGCCCTAACTCTTATCAAATCTGCGAGCAATATCGCACACATACCTTTACAAGCCAACACCTTCAGCAACCTTGACGATGGCGACGGCGACAACGAGATGGGTTTGACAGTGACAAAACAAAAGGAAAATATGAAGTGTCCAAACGTCGGCGAGATTTGAAGAGATAGATACAAGGAGTATGCGATAACACTGCGATAACACAACAACGAAGCATATGGGTTTGAGTCGTTTGACGATGATGAGGAAAGACACCGGAATGGCTGAAAAGTTGGTTGAAATTCTTTACTCGTTTTGGTTTTACAGTAAACAGTGGTGGAGTCGCGTTTTTAGGGATTGCAAAATGGGGGGATCTTTGTCATTTTTGCAAACCTTTTTCTTTGAAAATTTTAGTTTAATCCTCCATACTATAAAAAACCCCTAATATGCCCCTACGAATTCGAGCCGAATGGGGCTCGCGAGCCTAACGAGCCGAGCCTAGTTAGGCTCGAACTCGGCTCGCTTCTTCTCACCAATAGAGCCGAGCCGGCTCGAATACAATCGAGTCGAGCCGTTAACGAGCCAGACTCGAGTCGAGTCGAGCAAGCTCGCGAGCGGCTCGATTCGTTAAACAGTCCTACTTACAAGTTACAGCTTACAAGTTACTGCCAAGCATACTAAAAACGCTTTAAGTTCAAGAGTAATACTATACATTGCAAATAATATCTATGTTTAATCGAGCATAGAAAAAAGCGTTTAAGTTTAGAGTAATACAGATGTGATATGCATGCATTACTTTATAATAATACAGATTATGTGGTACCCTTATAGATTTATCATTGCTAATTAATATTATCAACATGCAATCAAAACTTGTTAAAGTCCATATGATTTTTTTGCTCATCGTAATATCATTTGCTAAATATGTCATTTATATTATATGCTTTGTACATAAAACTCTAGGATTATGATCCTCGATCTTAATCTTTGAAGGACCTAAAGACATATGACAATTCCATCATCTACCAGTTAAGATTGATTACATTATCCAAAAAAAGTTGAATTGAAACTTAAGAGTATATGGAGTGGCAACTACATTAAAACTAGAGACATTTTTTTTTTTTTTCCTTTTAAATCTTGATAGAGTTCTTTGCTTATTAGGTTTTTATGCTTAGAAGTCTAAAACTCTAAGTTTCATTTATATGAATGATTTGTAACCTCAGATGGTAGAATTATCATATGTCTTTAGATCCATAGAGTGGTATTTATGTACTTTTAAAAACTTTATATCGGCTTTATTTAAAGTTAGGGTGGTATTGTAAATTTTTTAAAACTTGAGGGGTTCAATGGGTGGCATTGTATATTTTTTAAAACTTGAAGGGGTTCAATGGGTGGCATTGTATATTTTTTAAAACTTGAAGGGGCTTGTAGGTTATGGTGGTATTGTGAATTTTTAAAAGTTTAGGGGCTTTCATGATAGTTAATACTAGTATGTTACGGTCAAATGGGTCAATTGACTCAATTCTTAACTTCAGTATATTCCCAAACACTTCAAACTGGTTTTCTTCGTATGAAAATACTTGCTGTCATCAATGGCGGATCGAGTGGCGCTTGTCTTCGAGACAGTCTGCAACAGACTGGACTCCCACGCTAAAGCTTTCTGGAAAACCAAGCACCGTAAACAGCTGCGTCTCAAATTAGAAGAAGTTCGAGATTTGCTGAATCAAGACAGACAGCCCTTTGAATTTGACGACAAAAATCCGTCGGTGGCCTCACGATTCGCCGAACTTGAAGAAATTGCTTATGGAGTCGATGAATTGATCGATGACTGGGAGCAATCGGAAAAATCAAAATGTAAAATCGAGCAACAGGTCCGGAGAATCCTTGTCCAATTGGTACGTGTCTTGGAATCGTTTCATAAACTTATTGCTGGTGAAGATGAAGAAATTCCTGCGATTCCTGAGGTCGGTTTTCCCGGATTAGGTGATTTTGTTGATCTTGAATTGTTGAATTATAATACTATAATCTCTTTGTTACTACGAAACGATGAGCAAATTTTGCGTTTTATTCCTTTTGTGGGAATAGATGGAGCTGATAAGTCTACTCTTCTTGCTCAAAGAATTTACAATGATGAGATGGTGAAATCTTATTTCCAATCCAGGGCTTGGGTTTCTGTTACTGAAAGTCTTGATATTGATAAAATTGTAGAGGTAATAGTTGATGAGTTTGGTAAATCTCGTAGCAGTGAGGATGTGGTGCCGCATAATAGGTTCTTGCTTGTATTGGATGATGTTTCGGAAGAAGATGATATGAGATTGGAGAAATTAAAATCATGGTTAAAGATGTGGTTAAAAGTTGAGGGATCTTGTGTTTTAGTGACTACCCGCTTTAGACGTGTAGCTGATGTCATGGGGACCGTCTCAGTACAGCACTTGCCATATTCTTCGATTGAAGTCCCTTTGCTTCGCCCAGGACTTGGACATGAACAGGGTCTGGGGCTTATGGCATCAGAATATGTGGGGATGGCTTCAACTTCCAGAGATAAAGATGAATCGACTTCTGCTATATCAGGTCACTTTGAGGTTCAGAGTGAGAGAGTGCAGGGTGCTGATACAACATCTCTGGCACTGGAAGCTGTGGTAACGGCTTCAACTTCTGAAAGTACAGATAAGTCCAGTTATGCTATGCTGGGTCACCTTGAGGTTCAAAGTGAGAGAGTACAAGGTGCAGGTACATCTCCGGCACAGGAAGCTGTGGCGATGGCTTCATCTTCCGGAAATAAAGATGAGCCAACTTCTGTTGTGTCTGATCACTTTGAGGTTCAGGGTGAGAGAGTAAAAGCTTCAGATACCACATCTCTATCGTCTGGGTATCATGTTCCTGCATCAAGTTCGGAGATCGTGGAAGAAGATGTGGTGCCATTTCCTCCACAAATAGGTACACCACCAGCTCATGAATCTGAAATTCAGATTGTATCTTTTGAAGCAAAAGAAAAGGTGCCATCCATTCATAAAATGGAATCTGAGATTTTACCTTCTCAAACTGAAGGAGAACGTAAGATGAAGTGTGGATTGAATGCAAGTGCCCAACAATCAGTTAAGCTTGCTCCAATAGCAGCCATTGAATTGGGCAGAAGTAATTTAGTTGCAGATGAACCAGTGAGATCATCTCATCTTACCATAAAAAATGAAATTCCAATTAAAGATCAGTTGCTGCGAGAATCAGTTTTATATGCAAAGAAATCAATTAAGACAACTGTCCAGAAGATTTTCAGCCACATAAATAATGTTAGAACTACAAAAATTGCTGTTATTGGAACTGGTGGTATTGGAAAGACAACTGTCCTCAAGGCCTTGATCAACTTCCTAAACACAGAACATATGTTTGATGAGGTGATTTTGGTGACTGTCTCAAGATATTGGAGCACAAGATAGGTCCAAAATAAGTTTTAAGACTGTTATCTTTATGTCGTGAATATTCTGAAACTGATTCTCAGGTTGCAGAAAGATTATTGAAAGTTCTGAAAGGGAAGAAGTTTTTGTTGCTTCTGGATGATGTTTGGGAGCAGATCGATCTAGAGGCAGTGGGTATTCCTGGTCCGGGTTCAGAAAATGGCTGCAAGATAGTAATAGCATCCAGAAAACTTGATGCTTGTCGTGACATGAATTTTTTTAAGGTGGTTGAAGTAAAAGGTATCTCTTGGAAGGAAGCTAGAGAACTGTTCTATGAACAAGTGAGTGAAAGCATTCCACTGTCAGTTATCAAGCCCTTTGCTGACACTATAGTTAAGGGCTGTGATGGTTTGCCACTGCTGATTATTGTTACTGGAAGGGCCCTAGGAGAGAAAAATGATGTTTCCATATGGAAGGATGCTTCAAAAAAATTCTCACTGCGTAAAACTTCTCGAGAATGTCAAATTGAAGATGTACTCCAATTATTGAAATTCAGCTTTGACCAACTATGTGATAATGATGTGAAAAGTTGTTTCCTTCATAGTGCTTTGTTTCCAGAAGCTCAAGAGGTCAATATTTATAAATTCATAGAATATTGTATCCAAGAAGGTTTAATCACTGGTGCTCAAGCTGATGCACATAAAAGGGGCTGTCATATAGTTGATGTTCTAGTACATGCTTCATTGTTACAAGTTACTGAAGGTGGAGTTTCGATCTGTTACAAACAGAGAACTGATTGTTATTTTCTTATGTTGTATTGACAAATTATACATCAATATATAGGAAAATAAAGAACTAATCTAGGAAATAAATAATCTAATCTAGGAAATAAAAAAATTTAACTTCCTATTTTACAGATTTGTTCCTATTATGTATTGATTACAATCCTAATATCCTATGATAGATTTATACACTTAATCATGCAATATCTGTAAGATTTTGCATGATTATCTACAACACTCCCCCTCAAGATGGAGCATAGATGTTAATCATGCCCAGCTTGTTACAAATATAATCAATCCGAACCCCATTCAAAGCTTTAGTAAAAACATCTCCTAGTTGCTCTCCAGTCTTCACATATCCCTGTAGAAATTAAACCTTCTTGTATTTTCTCACGAATGAAATGACAAACAATTTCAATGTGCTTAGTTCGTTCATGAAATACGGGATTAGAAGCAATATGAAGAGCGGCTTGGTTATCACACCACAATTTTCTTGGCAAAGAGGCCATAAGACCAACTTCACCTCAAAACGATATATCCATATTACTTCACACACATCGGGCCATAGCCCTATATTCCGATTCCGCACTAGATCGGGACACAACAGTTGCTTACTTCTCCATGAGACCAAATTTCCACCAATAAAAACACAGTAGCCCGTAGTGGATCTCCTATCTATCTTGGAACCCGCCCAATCTGCATCAGAGAAGCACTCAATATTATTATGTCCATGATTTTCGTACAAAATACCACGTCCTGGAGCTCCTTTCGATAACACGAAACTGTTCTAACGCCGCCCAATGATCAACAGTAGGAGAAGACATGAATTGACTTAGTACACTGACAGAGTACGCAATATCAGGATGAGTGACTGTTAGATAGTTCAACTTTCCAACCAATCTTCTGTACCTCTCAGGATCTTCAAATAGTTCACCATCTTTGGTAAGTTGCGAATTAGGAAACATTGGCGTACTACATGGCTTAGCACTCAATTTTCCTGTCTCAGTTAATAAGTCAAGTACATATTTTCTTTGAGAGAGGAAGATGCCTTTCTTGCTCCTTGTTACCTCAACCCCTAAGAAATACTTCAACACTCCTAAATCTTTTGTATGAAACTGAGTGTGAAGAAATGACTTAAGTAATGAAATCCCTGTAGTGTCACTCCCTTGATGATAATGTCATCAACATATACAACAAGAAGAATAATGCCAATCGCCGATTGTTTGTAAAAGACGAGTGATCGACTTGCTCTTTGTCATTCGAACTTTGCAACTACCTCACTAAACTTTCCAAACCAAGCACGTGGACTCTGTTTCAAACCATACAACGATTTGCGAAGATGACAAACTTTCCCATACTCCCCCTGAGCAACAAATCCAGGTGGTTGCTCCATATAGACTTCTTCCCCGAAGGTCACCATGTAAAAAGGCATTTTTTATGTCCAAGCGATGTAATGGCCAAGAATGAGTATGCCATAGAGATAAATAAGCGAAGCAAGTCAATTTAGCCACGGGGAAAAAAGTGTCGAATAATCCACTCCATAAGTTTGAGCATAGCCTTTAGCTACAAGACGAGCTTTAAGCCTAGCCACCAGACCCATCGGATTTACTTTAACAAAGAAACACCCATTTGCATCCAATAGGCTTCTTTCCAATAGGTAAGTCAACCAAGTTCCAAGTACCATTAACATCTAAAGCATTCATCTCTTCTATCATAGCATCACGCCAACCAGGATGAGATAAGGCTTCATGGACAGTTGCAGGAAGGGAGACAGAGTCTAGTGATGCCACAAAAGAACAAGAAGAAGATGATAGGTGATCATAAGAAACAAATGAAGAGATAGGATAAGTACATTGACGTTTACCTTTCCGAAGAGCAATGGGAAGATCAAGATCACTCAAGGTTGGATCCAACGACGAAGAGTCTTGGGTAGGACATGAAGTCTGAGTGTCTTCTTGATGAGGAACACAGGTATCTGGATCATTGGAGACTGGGTCTAACGACGAAGGGACCGGTACAGGAGGTTCTTGTCGACGAGAATAGACAATGCGAAATGGAGTTAGTGGACGAACAAGTGGTGGTGCCTGAGGAGGAACAGTAGGTGGGGAAGACTCAGGTGTGGGAGTAGCTGGTAGGGATGTGACAGTATAGATTAGTAAGTCATCGTCCTCCCCCTGACGTGTATAGGTAGACGAAGTGGGAAAAAAAGGGGTGTTTTCTAAGAAAGTAACATCAGGTGACACCAGATATCTATTAAGACTAGGACAATAACATCGATATCCCTTCTGAAGACGAGAGTAACCTAGAAAAACACATTTAAGAGATTTGGGATCTAACTTGGTTACTTGGGGTCGAACATCACGAACAAAACAAGTACTACCAAATATCTTTGGGGCAATAGGAAACAAAGGCTTAGACGGGAAGAGAATACTGTAAGGAGTGGAACCATTCAGAATAGAGGAAGGCATGCGGTTAATTAGAAAACAGGCCGTGGAAACTGCATCGGCCCAAAAGCAAGTTTAGGAACTTGCATTTGAAATAATAGGGCTCGGCGGTTTCAAGAAGGTGCCTATTTTTTTCTCTCGGCTACTCCATTTTGGGACGGTGTGTCAACACAAGAGGATTGATGAAGAATGCCATGCTGGCTCATATAAGACTGAAAAGAACTCGAAAAATATTCTTTGGCATTATCGCTTCTTAATGTCTGGACAGAAGTATTAAATTGAGTTTTAACTTCAGCACAAAAGGCACAAAAATGAGAAAACAACTCAGAACGATTTTTCATTAAATAAAGCCAAGTTACACGAGAGTTGTCATCAACAAAGGTAACAAAATATTTAAATCCAGGTTTAGACATACTAGAACACGGACCCCAAACATCTGAATGAACTAATTCAAAAGGGACACTAGCCCGTTTATTGACTCTTGGACTTGAAGAAAGACGGTGGTGTTTGGCAAATTGACATGACTCACAATCTAACGAAGATAATTTATTAAACTGAGGACATAGTTTCTTTAACAATGGTAAAGAAGGATGTCCTAACCGACAATGCGCCTCAAAAGGGGTCGAAATACTGGAACATGCAATGGTTCTGGGCACCGGTGTGTCAAGGATGTAAAGCCCTCCAGATTCATGTCCTTTACCAATAATCTGCTTCGTCGTAAGATCCTGAAACAGGCAATGATCAGGGAAAAATGAGATGCAACATTTAAGAGCACGAGTGAGTTTACTCACAGAAATTAAATTAAAAGCGAACTGTGGTAGACTCAATACAGAGGATAGGGAAATTAACGGAGTAGGGTTAACTGACCCAGACCCAAGAACACAAGAAGTTGATCCATCAGCTAAAGTAACATTAGACGAGGAATTATGTGACTGATATGAGGAAAAGAGACTAGGATTACCTGTCATATGATCTGTGGCACCAGAATCAATGACCCATTTGGAGGATGAGGAAATAAGACATGTATGTGGTTTACCTGACTCGGCGAGAGCATTGATAGAAGTAGAGGAGGACTTCAATGATTCTTGATACTGAGAAAACTTGGCAAACTCATCAGCTGAAATCATAACCTTCTTTTCAGAAGTATCAGTAGTGGCAACATGAGCTGACGGAGGTTTCTGGGCCTTATTTTGCAACTTTCGACACGTGCGCTTTGTATGACCAGGTTCATGACAATAGTAGCACACAATCCCTCCTGACTCCTGACTTCGATTCTCACGATAATTCGAACCCCCTCCTCTATTATTGCTCCTGTTATATGAACGCCCAGTGTCATGATTCTGACTTACAAGAGCACTACTTGATTGAACAGATGGAGTGCTTTCTATACGAAGAACCCTAGTAAATATGTCTTGGAGGGAGGTGATCTCAGAACTAGCAAGAACCTGAGATTTAGCAGATTCAAACTCAGAAGGGAATCCAGCTAGAAAACTCATAATCGCCATTTTCTCTCGTTGAGCTTGTTGAACTTTCACATCAGCACTCACCGGTAGAAGAATGTTAAGTTCTTCATATATCTTTTTAAAATCCATAAAATAGGCCGTAAGAGACCTATCTTGTTTCTCAGCTCGATAAAAAGCTTTGCATACATCAAAAATACGAGAAACATTCCCTTTCCCAGAATACAAAAAATCTAGATAGTCCATCAATTCCTTCACATATTCACAATGATTAATTAAACCAAGTACCTCACTGTTGATGGAGTTCCGTATCTGCAAGAACAACCGGGCATCCTCTCTCAACCATGTTTGTTTTGAATCGTCTTCAGATGAATCTTTGGTGAGATGATCATCTTTACCAATGCTTCGCAAATAAAGACGAATTGTCTTACTCCAATCAAAATAGTTATCAGACCCATTAAGCTTATGTTCCGTAATTTTTGACATTACAGGAACCATATCAATTATGGACTTATCAGCCGTGGTAAGAAGACGAAAAATAGCCAACAAAAAAAACTCTTCAAAGAACGAACTCTATATCAACAGAAACCAACAAAACGATACCAATAGAAACCGACAAAAGCGTTTCGACTGGCAAAGAAAGGCGAGGAACTCTTCCGGTGGACCGGACTTCAAGGAATGGTCGATCGACAGACGAGGCTTCTTCCTAGGCAGGCGGTGAGGAAAAAAAAATGGCCACTCTCCAGGGTGACTCACAAATAATGCTCACTTGGGCAGAAAAGAAAACGAATTGAAAAAAAAACAACCTAGAATTGCTCTGATACCATGTTACAAACAGAGAACTGATTGTTATTTTCTTATGTTGTATTGACAAATTATACATCAATATATAGGAAAATAAAGAACTAATCTAGGAAATAAATAATCTAATCTAGGAAATAAAAAATTTAACTTCCTATTTTACAGATTTGTTCCTATTATGTATTGATTACAATCCTAATATCCTATTATAGATTTATACACTTAATCATGCAATATCTGTAAGATTTTGCATGATTATCTACAACACGATCAAAATGCATGATTTAATCAGAGATTTAGCATTGGGGATCTTATCTTCGATGCCAAAAGATAGTCAGTTTCTTTTGAGAGCAGAAGGTCTTCAGTTTCTGTTGAGTGCTTATTCAAGATCAATCGAACCACTTAATGCTGGAAGTAGTTCATCATCAAGATCGCTGAACATCCTTGAGAGCAGTAGATTGTGTATACCAGAAGGTAATCAATTTCTGTTGAGAGCTGGAGCAGGTCTAACAGAACCACCTTCGATGGAAGACTGGAAACAGGCCAAAATGATGTTTTTGAGTGATAATGAGTTATGCACTCTACCCGAGAAACCAAATTGCCCCGAACTTTTGACATTGTTCTTACAAAGAAACCGTTTGCTGAGAGTGATACCTCCATCCTTTTTTGACTGCATGACTTCTCTCAAAGTGTTAAATCTATCTAAGACTAGAATAAGGTCATTGCCAGAGACACTTTTTAAGCTAAAAAGCCTCCTAATGCTCATTATATGTGATTGTAAACGTCTGTTTAGGCTTCCCTCTCAAGTTGGATCTCTTGTTTGTCTTGAGGTGCTTGATCTTCGAGGTACTAAAATTAAAGAATTACCTGATAAGATTGGTGAATTGGCATCCCTGAAACGTTTGGAAGTGTCCTTCTATGGATCTATTGATGACAGTGAATATGTTAAATTGCCACGTCATTTGATTTCGAGTGGCATTATATCGAAGTTGTGTAATTTGGACACTTTGAGTATTGTTTTATGTCCAGGGGATGAAAGGTGGCATGAGGATGTGGAATATGTCAAAACTGAAGTCAGCAAGTTAAAAAAGTTGAAGTTTCTGTGTTTTCATTTCCCAGAAGTTGAGCATGTCCAAGAATTCGTCACAGAAAGTGAACCATGGAAGAAGAAACTCTTAATGGAGTTCAAATTTGTGGTTGGCCACGATGTCAAGAGTATTTCCTCTCAGGTCCCAAGGTATTTGGAATTTGATTATAATCAGCAGGGCCAATGCTTGAGATTTGTAAATGGTGAGAAGAAACCTGATGGAGTTCTTCAAATATTAGCTCGCTCTACTGCTTTCTATTTAGATAATCATCTTGACATCAAGAGCCTTTCCAACTTTGGTGTTAGCTATATGAATGGGTTGAAGTTTTGTATAATAAGTGAATGCCCTGAGATTAAAACGGTTGTTCATGTGGATGAAGTGGAGGAAGATACTATTGCTGTATTTCCACTCCTGGAGACCTTGAGTATTCATCATTTGTGGAATTTAACAGGAATTTGCCAGGGGATTTTACCAGAAGGAAGCTTTGCCGAGTTAAGAATTTTGTCGATGCATGGATGTCCGAAGTTGGATTACATCTTTAGAAGCTCAATGATTCGATATTTTCGTAAATTAGAGGAATTGGTTATTGAAGATTGTCAGGCCATTGAACAAATCATAGTTGAGGATGAGATAACGGATTCTTGTTCTGTTACACTTCCCAGTTTGAAGAAGTTAACACTTCACTATCTGCCTGGATTGGTTAACATCTGGAAAAGTCCTTGGCCGCAATTAGGACATATCAGCTTCTACTGTTGCCCAAACTTGAAGAAGATTGGTATTGATTCCAGGTTCAAAGATGTGATAGTTAAGGCAGAGAAGAGTTGGTGGGATGCATTAGAGTGGGAAAATGATGAATTGCGGTTGTATCTTGAAAACTATTCCACCATAATTTTTCAAGATTATCTGTAAGTAAAATTTTTGGTATATTCGTTTTAATCAATTCATAGGTAAAGTGAGAGTTAATAGTTTTAACCATGTTGTACATATTGTATGTATAATTTTTTTTTACCTTTTATCTTTACATTTTGAGTCAGAAATCATAAGAATGCATGCATTAACTCATGTTATTGGAAATTGAGGTTCGAATGTATGATTAGATGTTCTTGCATATGGTATTTTATGCATATATGAATTAACTCATGTTATGGTACAATGTCAATGAGGTCCGAATTTTAAAAAAATCAGGACATCTACAGGAGAGACTAGTTTTGAGAATGAAACTGGAGTTAGATATGTAGCGAATCATTTGAAATTTGTTCATGAAATGATGGTAATGGAATGGAAATGAACCGGGTTTACTTGGCATTTTTAACCCAAGTTTCATTAGATAAAGCCGAAAAAAAAAAAAAAAAAAGAAAGTATGTACTTTTTTAACCAGTTCCTTTACTTGTAAGAAATGGGTAAGATAGAACTAATAAACTTATCAATTTGAGATGACGAAATATAGGTTTTAAAGAGAGGAGAATAAATATACAATAAATTGATGGTTATCATCAATGCTTGTCAAAATTTTGGGTCTTTTGTTACTTTCGCAAACCTGTGGATGCGTTGTTACGTCTATCAACTGTTTGAGAATAATGTAGTAACTGCCCAAATTTTAACATCTAACATCATGTGTGAAGGAAATTTATTCTAAGAAAAATGGTACTGAACAAATCTTGCTTAAAGAAGACTCATAAACTTGGTAGTATCCAGAAAAAAACGTGACCGAAAATTGACATCCAGCAACAGCCAAGGGTCAAAAACAGCAACTTATAAACAAAGATTCACTCAAGGTAAACAATACAACCACAACAGCTCTACAGCAGCACAAACTGCGCTGTGAGACACTTCCGATACACCAAGTGTCAGTGTATGTGACATATTCCACTGACGGCTTGCCACGTCAGAAGCAGACATCTTAGGAAAATCACAGTTTCCGTGTAGTGAACCCCTTACCATCCACGCCTGCAAAAAGAACTCAAAGAATTTCTGCAAATTAGTCTTAAACTTTTGTAATTGTCATCTGAAAGCAAAGCAAAGCAAAGAAACACATCTAAAAGAGTTGTCTTTGAGTTACCTCATATTTGCTTATACAGATTTTGGAAACGATTTTTTGTAACATCGTTATCATCTGGCCAATCCAACTGGTTCCACAGATTTTGAGTGCAATAGATCACTACCAATTTCTCAGCCAATCGGAAAGTAGCTGGGAAACTTTTTAGCTCCATACATGTATCAATCTTCAATGTCTCCAAAGAATCCCATTTCAATGAAACATTTTTGCAAACCTTTGACAGTTTGGGAAGATTAATGAGTTCGAAATTCTTCAATTTAGGAAAGGCCCCGGAATCAACTATACCTTCATCCTTTGTAATTTCTTCAATCACTGTACAGCTCTCAATCTTCAAAACTTCCAAAGAATTCCATGTCAATGTTGCATCATTGCAAATCTTCGACAGTAAGGGAAGATTAATGAGTTCCAAAATCTTCAACTTAGGAAAGGCCCCAGAATCGACTATACTTCCATCCTTGATAATTTCTTCCATGACTTGGCAGCCTTCAATTTGAATATACTGTAACAGGTTAAGTCGCAGAACCATCTCCTCTGAGAACAAAACTTTCAGACTGTGGCATTCTTTTAGCGTTAAATTTGTGAGCATCATAAGGCTCTGTGGTACCATTGAACCTTTCCAAATGTGCATCAATTTTGGGAGACCTTCTATGTGCAACTTATTCAAGCGTTTAAACGCAGCGCCTGTGGTAAGATTACCATCAATAATGCTTGTCATTTCAGGACAATCTTCAATCATACAAACTTCAAGCCCTTCCAGATTATCAGCGCTAAAGACCGATAAGTTGGCAGCTCTATGACCAATTAGCTCACAAGAACATGCTTGCTTCAATATCTTTAAAATTGCATCAGGAAAAGCTTCACCTGAAGGCACATTGCCATATAAGGGCAGTTTATTAAATTTTGTTCACATAGTATTTAATAAAAAAATGAAGTAGAACTTTTTAGGTGAAATGTAATGACATGATAAATTTCATTAAATAAAAAATTTAAAATAACCCACTCACCTGCAGAAAATCTCAAGCGCTTTTCAGCTGACCATTCAGAGACATCGAATTCAGTAGGAGAATTTCCTAGCTGATGACCAACAATGATGTTGAATGATCTGAGTCTTTCGCCTTTCCATGCATTGTTTCCATTCCACAATATGCTGGTACTAACAAAAGTCTCGAAGCAATTCATGGTGGGAAAGTAAAAACAAAGAGTAGTCAACTCTTTAAGAACAGCAATCTCAGCAACAATACTTTCTACATTTTGATCCCATCTTCCATCAGTTGGATCCACCAAAATGCCCAGCTCTTCCAATGAATGAAGTCTTGCAATTACATTTGAAGAAATCATATCACTCAGGCTACCATTAACATGGTTTTGGTTCCAAATAATTTTTTTAAATGAAACTCTCAGACACTTGAGAGCAGTCAAATTTCCTATTACCGGAGGCAAATGAGAAATCCCACTATGACGTATGTCAAGGATTTCAAGACTACGAAGATCTCCGACCTCATCACGGAGCTCTATTAATTGATCACAATTTTTTAGGAACATTGCTTTGAGGTTTTTCAAACTGGAGATTGATGATGGAAGAGTTTCGATCTTTGATTTATACAAGTCAAGAAGTTGAAGGGCAGACATATGCAGAAAGAATGATCTTGGAAATTTTGCCAAGCAGCTAATTTCTTGAAGTAGCAATGTTAAGATTCTTTCAGAATTGGGCTCATCTGGCAAAGTGGGGAGACACGAATCACCAATCATTGAGATCCTAGTTGCATCTTCCCATTTTATTTCTCTAACCATTTCTTTGTCTTGAATATAATTGTTCTCATTGTGCTTGGCAAATCTAAATGCCACTTGTTGATAAAACTCGAACATCTTATATCTTTCCTCCTTCATTTCCTTTTCCAACAGAGAATTGTCAACAAAATAGCGCAATATAACATTCCCGCGGTCACGTGCCTCCCCAAGCTTTTCAAAGCGCTTCAAAAATTGTTCTGCTCTCCAACACTCGATTATATAATCCCGATGAAGTTCATGACCAGCAGGGAATATTGCCAAATATAAAAAGCAAGACTTCTCATCTGGTCGTAGTCTGTCAACTTCAAGTTTAAGAGACTTGTAAACTTCTTCCAAATCTTGTTTCGGTTCCCCAGTTGGTGATCTTAATTCATGCAATGTGTTCCGCCATATTGCTGGATCTGTCCCATTTGTTGCTGGAACCCTTGCTTTAGATGCCAAGTGGTTTCCAATCAACTTTATCAGGTATGGATTGCCACTGCAGAATTTGATAATCAATTCTGCCTCTCTCTTGATGTGTGGATTATCCTTTAAATGCACACCCACCTTCTCCCAAAACATATTTTGAGCATCCATGTTTGACAATCTCTTTACTTCGATCTGTTCATCTGCCTGCTCACAAACATCTAAATACCTGGAAGCAAAGACTACTTTTCCTTTATGTTCATCATTAATGCCTATTTCTTCCAAATCAATCTTTGAAAACACTTCATCGAGTAACAATAAATAGCTCCTGTTCTTCAGTTGTTCATGAATAATGCTCTTTCTTTGTTCATCACTGAACTTTTTCGGTTTTATTTGCAACCGCTTTAGAAGTTCTTGTTGAATGTATCTTTCATTTCTTTTTCTGCCTACAGCTATCAAGAAAAAAATCTCAAACATTTTAGACCCCTTCATTGTTTGGTGGAGATGATTCATTATTGTACTTTTCCCAACTCCAATTGGTCCCAAAACACAAATTCTTTTTAAATTTTCAACAATTAGACAGTCTTGTAACTCTTTTACGTTTTCTTCAAGGGATGGGAATTCACTAATTTTGTTGGTAGGATTCGTTATATGTGGAGCCGGCGCCTTCTGAACCATTAAACTTCTTATATTATTGCTTTCAGCCTTCAGATTCCTTACCTTCTCAGTCTTTTTTACAATACGGCCACCAAGTTTCACAAGACAAAAAAATGGACATAATCCACACATGCAGATGAAGGACTTTTTATACTTTTCCTCCAATCCTTTGACATCTTTTTTCATCTCTCCTACTTTTTTCAACCAGTGTTTGCACGCATTGGTCTGCTCTTTTTCTATCTCATTTATCTCCAGTTCTTTATTTACATCTTTCTCTTCATCACATAGCTTTTTATATTCCTCCAAAAGTTTGTCATAGTTCTTGCTCATATCTTTCACATAACCATAATTACGCCTTAGATAGTTGTATATCCCTGTGCCTCGTTTAATTGCAAAGTCGATTGTTGCTACGCTTGTTTGTGTTGCTGCCAAAGGATCAGTAGGCATCCTACAAATATTGTTGAAAATGAACTGATTAACAATCAATCTATCCACAAATGTGACAAGTTTTCTATATACAAGAAAAACGTGGGTAGAAAGTAAATGAGGATTCAGAAGCAGATGATGAGTTGGTTCACTAACTTCCTAGTAGTACTAACTATAGGGAAGAGTTAGCTAAATAGGCCCCTTCAAGCTGTACTAGAAGGTATTACAGTAAGATTATCTCCAAGAAAATGAGATCTGCAGTTGCAAAACACTTGGTATATCTGCTACTTGATGCTGAGTTGGAACATAGCAGATTTCAAGCTTTTTCAACATAGCAGATTTCAAGCTTTTTCAAGGCATGTATGTTTTGTCCAAGTTTAGATTTGAAGCACCTAATTTATCATATTGGAGAACCAAGAACTCTGATCTCCATTTTAGCAAAAACACTTTGTAACCAAGCTATTTGATCTATATAGATTATGTGCGTGATTTAGCTAGCACTTTCTGTTTCCAATGAATCAATCAACCTAAGAAGATGCAATAGCCTTAAGTAGATCATCTATCAGCAACGCTGCTAGCCCAGTCAGCAACTACAAAACCTTTAACAGTTAAAGCATTTGCAGGACAGAAATGCAGCCATAGGTTGCTATACCCTTGAGATACCTAAGAATTCGTTTGTAGGCTTGCCAAAGGTGATTATTAGGGGCTTGCAAGAATGGATCACTAAGCTTGTTTAGGTGATTATTAGGGGCTTGCAAGAATGGATCACTAAGCTTGTTTACAAAATAAGAAATATTGGGGTTTTCATTCTGAGATATTGCAGCCTTTCAATAATACATATGTAGAGAGAAGGCTGATCAAAAAATGGGCTATCACACAAGTTTTAGTCGGAGATAATTTCGGGTTGGCTAATAAATCATGTAGGTATTTTGTTTAAGTTAGTGAAAGGTTAGCAGAATACCTATGAGCTTCAAAGATGATACTGTAGCTAATTAATCCTAGAGTCTTCAAACCAAACTAGCGAATTATCTGTAAAAACATTTCCTGAATGTATCATCCACATATACTAATAGATAAATTAAACAATTATTTAGCACTGTAAATGAATAAATTGCAAACAAATTTGGAACATCAAAATCACCATCACAATATTGCTAGCTTTAGCTTATGAAACCTAGGTAAGGGAGTTTGTTTTCTCCATATAATCTTCAAAATCAGCAGGCTGCTAACTACTTATACTCTGTTACTTAAAGGGCTTGTTGAAAACCTTTGCTAGCTAATCTAGCCTTATCTTTGTATACTTCCTTCAGCATGATACTTAGCTCTAAAAACCCACATATTGCCAACCACATTCATGTTTTCACTATATTGTTTTGAAGCAAAGCTAGTTTCTGAGACATATTTTGCTACTGAGAATTTGTAAGAAAATTTCCAACAGAAAAAAACAACAACTCTATATTCTTGGCTCTGAAACTAATTTATAGTAACAGAATCTCAAAAAAATGAATTGATAATGATCAATTTATCTACGTTTGTGATGAGGGTTTCTTTATACAGTAAAGATATATGTATACAAAGTTAAGGTCATTACTTTAGATCTCAATAAGTAACTTAAGTAACTAGACTTCCATCTACACATATCATCTAAATTTTTTATTAACAGCTTTGTCACTCAATTAAACATAGATATTCGTACTTTATGTTCAAATTGTGTAAATCAAACATCCAAATTTCATAAATTTTGACAGTATGCATACATAATATATTTGACACTTCCAGAAAGTTTTCTTCTTGGCTCAAAACCAAACTATGGAAAATTCAGGCAAAAAATAAAAAAATAAACTCCCATTGATCCTAAAAGCCAAAAGTTATTGCTGATTCTACTTTTGCTTCCCCTCTATTGATTTTGATTAGACTTTGAGAATTTAGTGAAAGATGATTAAAAGAGAAAAAAAAAAGCGTTGACATTAATTCTTCTTGTTGTTCAACCCAAAATAGTTTGAAACGAACCTGCAAAATTGTCTGGTTACTGACCCTCGTCGTTCCTGGAATCTCTGAAGCACCTCAAAACCGGAGGAAGTTCTTTCAAAGTAAGAGAGATGATATTTCCGGTTTACTCAGTATAAGTCAGTCAACCACAGTGATAAGAGGGGCGATATTTCTATAACATGAACAGCTTTATTTTTAATTATTTATATATTTACTTATTTTTTATACATTTTTTATTATGATTATTATTATTATTATATATAAATATATATGTATATATAATAGCATGTTGGCGCGGTTGTTTTGAACGTCTAATGTTTAAACTTTAAAATTTAACTTTATTTCGCCCCTGAGGTATTACTCACTAAAATATTCCCCATTATGTATTTGAAATAACGATTTACCCCCAGTTAACTATTAAGTTTTGTTAGGATATTTGTCATTGTTAGTCTATTAAATTTAGAAACTCTAGTCAAACAGTAATGGTAGAGGATAAATTGCTATTTCAAATACTGAGAAAAAAATATTATTGAATTATATCTTATTATGTAATTAACAAAAAAATATCGTTATCCCTTGGTTTTTGTTTAAACTTTCTAGGTCTAAAAAGTTTAAAATATTGCATATACATTCCATTGTAATGAAAGAATCTTTATGGTAAGAGGTTTAGAGTAATTCCTAACACCTATCGGATTTAGGCAAAATTCGGTGTTTCAATTAGTCCTTTTGTTTTTAAAAGGTCTTTGTTTGATTAATATATCAATTACACGAAGCTTTGACGTTAATAATAAAAGTAGGGATGGCAAAATCCCCCACGAGTTTGGATACCCGTGGGAAACCACTTCTAGTGGGTTGTGAGGGGGAAGTTAATTTGGACAACGGGGTGGGTTTGTGTGAGATTTGAGAGAGAAACGATGAAATTCAAGAGGAAAGTGTAATATGGATTTATGTAATGAGCTTAACTACAAGAACATGTCCCAACTCTCTTTTATACTAAGAGAGTGAGTTGAACACACCTGATAGTTTGGTGTTTTACAAAACGACATCATTCTGATTCTTAAACAGGAATTTACCAAAGTGACATTTTTACATTTTGGTCAACAGTTTGGAGAGTAAATACTCCCCACCGCGAATCCGCTCCATTCCCCATTATAAAATTATATATAAAATATTTTTTATTGTAGTTATATAATTATGATAAATTTAAATTATTGTTTTTTTATTTCACATGATATAGGATTGAAGTCTTAATGATTCTTGAGGAAAAGAAATCAAGAAAACCTTGGGAAATAAATGATGCTACGTCACATTAAAAATTATTTTACAATTAAGTTTTTTTCCTTAATATGATTTGTTCAAACTTTTTACTTTTTAATATTGTTACAATATTTTACAGTTATTTTTATTTAGAACTTTAATATTATATAGGGATGGCAAATATGCGGGTATAGGCTGGGTTACCCAACCCAACCCAACAATTCTTCAAGATTTAAGAATAGCTTCGATTGGGTTTTGCGGGTTGTGGGTTACCCAACCTATAAATTTTAATGTGTATTTCAATTTAAATCTTGTCTTGTTAATCTAATTTTTTTATTTTATGTTTAGTTTTTGTATTTTAAGTTATACCTATTATACCTACTCAATATTTTGATTTCAAAACTAATTTATCGCAAATAATTGAAATTTTAAATTTAAATGTCTTTAAGACTATTATCAACCACTCAATAAATACAATTACAAATTGTTATAACATTTCACTATAATAGAAATTTCATACTAATTAATTAGACTTATGTAGGTAGCGGGTCACCAAACCCAGAAATTTTAATTTGTGTTTTTAGTTCAAGTTTTGTCATTTTAGTTAAATATAAAATATTTTTCATTATAGCAATATAATTATTATAATAAATTGAATTTTTTTATTTTTTATTTCGCAATATATAGGATTGAACTCTTAATGATTCTTGAGGAAGAGAAATCAAGAAGACTTTGGGCATACATGATGCAATGGCACATTAAAAATTATTTTACATTTTAGTTTTTTCCTTAATTATTTTGAATATGTCTTATTTAAATTTGTTACTTTTTAATAATTCTACAATATGATATATATATTTTTATTTAGAACATCTATATATCTATATAGAGCTGGGCATTTGGGACCGGGCCCAAAGCCCAGCTCCAAAAACTGGTCCTAGGAGGCTTGGTCCCAAAACGGGACCAGGCCTAAGGAGGAGGGCCCGGGCCCTCCTTTAAGGCCCGGGCCTGGGCCCAAACTTTTTTTTATCTTTTATCAATTTAGTCATTTGTAAAATTATATTAAAACCCCTTAAATAAGTATAAATTGGAGGATTAAAATGAAATTTTATAAAATTTATTTTAAAAAAAAATTAACCGTTGGCTGCCAACGGTAACTGACACCAACGGTTACTTTTATATAATATAAGTTTTTTTTTCATTTTCCCCCCCACAACTACACTATAAATAACCCTAAAACCTTTAATTTTTTTCACACCAATCAATCTCTCATTCTTTCATTCTCTCAATCTCTCTACTCCAAATCTCCAATCAATTTCTCATTCAATTTATATTTATAATTTATTTATATTATTCAATTTTTTTTCTATTTTTCAATATCATCATAATTTCATATTATTATTTAATTTCTTTTCATTTTAATTATTTATTATTTTATCATAAATTTATAATGTCTTCCCCAAATGAGTTTTACGTTCCATCCACCGAAGAAATTGAAGCCTTCAATCCATTTTCACCATTTCCTCCAGAGGATGCAGCTGTAATTCCACAACCACATTCGGCCGGGACGAGGTGTAGCCAAACACATGTGAGCTGTGAGTCAACGGGCACGGACATAGTCCAACCCCCCCCGACCATCAAAGAGGGTCGTGTCCGATGTCTGGCGATACTTCACCAAATCAAAATGGCCAAAGACAAATGGGGAGGGGGAAGAATCGTGTGGGATATGTAATTTATGTGGAACCATTATTGGGGTTGAGAAGGGGACTTCGACGATGCGACGACACGTAGAGAAGAAGCATCCCCAAATAAATGCATCTTCAAGCGGATCAGGTAGGCAAATTCAAGCTCAACTTAATTTTAATCCACAATCCTCAACTCTCTCAACATGGCAATACAATACACATGTTGCACGAGAGGAAATAGCAAGATATATAGTTGCTACGGACTCTCCCATTTGTTTATCTGAAAATCCTTTGTTTGTTAATATAGTTAAAACTGCATTTTGTCCAGCATATACTCCTGTTAGTAGAACTACAAGTAGAAGAGATATACTAAAACTTTATAACAAAATAAATAATAAACTTAAAAGCGAATTTCAAAATTTTAGGAATATATCTATTGCACTTACATCAGACATATGGGCTTGTAGATCAAAAACTGATTTTTTAAGTGTTACAGACATTTCTTAGATCATAATTGGGGTTTACAACAAAAATTGATAGGTTTTAAACCATTATATGAAAAACATAGTGCTGAAACTATTTATTTTACGATTCTTGAAGTTTTGCAAGAATATTTATTAACTGATAGAGTTGTAGCGCTAACGCTTGATAATGCAGCTACTAACACCGCGACAATATCTTTATTTGAAAAGAAATTGGATCCGCTTGGTGAAGGCAAATTTTATCACCAGAGATGTGCTTGTCACATCATCAATTTGATAGTTAAAGCAGGTTTAGATGCTATACATTCAAAGATTGAGAGGGTGCGTAGAGCTATCGGATTTATCGTTGGTGGTAGCAATAAAAGATGGTAGGAGTACGTCAAATATTGTAAGCAAGAGGACCCACTGGTTCGACCTTTGAAGTTATGTACAGACATGCCTATCCGTTGGAACTCTACCTACTTGATGTTGGAAAAAGCTTTGCCAACCGCGAGACAAATTACGATTTCGTCAGCAGGAAGAACTATCCGAGAGGTTGTCCAACCTAATGGAATAAGTGGAAGAACTATCCAGAGGAAGTTGTCAACTATGATGATTGGGCGGTTTGTGAACTTTTTTATTCATTTCTTAAAATTTTTTATGATGCTACTAATACATTAAGTGGTATTTATTATCTAACTACTAATTTAGTGTTAGATATTTTAGTTCAAATTGCTAAAACTTTTGATCAATATAGACATGATAACATTTTTAGTGAAATTGTTTCAAGTATGGAAGAAAAATATAAGAGATATTGGTTAGATATTCCATTCTTATATGGATTAGGCCTTTTTCTAGATCTTAGGTTTAAATTATCCGTAGTTAACAATGTAATTACTGAGTTAGGCCATTATTTAGGACATAATTATACGTCTTATTTGAGTGATTTTAAACATAAATTGGATAGACTTTTTTCTTTATATGAGAACAGATACAATGGAAGTAGAAGTGGAAGTGGAAGTGGAACGTCTAGGAGAGGCGATCAGGACCTTGATGTAGCCCCCCCTCAAGGATCGAGCAAGTGGGCGTATGTGGGACGTGGCGGAAGCTCCAGCTCTAGCTCGTACATACATAGACCAAATGAGATGACTCGCTACCTACAGGTGGACTTGACCTTTATGACGATGAATGAGCAACTTGACATGGATATTCTTCAATGGTGGAACCAACAAGAAAGTCAATTCCCCATTATATCCCAAATGGCACATGACATTTTATCTGTGCCGGTTTCTACAATTGCATCCGAGTCAACATTTTCAATGAGTGGTCAGATTGTTGAAGACAGAAGATGTTCTTTAACCGATAAGATGATTGAAGTGATAACGTGTTTACGAGATTGGACTCATGGAGAAAGAAGACTACAACATCACCCTGAAGATCTCGAACTACTCGAACTCTTTAGGAATACAGATTTGAATAATGTAACTAGTGTTGATGATGAAATTGAAGATGAATAATTTAATAAAAAAATTATTTAATTGTTTATTTGTGAAGCTTGAATGTGTGAAATGTGAATATTATATTTATGTTAAAAATTAAAATTAATTATTAATTAATTATTTTTTAAAATTAATTAAATTTTTAGAAACTTACTAATCAACCCCTAAAAAAATACTAAAAACCCCCTATAAAATTTCGTTTTGCCCCCAAAATATAAAAAAAAACTGAGGGGGGAAAATAAAATTTTCCAAACCCCATGGGACCAGTCCTAGGACCGGTCCTGGGCCCGCAAGGGATCGGTCCCTTGCCCAGGTATATATCTATATAATGCTAAAGCAGACTGCTGCTTCTAATGCCACGTAGGACTATTGAGAATCAGTATATGATTGCCATGTAGGATTCTAGCTGGATACACATAGGATTTCATGTAGGATTTCAGAGTGTCTATATGTTATTGGTTTAGTTTGATTCATTGTTTTTGTTTGATCCACGTGTTTGCTGTTTATTGGGCCTACTATTTGGTTTGTTTTTCAAATCTTTCACATTCTTCTTCTAATTTGCCATGTAGGATGTCGTTAATTAGTTCCCGTGTTTGCTGTTTATTGAGGTTGACAAAGTAAGGATTATTCACATGGATTCAATTAATGTATTCAATGCAGATCTTTTACATTCCTCTTTTAATTTGATAAATTACTAATGATTCACATGCATTCGATTTGTGTATTCGATGTTTTATACGTTTGATACTCACATTCACAGTATATAGATATAGATAGACTGTGTTATTGATTTCTGTAAATATTAAGAGATGCATTTTATATCTCTTATATATTCAATGTTTTATGTAAACATTTGATATTTACATTCATAGTATATAGATATAGATAGATCATATATCGTAATTATTAATTCGTTGATAAATAAGGTGTGTTATTGATTTCCGTGAATATTAAGAGATGCATTGTATAACTCTTATATACATGTTCGTCTATTATTTTTTTGTGCTTTTGGTTATATCCTGATATCTGTTGTTGTGTTGAAACTAACGCGGTGTTGCAGGTATTTTTATTTTTTTTGTGGTATTATCATTGCAGTTGGTTAGAATCAGTCTGCTGTTGTATGTGGTGAACAATTTTGAACAGTATTTTTTGTTGCTTTTGAGTCATTTAGGTGAGGAACCATTTTTGTATAATTGTAGTTGTTGGTTAAATTTAAAAATAAATATTGTTTTCAATTGAAGGTGTCTACGCAAATCATTGGGAACAATTGTGTTAGTTATTTTTGCTGAAGTTCTTAGAATTGTAATTGTTGTCGATCATTCCTTTTTAAATTATGTTTTGAAACTATATGATCAATTGTAGGGCAGAATCATCAACGATTATTTTATTACTATTGACTGATTTATGTGGCGAGCAGTTTTCTTTTTATTTCAGTTGTTGCTGAACATTTGCTTTTAATTGTTTCTTATCAACAATTATTTTATTACTATTGACTGATTTATGTGACGAACAATTCTCTTTTTATTTCAGTTGTTGCCGAACATTCGCTTTTAATTGTTTCTTATTTTGTTGTTGTGTTGTTGTATTCTTATGTAGTTTTTATGATAACTGCTCTATAGTGCTTTTGTAAGTTCAGGTTACAACAATAAATGGTCGAATCGTGGCGAACAAAACCATGCTTTTTGTTGCGGTTGACTGATTAAATTAATGTGCTATTGCATTTCCTTATGATTGAAATTGTTGTTGAATGGTCGCGTTTGACTGTAACAATCGATATAAGTCATTAGTTTGTCCAATCTGAGTAAACGAAAGTGAGTGGTAGCATGAATTATTGTAATATGATTATTTGTCTCTAATACAATACCTTTGACACCGCGTAATTTTAAGCAATCTAAACAAATATTATGATCCAGGAGAAGCTATGTAACTATATAAATTCAGCATAAACACCTCTTTTTGTTGAGATAAACTATATAAAAATCATTATAGTGCTACTGCATTCCCTTATGATTGAAATTGTTGTTGAATGACTGCGTCTGATTGTAACAATCGATGCGAGCCATTAGTTGGAGAGCATGAATTATTGTAATATGGTTATTTGTTTGTTAATAATTCGATTAACATCTTTGCAGGCGGGTTATGGCAATGTCACATCTTTGCAGGCGGGTTATGGCAATGTTGAATGTTATGTTTAAAGATATTAAATAATTTGTTCGCATTGTATATGATTGAGATTTTTTTTTTTTTTTTTTTGGGCGAACAATAGTGTTAATTCGTGGTGATATAATATTGAAACTTTGTTTTTATTTAGTCATGATAATTGTTACAAATACATTGTCGAACAATATTTTGTTTGCATTATACACTGTTTTTTGTACAATTTGATGTTCATTCGTGTTTTTCCTAGCATATATGTAATTGTATTGTATATTGTTCGACGTATTGCATTGTCAGATAAAACAATTTTCATGTGTTTGGGGGATTATTGAATTGATTTTTGCATAGATTTTGATTATTTGGATTAATATCTTTGCAGGAAAGTTATGACATCTTCGAATATTTTGTTTAAAGATATTAACCAATTGCCAGATGATTGGATACTGATTGTTAGGGTTTCTAGATTGTGGGAATGTTTTAATTTCAGGAGCGACAACAAGCTGATTAGTCTTGATATGATTCTTATTGATGAATCGGTATTATATATTTTTGTTGAATTACATAATTTTACTAACATTGGAATTGTGTAAGTTTGTTAACCTTTTTTATTTGTAATTATTTTATAGCATAATGTGATGCATGAGACTATACCGAAAAATAGAGTTGTAAAATTTAAGAAACAAATTCGTGAAGGCCATATATATCTGATTAAAAATGTGAAGGTCATGCCATGTGCTGCTACTTACAATCCCGTTGAAGGTGCTTATCATTTACAGTTTCTCATGAATAGTTCTATCGAGGAGATCAAGGAAGTAACAATTGCTATTCCAGAGTTTAAATTTCAATTTGCCGGTATCAATGATCTGTAGAATAGAAGAAATGACACATCTTTGTTATCAGGTAAACCTTTTATCACTATTCATGTTGTACATCTATATTATCTACTGTAATTCTAAATACAGTAAATGGTTTGTAGATTGTTAGGGTCAAAAAATATCTCGGCCCAGGTAGGCCCAAAGACGAAGACATCTTCAACAAAGCTGAAAAGCTCGGCCCAATTCTGATGGGTCTTAACTCAGAGTTCTGCAAATGAGGCCCGTTTGGCGCCCCTTCCCAGTCCTTACCATCTGGATCCAGACCTTCTAATCCTAGGACACCTTCTGGACTTCCGATCAACTTGGAACCCACAGTCGCCTACGAACGACAATACTACTTGAACTTTACTAAGGAAGTCAAGGGCTATCCCAATTCATCTAAGGTTTGTATCCTAGGTATACTAGGACTCCTTTTCCTACGGAGATAGGGGAGCCAAAGGCTCCACTCTTTGAGAAGACCACCGCTGCAAGGACTCCTAGTCCTACCAAGATTTGAAGAGCGTGCATTCACTATTTAAGCAAAAGCTAGTCCTCTCACAAAGGACAGAGACATTACACCTTCAGACCCTGGAGTTCCCACTTAAGAACTTCGCATTACAGTCGTAGTCATAGTCCCTAACTAGACTTCCGGTAACCTTTGCTCTCCCTAACCCTCAATAAACTAGCCTCACTTAGTCTTGCTGACTTAAGCATCGGAGTACCTACAACAAACACTACCCTAGTATTTTCTTTCTGCTTCAAGCTAGTTTCCTTACGTGTGCAGGTACAGCAGATCGCTAGTGGCCTCAACCTCAAGGAATCAGTCCCTCTTTCCGTGAAGGTAGATTTTTGTATTTACAGTTTGGCGGCCACCGTGGGGCCTCCAGCAATCATTCGTCTCACAAACCCTGCTACGTGAAGAAACTCTCCATGGCTGACAATTCTGATAACACTAATCCCGACCTCTAGGCCAAACTGGAGGCTCTGACTACCCTTATGCAATATCACTTAGACAAGGTGGCTGCATTGGAAGTTGAGAACACTGCCATCCGGACTGAAAACGCCTCCATCAGGGCTGAGAACCAATTTCTAAAAGAGAAGGCAAGTCAGTTTTATGATCTTGAGCTTCTGCCTTGTCAGGTACCACCCAATTGGTTTCGCGCCTCGGTTTTGTCTATGTAACCTCTCCAGACTCCAGAGCACGGACCCGTAATCTCGAATAAGAAGTTGCGCCAGCTATGCTCTTCGTTAATTAATGATTTAGCCCTAACTGATAGAGAAGGGGGCTACCAATAGAGCCACTCTCGGTCAATCCGCCCCAAACACGAGATCAAGGCATCCAAGTGACAAAAAACCCAGCACAACAAGAACCACCCATCGTCACCATCCCACCCCACCTTCAATCAGTCATCCCTACCCAAACTCCACCTGGTTCGGTTCATCCTCGCAGGTTGAGCAGTCCCCCACTCTTTCAAATTACCCCGCTCGAGTCAATCCATCCCAATGGGTCGAACGAATCCCAAATAACACCCCTTACAATCCATGTAGGGGGAAACACCCGATCGGTCACAAGGGTAGTCATCCAACCGGAGGGAATGAATACGGATCGAAGCTACCAAGCGGCGTATAACAGAGTGATCCATCAGACTATACCATGCGGATTGACCCACCAAAACGCATCAGGTGCGAATCGCGTGGTCAATCATGTCACGCCCCCTCTCGAGTATCCCTATCCCACCGGATCCGGGCGCTCCAGGAGACTCAAGATCCTGAAAGGAAGGTGAATACTCTTTAAAAAAAAACATTCATAAAAACAATTTCGTCTATAGACGAAAATGAAAAGTAGTGCATTTGCATGTTTAAGGTTTAGAAGGTGGAAATACACAAATAATTATTCTAAAAACAGGAACTGAAATCTAGTTACAAAAGAAACATAGTATCAGAGTCCACTAAAGTTTGTAAAAGATGCAAATCATCATGCGTCAAGGCCAACCTAGAGCGTAGAGTATGCTCCACACGAACCCGATCTACGGTCCTTGGGGAGGAAACATAAAATAGTGAGCTAGGAAGCCCAGTGAGCGGATAATATAATTTATACGAAAATAACTTTAACTTTGAAAACATGTATGAATAATTGTATGCCACACAACACTAGTGCACTTACATGATAAGGCAACAACAGTATATATATATAATTCTCGGATGCCATGAAATCACACACCACTATCATATAAAATAAATCAATTATCACCACCCTACTAGCACTTAGGGGCCAAGATCATAACTATTTGAACCAGTCCCTAACTCAGACATGAAGCTACACCACCCGCGGTCTACCCTCGGGGTGGCACCATCCGCAATCTACCCTCGGGATGGTACGAACATCATTGGATAACCATGCTCAACCCACAGTCTACCCTCGAGGTGTCATGATATGGTATCAAATATAATCTCGCCCATAGTCTACCCTCGGGGCGTCCAAAATCCCACGCCGGCCAATAACTGCCTGGTGTAATCCCGCTTGGAGCTCGTCAGGCGTCCGTCTTGTTCTAGTAGGATATACCAATGGTTCGGTAGGATGGACCATCTCAATGCGCGCATGAGGATAAATATCAAATACTAGCTGATGTCTAGAGGGGGACGGTTACGGTTTCCAATCCGGGAATCAAACATAATAATAATCATGCATCCACAATTTCATTCCAAATATGCATCATGCATGCCTTATGCATATATAAAGTATAATATAAAATTTCAATAAAAAGGCATGAAATCATGAATGCAATGCTCACCACGTCAAAATACAAAAGTATGTAAAAATTCTATTTACACCCTATATTTATCATCAATTTCTAAAATCCCAAAACTTTTAATCTTTGCAGTCAACCCCCAATCTGACTTTCAACTTTGACAATTACACACCCATAACCGAGAACACAATGCCTCACCAAAATTTTCTTTTCCCATAATAACCTCCCCACTAATTAACATCAAAGCCTAAACCCAACAAAAATAATATAAACACTCAAGATAAACTTTCGGCAACTCCAATTGCAAAATTCATGAACTAAACCCATAACAATAAGTCATCAATATGACAGTACCAGAACACAAATGCTGCCTATTGTTAAATTTCATTGTGTCAAACCAACTTAACCAATCAATTATCGATTGCATGTCTTCTCCTCGTCACAATACATTGCTTAGCATTCTCGACCCATAAACCAACACAACAAAAATATTGAGGAGTGACAACATGCATAACATCCAAATTGTCCACAACCACACATGTATATATAAACCAAACCCAACCAGGCCAAAAAGACAGCCTAATACATGTAACATAGTTCCAGCAAAAATTTAAATTCACATAACAATTACTAGCATGCAATAAGGCTCCACACCACCCATTACCAAATCCCATATTTTAGCAAAACATTTCACGCACATAACCCAAAATACCCAACCTGCAGCATCTGAATTAGACTTCAAATTCCAACCAAAAAGTTCATAACATACATGAATACCTCCCATAATTCAACACTTAGCCGAACTTAACCAAAAAAAAAATATCAATAAGTGAGCAAATGCATGCCGACAACTTACTTCAAAATATACTTTATAATCTTATAACTCAAACATATTATACCAAAAATAAAGCAGCCAGCACAAATATAAAAAAAAATTAACCCAATCAAATGTGAATTCAAGATGCATGGAATTTTTAATGCATTTACTAGTCCACTCACACAAAAAATTTAGCTCAACCCGAAATACCCAGCTGCCCCAAGCATCATCCTTCTCTTCACCTCACTTTCTCTCCCTCATTTATCTTTTTCTTTCCCTTCCTCCTTCGCCGAACGTTCTCTTCTTCCTTCTTCTTCTTTTCTTTCTTTCTTCTTCTCTCTCTTCCTTTCTCTCTTTCTTTTCTTTTTCCACTCCACCATTCCTCATCTCAAATTAATAAAATTTCACAACCATCAATGGCAAAACAATGTGCCAAAACCGTGGGCTAATTCTCCTAAAGAAATTGCCTTTAATCCATCTTGCAATGGCCAATTATGCATGCATCCCTTAGTCTTTGATTCTTACATCTTGCACCCCAAAATCCTTTAAATAAAGTTAAGTTTTATCATGATCTCACCCCTGGAGAATTATGCATGTACCCTTGCATGACTCAATATTAAAAGGACCCCTCATCTTAATCAATTTCATAAAGTTGTTAAAAGATTTTCACACTTCCAATTTCGCACAAGTACTCTTGCAAAACTACCTAATAACCCACCATGCCTTATTTCTTACTAAAACATCTCTAAAAAGTTTCAATTCTTACATATTACGCCCTAGATTCACATAAATAAAATTAAGTAAAACCCACAAAGAAAATACGGAGTATTACAAATCAAGTTAACCAGGACGACCTAGTGGTATTCGCATCTCCCATAGAGCAAATATTGGCCAAGAGATTGGTCGACCTAGAGGCAGTGATGAGGCACATACTCGGAATGCCAATCCCAACAAAAAAGAGCCAACCTCACTACTATGCCGATTCACCCTTCGTAGATGTAATCGCACTAGCTGAGATACCACACAAGTTCACCATCCCAAGCATAAAGCCCTATGACGGCATAACTGACCCAGATGACCACATAGCCTCCTACAAGCAGCAGATGTTTGCCGTATCGATACCCCGAACACTGAGGGAAGCCTACATGTGTGAAAGCTTCGGTTCAAGCCTCTCTGGCCCAACTCTTCAGTGGTACACTAACCTCCCAAACTATTCAATCAACTCATTCGCCCAACTCACCAATACCTTCGTTGAACAATTCGCCAGCAGCAAGAAGCTAGAGAAACTATCGGCCGATCTGTACCGAGTCTATCAGAAGAGGGGGGAGCCACTAAGAGAATACATCAACAAGTTTAAGAAAGAAAAAATCTCCACCGCCTCCTGTAACCTAGAGACGGCAGTAGATGCCTTCAGAAAGGGTCTCCTTCCGGATAGAGAACTATAAAAAGACTTGATAAAGCTCGGTTGCACCACGATGGAAGACGCCTTAGCCAGAGCTGTAATTCAAATAAGGTGGGAGGAAGATGAAATGAACCAGATGAGGCATGCCAGGTTCAATGACCGTCCCTAAAGGCGGAACAATAGAAGGTCAGAGTCCAGATCGGTTGAGCCTTGTTATCAACCTCTTCCATGCAATCTGAACAAGGTTAAGAGACCATATAACCGCCCGCCAATTAGAACTGACAACAGACCATCCGGGTTGAGCCAATACAAAGTTCTGGAGTACAATCTCAATGTTGAACCAGCCCAAGTCGTGGCAATCATGAAAGGAATGGGACCTATTGTTTAGTGGCCGAACAAGCTCAATCCCGAAGCAAAAAGGGACACGACCAAGTGGTGCGAATTCCATGGCAACCATGGTCATAACACCGCGGACTGCATTGCCCTACGGTTAGAAGTCGCTCTGCTATTGAAAGGGGACATCTCCAAGATCTATTGATGATAAAGGAAAAAATACAATCAGCGAGAAAAGCTCGAAGGAAGCATCTCCCCCCCTCTTGCGAGAACCTACACCAAAGGGTTTTTGCTCCATTATCTCTAGTGGGTCGGAGATTAGTGGGGTAAGCTACTCCTCGGCCAAGCGCTATGCCCGAGCCAACCATCACCTAGAAGTCCAAACTATCCATCTGCCCTCTCTGTTACACACCAACCAGGTAATCCAGTTTGAAGATGACGAGCTATTCACCCTAGCTACCCCTCATCACGACGCTCTAGTCATCTCTCTCCAGATCGCAAACATCCTGGTCAAGAGAGTATTCATAGACGAGGGATCCTCGGCAAACATCTTCTTCCTTGAAGTAGTGAAGGTCATGGGACTAGACGAAAAAAACATCAGCAGATGACCAACTATACTGGTAGGGTTTAGTTTCAAGCATAAGTACACCATAGGAGAAATCGCTCTGCCTGTCTACACTAGCGAAGTCAACAAGTAAACCATCTTTCTAGTGCTCGATTGTCCTTCACCATACAACTTCATCTTGGGCTGACCTTGGATCCATGACATGCGAGCTGTTCCATCCACATTCCACTAAACCATAAGGTTTTCAACGAAATTGGGAGTAAGGGAAATTAAGGGTAACCCCAAGGTGACCAGAGATTGCTACAAAAACCCCTTCAAAAGCAAAGGTCACGCTTCATAGCAACTACAGTCTAGTCTAACCTTCACAACCGAGCCAGATCAACCATCTATGGAGGAGTTAGATGAAGTGTAGATACACCTAGACGACCTTGAAAGGAAGACCCATATAGGCTCATGCCTCGGGCCCAAAATAAGAGAAAGACTCATAGAATTCCTCAAACAAAACCAGGACTGTTTCGCCTAGTCCCACGCTGACATGACAGGAGTCAGCCCAGAGGTAATCGTCCACCACCTCAAAGTAAATTCAAATCACCCCTTGGTGAAGCAGAGGAGTAGCAAATTCGCACTAGAACGCAACCGGATCGTCAATGAGGAGGTCGACAAATTACTGAATAATGGCCTGATCAGAGAAGTCCACTATCCCGATTGGCTGGCAAACGTGGTGGTCGTGAAGAAAAAGAAAAAAATGGAAAGACTACATAGATTTCACGGATTTAAACAAAGCATGCCCTAAAGACTCCTTCTCGCTCCTGCATATCGACATGATAGTTGATACGACAGATGGCCACGAACTTCTAAGCTTCATGGATACCTTCTTAGGGTATAATAAGATTTTGATGTACCCAGACGACCAGGAAAAACAGCCTTCATTACAGAGAGGGGGACCTACTGCTACAAGGTGATGCCGTTTGGTCTCAAGAACGCCAAGGCTACCTATTAGCGGCTAGTCAACAAGATGTTTGCTAAACACCTTGGGGACACCATGGAAGTGTACATTGATGACATACTCGTCAAGTCCCTCATGGCCGAGCAGCACCTTAGCCAGACATTCACTATCCTAAGGAAGTATAACATGAAGCTGAATCCAGCCAAATGCTCGTTCGGAGTTTCATCAGGGAAATTCCTAAGATACATGGTAACTCAGCGTGGGATAGAAGCCAACCTCGACCGAATCCGAGCGATCCTCAACATACCATCACCAACTTGCATCAAAGACATCCAGCGCTTGGCAGGACGAGTAGCCACCTTGAGCCACTTCATCTCCAGATCCGCCGACAAGTGCCACCATTTCTTCTACACATCAAGAAATCTAAGAAGTTTGAATGGACCCTTTCTTGCGAGGGAGCATTGTAGCAGCTGAAGAGATACCTAACCTCCCCCCACTCATTTCCAAGCCCAAGGATGGGGAAAAGCTTTACACCTATTTGGCGGTTTCAGAGACAACAATCTCAATAGTGTTAGTTTGGGAGGATAATACGAAGCAACTACCAGTCTACTATGTAAGCAAGTCACTCCTTGATGCGGAGACACGATACAGTCAGTTGGAGAAATTGGCACTCGCCCTCGTCCATGCATCCAGAAAGCTTAGGCCATACTTTCAATGTCATTCCATAGTCGTACTCACCTCCTTCTCACTCAAGAAGATACTACACAAGCCAGAGTTATCACACCGACTCACACAATGGACAGTAGAGCTTAGCGAGTTTGACATATCCTTCCAACCACATACTGGCGTCAAATCTCAGGCACTGACTTACTTTATTGGTGATTTCACCCCGAACACCATCGTCCAAGCAAAAAGAGAGTTACTGTGCATGAATAGCAGATCGTCTTCAAAGTGGACTCTCTTAGTGGATGGCTCAAGCAACATGAATGGAAGCGGTTTTGGCATCATACTTACTACTCCACAAGGAGATGTCGTCCAACGGGCCATACGATGTGGATTCAAATGCACCAACAACAAAGTTGAATACGAGGCTCTCATCGCTGGACTTTTCCTAGGCAAAGAAATCAGAGTAAGGAAGCTGGAGGTAAAGTCTGACTCCCAACTCGTGGTCAACCAACTACAAGGCACTTACCAAGCTCGCGACTCGAAAATGACAGCCTACCTAAACTTGCTCAAAGAATTGTAGACCGCCTTCGAAGAATTCTCCATCGCCTAAGTCCCAAGAACGGAGAACACCCATGTCAACGCCCTTGCTAACCTCGGCTTAACCCTTCAATGTTCCTCCAGTCATACATCCCTATGTTATTCCTTCAATGGCCAGCGGACTGGAAGGAAAGACCAACGACCAAGTCGTCCAAAGAAGTACTGGACATCAAACTATCTGATTCTTGGATAACCCTAGTAGTAAAATACTTGAAACACAATAAGCTCCTAGCTGACAAGAATAAAGCACATCGCCTGAGAGCAAAAGCTGCCAGGTTCACAATATACAAAGGCCAGCTCCTTAGGAAGTCATTCTCTGGTCCTTACCTTAAGGCATAAGCCATGAAGAAGCCAAACGAGTTCTCGCCAAACTTCATAAAGGTGAATGTGAAAACCACGCCAGAAGACATAGCCTTGCCCATCGGGTGATCACCGCTGGCTATAATTAGCCAACCATACGCACTGACTCAACAGCTTATGTGAAGAAGTGTGGCAGTTGTTAGAGGTTCACCCACGTCTCACACCTCCCACCCAAACGACTTAACTCCACTCTCACACCTTGGTCGTTCATAAAGTGGGGTATGGATATAGTCGGAAAGCTCCTGACCACATCCAGGTAGCAAGTCTTCATGTTAGCGGTCACCGACTACTTTACTAAGTGGATCGAAGTCGAAGCGCTTGCACAAGTTAGAGACAGAGAGGTAAAAGCTTTCATCTGGTAGCATGTCATCTACAGGTTTGGGATATCGAAGGAAATCATCACTGACAATGGATCTCAATTCATCAGTTCAGGCTTCAGAGATTTCTATGACATGTGGAGAATCAAACTCATATTCTTTACCCCCTACAACCCCCAATCTAATGGCTAGGTCAAATCATCAAATAAAACTATCATGCAGACTTTAAAGAAATGCCTATAGAAAGCCAATGGCACATGGGCAGATGAACTACCCAGAGTCTTTTGGTCCGACCGGACGATAGCCTGCTCATTTACGGGTGAAACTCTTTTCTCCCTCACATATAGATCTAAAGCGGTCATCCTAGCTGAAGTATCAGTCCTTTCCACCAGACTTTAATAGGCAGACGGAGAAACTAACAGCCAGAACCTCTGCCACAACCTAGACATCGTCAACGAACTACGCGTGCAGGTAGCCATTCGTAATGCAGTCTATCAATAGCAGGCCGCCCGACACTACAACGGCAACGTCTGAATTAGAACTTTCAAAACTGGCGACTAGGTCCTTTACAAGGTCTTCCAAAACACTAGGGAGGTCAACGCTGGCAAGCTCAGCCCCACTTGGGAGGGTCCCTACAAGATCGCCAAAGAAGTAGGGAAGAACGTCTATCGACTCCAAACTACCGAAGGCAAAGACATCAGCAATAGTTGGAATGCAGTCCACCTCAAATGTTACTACTTTTAGTTTAACTCCATCAATATTTTTGTTTTCCTTTTTCTGTTTTTAAAAGGATGAGTGGGCCTATCTACTACCTTCACCGTTAGTTGGCCTCATGGCCGAGTACAATAAAGTATTATTTAGCAATAGAACTGTTAACATCTTCAATCGACTCAAACCGATTCATAAATTTACATATTCGATCGGCTTAAACCGATTCATAAATTTACACCTTCGATCGGCCTAGGCCATCGATTCATAAGTATTACACCTTCGATCGGCCTAGACTGATTCGTAAGTTTACACATTCAATCAGCTCAAACCGATTCATAAATTTACACATTTGATCGGCCTAGGTCGATTCATAAGTATTACACCTTCAATCGGCCTAGACCAATTTGTAAGTTTACACCTTTGATCGGCCCAGACCGATTTGTAAATTTACACCTTCGATCGGCCCAGACCGATTCATAAATTTATACCTTCAATCAGCTCAGACCGAATCATAAATTTACACCTTCGATCGGCCTAGACCGATTCATAAGTATTACACCTTCGATCGGCCTAGACGAATTCATAAGTTTACACATTCGATCAGCCCAGACCGATTCATAAGCTTACACTTTTGATCGGCCTAGACCGATCCGTAAGTTTGCACCTTCGATCGGCTCAAACCAATTCATAAATTTACACCTTTGATCAGCCTACGCCGATTCATAAGTATTACACCTTCGATCGGCCCAGACCGGTTTGTAAGTTTACACCTTCGATCGGCCCAAACTGATTCATAAATTTACACCTTCGATTGGCCCAGACCGATTCATAAATTTACACCTTCGATCAACCTAGATCGATTCATAAGTATTACACCTTTGATCTGCCCAAACTGATTCGTAAGTTTACACCTTCGATCGGCCCAGACCGATTCATAAGCTTACACCTTTGATTGGCTTGCACCGATCCGTAAGTTTGCACCTTTGATCGCTTACACCTTCGATCAACTCAAATCCGATTCATAAATTTACACTTTGATACGCCCTTAGTTCAGTTAAGTGGAAAGTTTACACCTTCGATCGGCCCAGACCGATTCATAAGCTTACACCTTTGATTGGCTTGCACCGATCCGTAAGTTTGCACCTTTGATCGGCTTACACCTTCGATCAACTCAAACTGATTCATAAATTTACACGTTCGATTGGCCCAGACCGATCAATAAGTATTACACCTTCGATCGCCCCAGACCGATTTGTAAGTTTACACCTTTGATCGGCCTAGATTGATTCATAAATTTACATCTTCGACCGGCCTAGACCAATTCATAAATTTACATCTTCGATCAGCCCAGACCAATTCATAAGTATTACACCTTCGATCAACCTAGACAGATTCATAAGTTTACACATTCGATCGGCCCAGACCGATTTATAAGCTTACACCTTTGATTGGCCCGGAACGATTCGTAAGTTTGCACTTTCGATCGGCTTAGACCAATTCATCGATTCACACTTTCAATCTGCTCAAACCGATTTATAGGTTTATATCTTTAGTCGGCCTAAACCGAATGAAGGACTTGTACCTCCAATAGGCCCAGGTGGGTTATCCACACGACTCAGCTACTTGGCCTCGTCAAAATCACAACCAAGTGGTTCAACCCCTAATACGTCTACACACAAACAAGCAATCAACTCATTCATCCACAAGAAAAGCGGCAAAATAGAATCACAGGTATAATATAAAAGAGCCTCAAGCAGCTAAAATACTAGGTACAAAAGTAAGGCACACACACTAGGGAAGGGCATCGTAGGCCCAAAAATACATGAGCAACAATAAAACTAAGTATCATCGGTGCGAGTCATCTCACCCACCTCCGACTCGATCAACTTGTCACCGGTTCCAACACTCGCCCCTGCAGCCTGGTCGCTCACATCTTTTATAATCGACTACCTCGGTTGGCTGGCAAGGTTGAACACCTACTCATCGACCTACTCCTCCGTACACCCGGATGCCTCCTCCTCTATCATCTCCTACATGAGTTGGATGTCCTCATCCATGTTCCAGTGAGAGGTGTTCCCAGCCTTGTACTTAAGCATGAGCTCTCCCCTGGCCCTAATGATGATGTTATCAGCAATGCTCAAACACTGCTCCCTCAAGGACTCAACCTCTATATTCTTCTCGACCATCTCTCTCCTCAGCCGCTCTAACTCGCTCTCGGCCTCCTTTAGATGCTAATTGCTCTCCTGCTCGACCTTTAGAGCTGCTGTTTCTTTCTGTCACAAATTGGCATTGATACATCTTGTATCCTTTTCTCTTGTGACACGATAGACTTCCTCAGGTGTATGCTACTGGTGAATGCCTGTATAACAAAACAACTTGATCGGTATACATCCACAACAAATACAGTAAAGTAAAATTCTGGCTCATACTAGAAAGCACGAAAAACCCCCCAGTCAGCAGTCGCGACCGTACCCATCTAGTTCAAACGAGTCTCGTCAGTTGGGAACAAGAATGAGTCGGCCAACTGGTCCATGGAAGCCGCGTTCGAATAGGTCGATGCAGAAGCCGAGATGTTGAAGGTGATCCTCTCAGTCTCCTCATCCAAGACTATGGTCCTAGATGACCCAACTCCGACCGCAGGTTGACAACTTGGTGGAGTCACCACCGCATCCCCCGCTCTCCTCTCCTCTCCTCTCCGGTCGAGGACTCCCTCTTCTGTTTCTCCTAACGCTTAGCAATTGATTCGCTCGCACTTGGGATGGTCAGCTTCTTCATTAGCTTTTCTGCCATTGCAAACTCTCCAACAGTTAGTGGGTTCAGCCTAGACTTACCATATAAGGTATGATTGCAGTAGCGAGTTAGTAGCACACTTCAGGTTTGCTTCAGCGAAGGGAAGGGGATACCTCGCTGGATCGCTCCTATTCTGGCCCAGAGATGACTTGTCCTGAGGTTAGCCTCCTCCAACACCACCCGTCAGTCCCTTTGTGCTTTGGGAATGGCTAGAACCTTCTAGGTTTGCACTTCCAAGCCATCCCCATTATGCCCGACTTCGTTGAATTCAAGCTCTGCAAAGAAGAAACACAATAAGATTTAGTAATCAAAATTCAAGGAAAAGACAAAGTTTCTCACCATTAGCTCGCCAAGTGCATGGAATCTTGCCCTAGCCTCTCTCCCCGAAGACCGCATCACCCCTCATAAAGAACAATAATACTTTGAGTACTAACGGATTTTACTAACTAGTGTACTAACCTAAAGCATAGTACGGGTACCATACGCATAGTACCTGTACCATATGTAATTTTAACAAAAATTAGTACGCTGGTTAGTAAAATCCGTTAGTACGCATAACATTACCCCATAAAGAAATACCGATCTTTCCAATTCTTGTCACTCGACCGAAGATCAGTCACAAGGTAAGCCTGGTCTGCCTAAGGTTTAGCAGGTATTGACCTTTGTTCTTGTCGTTCTCCTTTAGGAAATACGAATACAGTAACTCGTGTAGCCAAAATATCACCTGATGCCACACACAAAGGTTCTCTAGAGCCATCAGTAACCTCCATCGATTTGGCATGAGTCGGGATGGAGCGATCATGAAATGGTTTAGGACTTCCCATACAAGGCGAGGGATGGGAAGCCTCAGCCCATCATGGAACCATTTCTCTTAGGCACTCACCCATCCCTTCGCTTCCTAGTCAACTCGCTCGTATGACCGAGGTGCCCTGATCTCAACAGAATCTAGAATATGATACATCATCCGAATCTGCCACATATCATTGTCCTTCAATAAGGACGGATAATCTCGGCTCAGTATCCCACCACTTGGCCGACTCGGCTCGTCCTTGGAGCCACTACCGGTAAAGGGTGAACTCTCTAAATTACCAACTCCATCGGAGTCTTTCCCATTCCCCATTTGCCTGTCAAACTCGTCATCACTCGGGTTAGCCCTACTCGTCCCAAGGGCAACTAAGTTCTCCTCGGTCGGTATACTGATCGGAACGCCCCCACCTTTGGGCATCATCACCATGGTCAAGGCATTCTCGTCTCATTTCTAACCTTTGCCTTAGGTAGAAGGTGAACTCTCAAAATTACCAACTCCATCGAAGTCTTTCCCATTCCCCCTTTGCCTGTCAGACTCGTCATCACTCGGGTTAGCCCTACTCGTCCCAAGGGCAACTACGTTCTCCCCAGTCGCGCCCCCACCTTTGGGCATCATCACCATGTTCAAGGCATTCTTGTCTCATTTCTAACCTTTGCCTTAGCCTCACTCGAACCGCTGGACCCTGACTCAGACATTGAGCAGTCTACCCACTCTCCCCAAGCGACCGATCACTTCCAATTCAGAGCTTACTCTTCAAAACCTCAGTCTGATCAACGCTCACCTTGTACCACCGACTGATCTACTCTCTATTTAATTCCTACTCGCCCCTTACCACCGACCTGCCTACTCTTCAAATTCTATGACTATTTGATTCCTGCTCGCCCAGCACCACCGACCGACCTACTCCCTTCAAAACCTATTACTATTTGATTCGTGCTCGCCCCTCACCACTCACCTACTGATAAGAGCTTGAATGTTTATATTTTTTTAGTGATTTAATTGGTTTATTTATGGAAAAATGTGTTTAAAGTGTGGAATTTGGATTATTTCTTTCATAAATACCATTTATGGGATCACGGGTGCATATTGAGTGTTTTCATGCTCAAACAGGTTGTTGAAGGGAAAAGAATGATGTCGATAGGATTCACGACGTGTAGGAACAAACGACACAAGAATCAGGATCGAAATGAGGGAGTTGTGGTACGTCGAAGATGTTACGGAAAATCTAGAAATTCTTCATCATGAGTATGCCTCGATGTTTCTATCATAACTTGAGCTGTAGAAGTCAGAATTTGATGATTTTGGTGGGTTGGAAAGCTTATTCAGAGAACTACAATGTTTGTGTTGATGACTTCATCTAATTCTGAAGTTTACGGATGCGTTGGACAGAAGGAACGATTGCCGCAGCGACCATTCTTACTGCCGCGGTGATGGGTCACGGGTTTGTGTTAATTCATTACCCTAATCCGAATCTGAATGGGTTAAGTTTTCTAATCTTTTTCCTAAGCACGACCAAGAACCCCAGGAAACGAAAAAGAGAGTTTTTAAGAAATTAAGGAGGACTTTTGGGAGGAGGAAGACAGCTATCAAGTTGGAGATCGGGATCCGGAGAGCTCTCGTTCACCAATTAGAGAAGTTTTTCCCTTTTTCTTTCTTGAACTGATGTCATTGAAGAGAATGATGGATTTTGTTATTTTCATTATGAACTAATTTTCTTTTCTAGGGCTAAGATGTAGCCCAATTTATGATTATGTGTTGACTTGGATTGTTGTTAATTCTTATTGAGCTTTTAATTCTAAGTTTTATTATTGTGCATAATGCTTTCAATTCTCAATGGCTCGAGAGTTGAATGATATCATGGGTTAGGTTGAGATCGAGAGATGAAACCTGATTTGTCTTAGGTAATAAAACCATAGATTGAGCGAACGCTAGAGATAGGTTACCGTGATCTGTGAGGCTCTGGTAAATTCCATAGAGCTTAATGATCTCTTAGCTCCTAAATCCAACTTAGAGATATCTTGGGTTGTTGCTTAAGGGTTAATTTGCTAATTGCTCGAGAGAGAGTTAGTAAAATTAGAAGGGATTTGGCTTTTAGAATACGCTTGATTAGGTTAACAATAGATGTCAATACATAGGATTAAATTGGTGTGAAATCTATGCCCTAGGTTTAGTCATATTGATTTTCACTTCAAAGTGTTTACAAATTCTGCCTTTATTTAGTACTTAGCTTTTAGTTTATTTACTTTTTCGTTAAATTCATTCTTAAACTCCAGTTTAATCAAATAGCAATAGAATATAATAGTTTGGTACTTGGTAGGTAGTTCCCCTGGGATTCGACACTCGTTTACTCGAGTTTTACTACTTGCACGATTTCGTACACTAGAGAATAGTCTGTCACCTGCCTACTCTTCAAAACCTATGACTATTTGATTCATGCTCGCCCCACATCATCGACTGACCTACTCTCTTCAAAACTTATCATTGCCTGATTCTTGCTCGTCCCGAGTCACCAACTCAGCGATCCCCAAGCACCAATTTTTTCAAACTCCAAACTGGTTTAGCAATTTCGACTACTCGATCTGGAAAATCAGTCGACCTAAGAAAACTCAAATTTCTAAACCTAGCTTAACCTCACGCTTGACTCGGTCAGGTAGACCGAGACGAGCTGAATGGGACACCTGTATAAGTCGGTTCCATCTTCTAAAGATCCAGAAAAGAACCCAGAAAAAACCACCGTCAATCATTGATAAAAAAAAATTTTCATCCACCTTTTTCCATTCGACCCAAAATTCAAGCCTATTCTAAAAATAAAACATGGCACCTCTAAAAAATCTAGCAAAACCTTTCAAAAACCACCAAACTCACCAAAATTTTCCAAACTTTTGCTCAAACTCTCCAAAAAACAGTACTAAAGTGAACAAAACAAGAGACTAAATAGAAAAAAAAGCATAAGAAGAACGAGTTTTTTACTGTAGAAGTGGCCAAAATCCCGTAATCCTTTAAAGCTTTGAAGAGAACCCAAAACTCAGAGAAAAACGCGAAGTGAAAGAGAAAGAAAGGAGAAGATGAAACGATCGGTCACTCTACAGGTTTTACCAGTGAAAAGGTGTCAGAATTAACACGTGGCAGCCTACGATTGGTCATCGAGAACCGCGTGATTTTGATTTTCCCGCCCAAATGCAGAAGACTACTCAACCGTACACGTGTCGCATGGTAACCCTTCGTTTGGTTCACCCAACCAAGCGGAGTCACTATTGGAATTATTGACTGACCAGCCTCGGTTCTCTAGCCTCATACCAAACATTGCTCAGAGAAACATGAGCTCCACCTCTCAGTTATCCCAATCGAGCGAGCAAGTTTCCCCGATTTGAATCACACGTACCCTCGTCTACTTGGATTCAACCAACAAGCCTACGGCACCACCAAGATGAGCCTATCACATTTCGCTCGGTCGGAAGTATCGACCGGGCACGCCTTCAAGGGTTGCTCACGCACATGCTTACTCGGCCTGTTACACCGAGCTAGGTCACTTCCAGGGGACAACTCACACAGCTATTCATCCCTACACATCGAACGAACACTGTCATGGGAGGATTCGCACGCCTTTTCGCTCGAGAGGGCAGACCGAGTGAGGGGATTTCGTGCACTCTTTCAAACTCCCCCTCGACTCAGTACATTAGACGAGTCCAACAGGGCCAACTCACTTCTTCACTTGGTCGGGCACACTAAACGTGCGTATGACTATGTTTCACTTCGTATGGTACACCAGCATATCAAACTCCCCGTTGACAGTAAGAGCTTACATCATTCGTTCTAGGGAACAGAGAAGTAGCACATTCATAAACTCAGCTGGTCGGCCACGAAAGCCGACCAGATGTGTCTCCAGGCAATGTCTACTCTCTAAGCTAAGCACTCCTTAACTCAGAGAGTAGGGGGAAAACTGTTAAGGCCACCTAGGTAGGCCCAAAGACAAAGACACCTTCAACAAAGCTGAAAAGCTCAGGCCCAATTCTGATAGGGCCCAACTTGAAGTTCTACAAATGAGGCCCGTCTGGTGCCCTTCCCAGTCCTCACTATATGGATTTAGACCTTTTGATCCTAGGACACCTTTTGGACTTTTGATCAACTTGGAAGCCACAGTCGCCTAAGAACGATAGTACTACTTGAACTTTACTAAGGAAGTCAAGGGATATCCCAATTCGTCTAAGGTTTGTATCCTAGGCATACTGGGACTCCCTTTCCTACGGAGATAGGGGAGCCAAAGGCTCCATTCTTTGAGAAGACCACCGCTGCAAGGATTCCCAGTCCTAGCAAGATTTGAAAAGAGTGCAATTGCTAATTATGCAGAGGCCAGCCCTCTCACAAAGGACAGAGACATTACACCTTCAAACCCTGGAGTTCCCACTTGAGAACTTCGCATTACAGCTGTAGTCACAGTCCCCGACTAGACTTTCGATAACCTTTCCTCTCCATAACCCTCACTAAACTGGCCTCACTCAGCCTTGTTGACTTAAGCGTCGAAGTCCCTATGACAAACACCACTTCGATGTTTTTCGTCTGCTTCAAGCTAGTTTCCTTACGTGTGCAGGTACAATAGATCGTTAGTGGCCTCAACCTCACAGGATCAGTCCCTCATTCCGCGAAGGTAGATTTTTGCATCAACACAGATGTTATCGGTATTTTGAATGGAGTAGGTGAGATTGAAAAAATCATTTCAACAAATTGTTATAAACGAGATATAATGTTGCAAATTGAACAATAAGTTCTTTTCTGAATATCGTAATAATGTGGTACGATTTGATTATCTTACCTCAATGTTATTTTTAGGGAGACATTTCGAGTTTCATTATGGGAAGAAATTTTGAAAAAAAATTGATGAGAGCTTGCTAATGGGAGATGACAAATTAGTTGTCATAATTATCGCATCAACAAACGTTAAAGAATTTCAAGGTATTTTAGGCTTTTGATATTGGATAGAAATTTTTGGTTTAATAATTCGTGATTTTAAATGTACAGGCAAGATATATCTTAATAGTACTTCGAGATCAAGAATCTATATAAATCTAGAAATTGACGAGGTCCATCTTTTGCAGAGAAAGTATTTGTTTTAACAGACTTTTCTGCAAATATTTTAAGAAATAATTATACAATTTATGTCTCATTTGGTGTACGATTTGCAGTAATGAAAATATTTCAGTTGTCAAATTGCAAAAGAGAAAGCTAAATGAGATATCGGTTGAGGAGGAGATGTTTCAAAATAGAGTATCTTTGAAATATCTTACCAGCCTTATGTGGTATAACTGGGATCAGATTACAGAATATACAATAAAGGCAAAAATAGTTGGAGTCAATGGTAGATTTGGTTGGTGTTACTTATCTTGCAGTGTTTGTAAGAAGAAAATTCCTGATATGAATAGCAGCAATTTCAACTGTGTTAAATGCAACAAGGAGAAAAAATTTCCACAAATGAGGTAAATCAGTTTTTTTTTTTTTTTTGGGAAAATTAAGTAATTGTTGTAAGACAATGCATTATAACGTTAACATTTGATATTTATTAATAAATATTTTTTGTTATAACAGGTATAAAGTTGATATTGCAGTCACAGATGACACTGTTGAAGCGGCTTTTATAATGTTTGATTCAGTATGCTAGAAATTGGTTGGATTGTCATGTTCCCAATTATTGAAAACCCAAGAAAACAATCATAAAAGAATTCCAGACGTTGTAAGTGCTTTTTGTGGAAAGACATTTGTTTTCAAAAGTAAGTTGTTAGAAACTGGTTTGAAACAAGGATATGGGTCTTATATTGTATTAAAAATTTTTCCAGTCAATGATGAACTAGAAAATGATTACAAGCTATAGCAATTGGAAGAGGTTAGTATATTTTATTTTAATTAATACATTTTTAAGAATTCAAATGATAGCAATAGTTGCTTGACATTAAGATGATATTAATAGTTTACACAGAAATTACAGGCAGTTGAAGAGAAAGATGGAAAGGATTCGTCAACAGGAGATGCGATTCAACATCAGGCTTTAACACCAAAAATTACTGACAAAACATCAAATATTGAATCATCTACTGAAGAAAAAGGACAATGCAGTACAATACAATCTTCTAATTTAGGTACCTCAAACATAAGTAGAGAAAAGGGTGAAGGAACATAACACTAAAAGCCAGAAACAGAGAACAGGCAGAAAATATTATTGATGAACCTTCAGCTGTTGGTAAGAGATATCAAAGCTCTAGAAAGAAAAAATTGAGGTTTTGAGAAAATTGTTGTTCTTTTCCTCTTTTTCTTGTGTTTTTAAATATTATCATATAATATTTATCACTAACTAACACAAAGTAGATATTCATATCTATTTTTAGCAACATGAATACCAAATTTCAATTGTTAGTGCAACATAAATATTTACAAACAGTTTCAAAATATAAAGCAATTAACAGGTTTTTCCTGTGAACTTGGTATAAGTTAATGTTTCAAAGATTATTGACATCAACAGAGATATTGTCTTCCAGCATGGCTTCTTCTAAAAAATCTGCATTGGCTTCTGGGAAACTCGATTTAAATGCTTCAGCACAAGCTTTTCGGGTTTTGATAAACATGTCTGTCACAATATCAGCAGCTTGGTCTCTTTGTCTTTCTGTTTTTGCAAGAGCAGATTGTAAGCTTGCGTTTTCATCCAGTAATTCTTTTTCCTATTTCTTAAGGACATCAAGCTGTTCCTCGGCTCTTGCACAAGATTTTCCAACGACTTTTACCATCTCCTGTTTGTCTTTTAATTCATTTACAGTTTCTTTGATTTTTTTTTTTTTTTTTTTGTAACAAAATTATGTCCCCAATATACTTTTCCTTCTCAAGTTCTAGAATCCTCTGATTTCTTTCTAATCGTGCAATCACATTGGGTGAATCTAGCCATTGTCGCTTTATTTCTAAGAACCCTAAGAAACCCTGTCAACATAAATATTATATTGTAATTAGAAGACAAGTAAATAATCAGAAACCTATAAATAAAAAACGTACGACGTAACATATTTCACTCCATAACACTTTGAACTGTTAATATCATTATGCTTTCAACATCAACCTTTCAGTAACTAAAAAGTCTAAGAAACCCTGTGAACAGAGATATTATATGGTGCATAAACAAAAATAACATAGCAAACTGCACCCCATAAACACTTTGAACTGCTCATATTATAGTGCTTTCAGCTTCAACCTTTCAGTTACTATGAGTAACTCTTCAAAATAATAATATAATTGTATTGATTAAATCAAACATAACAAACTATTAAATGCATATACTAAACAATATAATAACTAGCAATTGCATTATAAAACAAACAATTATATTGACTAATCACAACAATAACAGAATTTATGTTTTAGAAATTTGTAGAATTACCTCATCTGGTGAAAGTATGTCCAACTCTTCTGCAGTCATGGTCTTGCAATTAATAGAAGTTTCTTGATTTTGATTCTCTTCTTCAGTTGTTCTTTTGCGCTTCCTTTGCATAATTAATTGACACTCTTCTTCCTCTTCTTCCTCTTCTTGACTTCCACTCTTATCTTCTTCAATTGTAGATGGTCCACATTCAGGTGAAACAAGCAGTTTGCGTGGCCAAACTGACTTCGAAGCCTTTGAACTTCTCACAACTTTTTGGAATATCACTTTCGACAAAATTAAGAACAAATAATATTAATTTTAAAACAATGGATAAGTATACCCAAAGAAATGTATTATTAATTAACAAATATAATACCTTTCTTAGTTTGAAAATATGAATATCTCTTTAGCATATCAGAAATATCAAAGGTTTTCTGATTTCGGATAAATTCTCCTAATATTTCAATGTCGGTCTCATATCCTTCAATCTGGCCCACATCAGTGGTCCTTTTTTTAATGTCTGTCCAGAGTTTGTAGTCCTCCCCATCCTTTCTCACAGCCCAATAAAAAATATCTATCGCTCCATGCTCGCAACTTATTGCACAGTCCTGACAACAAACATTTGCCCCTCCTACTCTCGATAAAATAAAAAGGACTATTCGCTCTTTTTTTAATTGCATGAAAATAGTTAAAGATAGAGAAAGCAGGTCGGATTTTATGCATTAAGCACAAAACTTCAAAACTTAAAACTATTTTCCAGCTGTTTGGATGAATCTGACTTGACACAATGTTATCAGCAATCATTACCTCTTCGATAAATGGAGAGAAAGGAGGGAACAAGTCCACATTGTAAAAACAGTTCGTAGAAAGTAAAAAATCCAGGAGGAGGTATGGTGCATATTAAAAAAATCGTTGGCATCACAGGGTAGTAAATCAAATTCGTCAGATATATTATATCGTTTTCGCAGAGTCAATAGATCGTCTAAAGAAATGGTACTGGGTATTTCCAAAACAAACATTTTGCAACAGCAAATGGGATTTAAAACAAAAATTATACCCAAAAAAAGTTGCTTACCAACAGATTGATGATAAAGACAGATAAAAGCAGCAGAAAATAGGGATGGGAGTTTAACAATACTTCGATGCCCAGGACACACAAATTAAAATAAAACTGCCATAAATTCCCAAATCAAGTTTAAACGCCGATGCCATAATAAACGAGGCCGTTTTAGAATATAGTAGATTTAACATATTTTCAAATATGAATAATTAAACGGTAGCGTTTTAAAATATTATGTATTTAACAAAATCACATCTAGATAATTATTAAATTCAGATATTTTTGTTGTATAACTGGAAAATATAAATTTGATTCTTATTATTAATTCTTTTCAGTATTGAAAGTAATGGAATATTGTTACATAATTTTATTGTATTTATAATTCATATCTGATAATTGCATATCAATATCCTTTATTTATCAACAACATCGATCATTTTCATACTACCGTTCCTGTCAATGATTGACACTTTGTTTCATACAAAACCCAACCTGTAGCTTTTATTTCATGTAATGGAACATGAAGATTATTCAGTACTTTCACAACCTTCATGTTCTTTATTATCTGTGGAACAACGATTGAAGCCTTGTAAGATTATCGAATCAATTTTGACATTCCAATCAACTTCATCGATAAACATTTTCGGATCCGGTAAAGAAATTATTCATGATTAACCAATTATCTTTAACCAATATCGAAAGTTGGCCGTTTTAAAAGCATCCTGACAAGCTGAATCATTCTATTCAAATACTTTCTCAAAACTATTTGTATTTATTTTGGTTTCTATAATCTTCTTGCATGGTATTGAGCCTACTTCCCAGTAGAATATTTTCTCCCATATAGGAAGACTTGTTGGTTGAAGATTTAAGTTTCTGTGACATGTATTCGAATGACTGTTACTATTATTTACAATTTGTAAAACCGAGTTATCTATTTAGTGAAATGATTTCGCAACATACGTTATACATAAGAATACACAAATTATATTTATGTTGTAATTGTATAAAAAAAAGTGTTGAAATTTAAAAATTTAGATATAATGCATTTAAAATGATGCGGCGACATCCATTAGGTTCTACAAATGGTTGATATTCATATTGAATTAAGATAGAAATTCTTTATCAGTTTCTTTATTGTTTAATTTGATAATAATTTGATAATTATTTGTATTTGTGATGCATTCAATATTGTACAGAATATTTTAGCATTAATATGCTAATTGAATGAAATAGAGACAACAACAGGACAAATTATAATAGTAAAACAAAACAAACAGTAAACAAAGAAAAAAATATACGCGCGATTTACTCTGGTTCATCCAATGTAGGCTACGTCCAGCTGAGTCAATATTATTGTAATATGTCTTACCTCTCTCGTTTACAATGAATGAATTGCTCTCACAGACATAACAAGAGAAAAGTATAATTATATACTAGGTTTAAGAGATTAAACCTAGTTTTACAAAGACCCCTATTCCTAAGCCCAACACAAAAAGGAATTAGTAACTTAAAAGAAATCCTACAGCGGTTATACATAGAAAAGCCCAAAACCGCCTACGGGACCCCTGAGTGCATTTCCGTTACCCATTAATGCTGAAGTAGTCAACAACTCCAACACTAATTAAATTTATTTGGTCTATATAAATGTGAATTAATGTCTTCATATAAATAGAAAAAAAAAATTATGCGTGAATCAATACATGTAAACATTAATATGTTGATAAGGTGTATTATAATCTTTTATGAATCCGAAGAGATATATTTTATGAAACGTAGCATTTATTATATAGAATGTTTATAATTAAAGTTTAGTTGTGTTCCAATATATCATGAATGAACAATTATGTACGTTGTATCTGTTCTTATCAGTTGTGTAGCTTATTTAGTTTATATTAACTGTTGGCATCCAAATTCGGTGTTTTACATAAATCCATCATATTCATAATCTGATAATCAATTATGTTATTATTTTGTATACACTCTTCATATTCAAAATTGGACCAAGTATTTTAATTTCAATGCTAATGTTAATATTTATTTAATATATATAAATGTGAAGTGACACATTTATTACCATTCATGAATTGGAAGAGGTAGTTTATATTAAAAGCAGAATTCATTAAATTGAAACAATGTATATGCCTATTACGTAATGATTTTTTGTGCGGTTTATCTCTAGGATCATAATATTTGTTCACATTGCTTAAAATTACGTGATGTCAAATGTATTGTATTAGTTTGACTACATTTCTTTGGTTGGCTTGGAATTGTGTACTGTTGTATTGCTATAATCCTTTTTGAATTTCTTCCATGTTTGTTATATCATTTGCTTGCAGCTGCAGATTATAAAGAGTTGTATGCCAATAGTGAAGAACAATGTTTTCATCATTGTACGGAATAGTTTAAAACAATATTTTTTGTTGTTGTTTACTGATTGATATGACCGATAATTTTCTTATAATTGTGGTTGTTGCATTTGTTATTCATTGCCGAATGTAAAATATCAATGATAAAATGTTTGAGAATTAAAGCTGTTATTCAACTATTTTGACAGCTAAATCAAACAATGGTAAAGAAGTTACTACTTGAACTTTTATTTATTTATTTATTTTTTTCATGCATTTACCAAACCATGTTATTAAAAAATATATATGCCAACAACAATATAATCATAAATTATTTTTTTAGACAATAATTTATACAATTAATATATATACATAATTTTGTTTTTTTTTCCAGGTATAAAACCTGATGATGGATAATGGTGATGAAGATAGTAGGGATGTAGTATCGGAGACATAATTGAATATTTTAGAATTGAAGAGAAAGAGAAATTGAATATTTTAGAATTGAAGAGAAAGAGAAGTACATAATACTACTGTTCTAATACTGTTATATTTATTTTTCCGAGAATTCTGTATTAATATTTATTGTTCCTAATTTTTTTTCTGTTATAAATTGTTAAAGATCAATATGAACAGACCAACAATATTCGATATAATGTACTTGAAAATCAAGGTAAATGTTCTTTTGTTTACATTTAACTTTACTTCGTAGAAAATATATGCATAAATGAGTTGTTTGTTCTGTAAAATACTAACAAAGCTATCATTATTGTTTTGAATGGCAGATAGAATATTGAAGAAGAAAAAATGCAAAGAAAATAGAGAATACATTATGTCTGTATTAAAAAGAAAGAGAGGTAATTAATATTTCAATTTGGAGAAATTATAATATTTTTATTATTATCTTACCTATTTGATTAATACATTTATGATTTCCAGTTCTTAATCCACATCTGAAACGGAGATCTAATGAAAAGGTTTTTCGAGCAGAAAAAAACATAGTAGAGAAACAAGGTATATATATTTTTTTTAATTATTTGTTTCCTATATAGTATTTAATCAAGAAAAAAACTTTAATGTATGTACATATAATTCATGCAGAGTATTTTGTATAATTACATACAATTGATGATTCTAGGAAAAACTTTCTATTCGCATCAAAAGTTTTAATTGCTATACGTTTATACGCTTTGGTTAATGCATTTGTTTAAATAGAATTAAAACTTTTTATAATCATATCACATCCTATTAATTCTATGGTTACATTTTTCGTTTAAATTTAAATTGTTGGCAGTATTATTTGTTCCTTTGATTTCTGTTTGCTTTGCCACTCAAAAAAACAAAGGTTTCAGTTTAAACTAAAGGGTTTGTAGAATATTTGATCCCAACATCAAATCAAAGATGATAAATTCCTTAACATTATGCATTGCGAAATGTGATATTGTAATATGCTTCTTTGTTAATAATAATTGATGTGGTCATGTTGAATGTAACAAGTGGATCAAAGGGAGCCAAGTTCAGAAACAAGATAAGAATGTACACTATGATTTTTTCATTTACATCAATGGGAGGAAAAATTTATCATGAAATCAATAAAGGAATGGTGTGTTTGTTTTCAGACTCTGTGGACAAAATTACCATTGTATAGGATCATTGCTTCCACTTACTGGAAAGAAACCTAAGTTTGCACAGTTGTACATATACGACACGCAATTTGAGACTAGCCACAGATACAATTTTATGGGTGATTATGTAGACAATAGCTGCATTGAGAAAGAATTGCTGAAAGAATTTCAGTTCATGCAAGATAGGAACAGTGAATTGGTTAAAGTTTTCTGATTTGTCAGAGATAGCATCCATTCAGACAATATTCCAGAAATGCATTTACGATAAAAAAATCATAGAGCAAAAGATGGAAGATAGTACAATTTGCCAGTTGCATATGAAATTGCAGGACTAATAGTTAGTGATATTGGCATGTTTGAACATGGAAAGGATGTGATTGTTTATCATTCAAAGGATGGTCTTCAAAGAATTAGCGATTTACATCCAAGTTTTATGGCATTAAATTATTCAATTTTATTCCCATATAGAGAAGATGTATACAGAATTGATATTCACCATAGAGATTTTGGGGATAGAGAATCTTCTGCAAGGAAAAGATTAACAATGAGGCAATTTTATGCATTTCAATTGTAATATAGATTAAACGAAGGTCATACATTGATGAAATCTGGTAGACTGTTACAACAGTATATTGTTGATGCATATATGGCTATTGAAGAAAATAGATTTCGTTGGATTAGGCAAAATCAGAAAAAATTGAGAAGTGATTTGTATGGTGAATTAATGGATGCTCTTTCAAAAGGAGATGTAAATCCAAAACAGATAGGTAAATATACATTATTACCATCGTCTCACACTAGTGATCCCCGATATCGTGTTCAGAATTATCAAGATGCTATGGCAATTTGCAGAAATCATGCATATCCTGATATTTTTCTAACGTTCACATGTAAGCCAAAATGGACAGAAATTCAACATATATAGGATGCTATTGGGCAATCTGATGAAGAAGGCAAATTAACTGCAGTTTGCAAAGTTTTCCAGATAAAATTGCTTGAATTGATGAGAGTAATTAAACAGGAGAAATATTTTGGAGAAATTGAGGCAAGTAAGTATTTTGATGAAAAACATGTATATTGTACCAAAAACGAATGGTCTATTAACTATTTATTATATATATTTATGTTATATAAACTATTATTGATAATTTTATATTATTGTTTTGCTGTTATCTATACAGTTGAATTTCAAAAAAGAGGACTTCCATATGCACATATATTGATTTTCCTTACTGCTAAGTATAAGAATCCTCCGGTGTCAAAAATAGATAATATGATCTTAGAGAAACTGATCCAATTGCTTTTGCCATTGTTGAGAACTACATGATCCATGGTCCATGCAGTGATGCAAATAGAAATCCCCCCTGTACGTAGAAAGGAAAGTATCAAAAACATTTTCCAAAAAAGTTTGTGACAACCACAACAGTAGATGATGAAGGATATCCGTTATACAGAAGACGGGATACTAGAGCATTTATTGAGAAAAAGAGTGTCAAACTTAATAATCAATATGTTGTTCCTTACAATAGGAATTTATTAATTAAGTTTGACGCCCATATTAATACTGAGATCTGTAATCAATATAGATCAATCAAGTATCTTTTCAAATACATCAACAAAAGATCTGACAGACTTACAGTTTCCATACAACCTAGTACCAATGGTGAAGTAAATTCTGAATCCACAAATGCTGGAATGATAGACGAGATTAAAGCTTATCTTGATTGCAGGTATGTATTAAATCAGATACTTTATAATTTCATAGTACTATTTGTTGTTATATATTATATATATAGCATTAATAAAATTAATATATAAAATTACAGATATATATTTGCTATTGAAGCTTGCTGGAGGATATTTAAATTCGACATGTATTAGAGAGAACCTGCAGTTGAAAGATTACCATTTCACTTGGAGAATGAACAAACTGTGATTTTTTATCTAGATAAATGTTTGTTCGAATATTTGGAAAGCAGATTTGTTACACAAACAAAGTTGACAGAGTGGATGAAATGAAATAAACAATATCCTCATGCAAGATCACTGACTTATGCTGATTTTCCAAGTAAATGGGTCTGGAATACTAAAGAAAGAAAATGGACAGAAAGACAAAATGGAAGATGTATTGGTAGGATGTACTTTGCATTTCCCAGTAGTGGTGAGAAGTATTATTTACGAAGGCTCCTAAATTTAATTGAAGGACTGACATCCTTTGCAGATATTAGAACTATTAATGGAGTGATACACCCAACTTTCAATGATGCATGTTATGCATTAGGTTTGATAGATGATGATAAAGAATGGCATGATTGCTTAGACAAAGCATCAGTATGGGCTTCTGGAAATCAGTTACGACAGCTATTCGTAACGATCCTATTATTCAATGAAGTTGTTAGTCTTGGAGATCCGTGGAGAAGAAATGCGGTTAAGCTATATGAAGATATCGCATATATACTAAAACGGAAAATGGGAATGAAAGCAGTAAAATTGACTGATGAACAGTTACAAAATCATGCATGCACTGATTGAAATTGAAGATTTGATTAGAAAAGGAGAGAAAAGAATCACTGATTTCCATGGAATTCCAATTCCGAATCGTTCTCATTTTGAAAGTACACAGAACATATTAATTACTGAGGAGATGAGTTATGATATTGAAAGCAATAAAAAGTTGCATGATAATTTGTACAACGGTCTCAATCATGGGCAACAGAAAATATATGATTCAATCATTCATTCAGTTTAAGATAAAGAAGGGACAACTTTCTTCGTGTATGGTCATGGTGGAACAGGCAAGACTTTTTTATGGTCAGCAACAATAAGCAAGTTACGATTGGAAGGAAAAATTGTACTTGCTGTTGCAATTTCAGGAATTGCTGCATTGTTATTACTTGGAGGAAGAACAACACATTCACGTTTTCGGACACCTTTGGATATCACTGACAAGAGTACATGTGATATAAAAAAAGGTACACAATTAGCAAACCTTATTTGGAAAACATCTTTGATAATTTGGGATGAAGCACCTATGGCGAATAGGTATTGCTTTGAAGCTCTTGATAGATCATTGAAGGATATCCTATGCGAGGATAACCAATTAAATGTTGACAAAATATTTGGAGGTATGACTGTTGCTCTAGGTGGCGACTTCAGACAAATTTTGCTTGTTATTCCAAAAGGGCAAAAATTTGATATAATGCAGGCATGCTTATGTTCTTCTTATCTTTGGGAGAATATCATGGTATTGAAACTTACAGAAAATAGGAGATTGAAGAGTAGTAATAGCAGCATTGCAGATTTGGATGATTTAATTTCTTTTGACAGGTGGTTGCTTGAAATTGGACAGGGAACAAATGCTCAGCAGATGAAGTTCTGATCGAAATTCCTGATGATTTATATCTGCATGAAGATTGTACTCCACAAGAGACAATTGTCAATGTCGTTTTCCCATAGTCGCCATTTCCAATCTTTATTCTTGACTGGTATGATTGGTCTAAGTTGACAAAATTCTCCAAATCAGGTGTCACATGATTGGTACACCCACTATCAATCAACCAAACTTGCGCATTAAATTGAGTAGCATAGTAGGAGGCCACAAACAGCTACTTTGACTCTGGATTTTGTTGCTAATCTTCAACCATTTGTGCTTGTCATGTTGGCTAATTTGGTTTTTTTTTTTTTTTTTTTTTGCAAACCTTTTCAATATAGCTGGATTGCTTACATGCTCTGCATTGAATATTTGGTCTGAACTAGATTTTACTCTCTATATGGTTCTTCTTTTTTTTTTTTTTTTTTACAATGAGAACATGGTGAAAACCCCCTCAGTCCTCTTGGTTTGCTCCACTGATCACTGGCGTTTTCCTTCCCCTTCTTATGTTTCTTGTTTCCTCTGTAAGTTGGCTTGCCTTTATGCAGGACAACTAATGCTCCTTCACCACTATCCTCTTACTCAACTTCTTTCTTTGCTCTTGAGCTTGAAATGTATGAAAAAGCTCAGCCAAGGTGATCTGAGACATGTCCTTGGAATCCTCCAAAAAGAAGATTTTTTTTTATTCAAACCTCTTGGGTAAGCTTACCAATACCTTCTGTACTATTCGTTTATCAGTTATCTCTCCTCCTCTCCCCTTCCTCTCCCACCAAACCCCCCCCAGCAACCTAATCTAGTTAGCCATATTCATTAATCTATCAACATACTCCTTAACCACTTTAGTTTCTTGCATATTTAGTGTCTCAAACTCTCTCCTTAAGTTCAAGATTTGCATATTTCAGGTTTGACTATTTCCTCCAATTCTTCCTTCAGCTTGTACCAAGCTTCCTTTGCTATCTCACAAGCCATTATCCTTGTGAAGACTTGATTCGTAGTAGTAGCATGTATATGAGACAAAGCTCTTGGAGCTTTTGCAATTTCTTCTTCATGGATTCTTATTTGATTCAAGGTTGGCTTTGGCGCCAACTGTGGTGGTTGCTTCTTCTTTTTTACATACTGCCATAAGCTTTGGCCTCTTAGGAAAGCCTTCATCTTAACAGCCCATATATGGTACTATTCTCCATTGAAGGTTAGAGGCAAGTATGAGGGTGAACTTGTTGCCATGAAGGTAGGTTTAGGTGGGATGAGAACTAAATGAGAAAGTGCAGAATGTAAGCTTTGCAGGCCCCTTAAGATCAAGTAAAGCTTTGATACCAATTGTTGGTTATTGGAGCTGGAACATAGACTAAGTACACCAGAGAGAACTAAGAAGAAAGATGAGATAAGAGAGCTGACGACAAAGTTCTACCTAAATTCATTAGGAAAAAACAGAGTTTATAAAACTTTGTGTCACTGTTGTACCTGACATTCAGACATATTTTAACATCAAAATACATCCTAACCGTACAACTTTAACAACTAAATTTACATCACATTAACATGAAATAAAGTTGACAGCTTAATGTGTGTTGAACCTACCAAAAACAATCACTTCATCATGGCCAAAAATCGGCTTTGGTGAACTGCTCCTAGGCCATTCTTCATCACTTCAAATTCTGCATTCGACGACAATTTTCCAGCTTCAGCTGACAACCAAAAACAGTTTGTTTCTGATATGAATCTCTACAAACTCAATTCATATACTACCCTAAAACAACCTCTTTTAACTCAACCTAGGCTAAGTTTTCTTTCAAGTCCTTAGGATCATTCGGTTATCACCCTTCATGCACTTTCACAACCATCAAAAGATTAAAAACAACTCCTTTCAATAAGCTCCAGTCATCCACTAAATCATTTATGTTCAAATGCACAACAAATGGGATCATACACACCATGCACAACAAAATCCGGAAAATGAGTTACTTGAAACTAAAGGAATACAACTTACCTAAGAGATGACCAAGGACTCAATCAAGCCTAAAGGAAGCTCCACCAGCTTGAAAGATACTCCACCACCAAGTTTGGCCGAACTTGGGTAAAGGAAACAAGAGAAAACTCTTTCTCAAAACAAGTCACTATTCATTCAATATTCAAAGTCCCTTTACAAAATGATCAAGTGGCCTTTATATAGGCTTTACAAAAATTAGGGATTTACCCTAGCAAATATTACACAATGAAAACATTAAAATATTACATTCAAATACATAAACAAAAGTCCACCACACATGCTCAAATTAAGCCATAACCATTTAATGATCAAGTGGGCAACTTTTCCCTAATTTAAGGATCCTTGTCCTTAACAACAATTTTTAGGGTTTTGCCTCCAAAATTTGAATCAAATGACACCCAAAACTTGGGCTTGGGCCAATGAAACTTGCTCCCACTTCTTGTACACGTTTTAGGTCACACAATTGGGCTTGAGCCGTGTCTTGGAACCTTAAGACCTCTTGGACAATTTTGTGAACTTCCTTGAGTGTTTGGGATGCTTGGGCCGAATGTTGATCTTCATGTTGTCCTTGAGTCTTCAATGGAATCCCTAGCAATTGTGATTGGCATGATGGGTTAGGATTCTCATCAGTTTCAAGCAAAATATCACCACTTTGAACAATTTCCAGTTTGATTACATCAAGCCAAAATCCATTTATTTCCTTGTGGAACTACAATAGATACCATGTGAACCTCGTTACTAAAGTTGAGAAACTGATGGATGCTAGAGAGCATGTGAAGCATAGGATGAAGTTTTATAGAAGAAACGGAGAAATGATTTTTGAGGATGTTTTGAAATGGATGACTAATGTTAAAGAGCTCGTTGATGGTACAAAAAGGACTTTTAAAGGCTTTGAGCAGAAAGCAAATAACCGATGTTTCATCTGGTTGTTTCCTGATTTGATTACCTTTTATCACTTGGCAATGGAGTAGTGAGTCAGCTAAAGGCTATTGCTAAACTCCAAGAAGAAGTGATAGAGTTTCGTATACTATTATTCTGCCTAATGTATGGCTTACTTTTACTAAAGATAATGAGACCTTTGGATCAAGAGATGTTTTGGAGCATATATACGACTCAATACTTGATCATCCTGATGTCAACATGATTGAGGTGTATGGAATAGGTGGCATTGGCAAGACTGTCTAGTGAAACAAGTTGCTACTCGAGTCGAGAAAAATAACCTCTTTGATGTTGTGATTTTTGCAAAGGTAACCCCAATCCAGACTTAAAAATGATTCAAGGAGACTTAAAAATAACCTCTTTGATGTTGTCTCTTGCTATTGCTTCAATTGTAATTACATTAAGAGGCAAGAGTGTATCTGTATGGCGTAGTGCCTTTCGAGGTTTGGGAAGGCCTTCATTGAATAATTTCACCAGAATACTTGTGGAGGTTTATTCAAGTATAGAGTTGAGTTACAATTGTTTGGAAGGTGAGGAACTCTAGTCAACTTTTTTGCTTTGTTGTCTAATGAAATATTCTGATGATGTTTCCATTATAGACTTGTTGAAATGTGGAATGGGTTTGGGTTTATTTGATGACAACATTATGCTAGAAGAAGCACAAGTCAAAGTATCTGCATGCATTGGTCCATGCACTCAAAAGCTCACGTTTGTTGCTTGAGGATCATTCCATTCAATGGTTTTCTATTCATGAAGTTAGGGCTGGGAAAAAAGTCCAAAAACTAAACCAAGCCGAAACTTTGGTTTTTCAAAAACCAGTTCGGTTTGGAAAAATCCATAAACCGATTATTCGGTTCGATTTATGGATTTTTTCAAACCGATTAACCAAAACCAGATTTTAAAACCGGTTTAAAGACAAAAGTCCCTAAGTATATATGGGTCCACACCGCTTTTCTCTTCCCTTTTCATTTTCCTCTTCTTTTCCAGTTCTCCGCCACTTTTCTTTTCCTGTTCATCTTCTCCTCCTCCATTTCTTCTTCTTCACTTTTCATCCGCCACTTTTCTCTTCCTTTCTCATTTTCTTCTCCTTGATTTCTTCTTCTTCACTTTTTACCTTTTTTTCGTCTTTTTTACAAAGTACTTTCATAGAAAAATCTGATGTGTATTCATTTGGTGTAGTGTTGTTTGAAATATTGTGTATTAGATCACCTGCACTTCGAGTGCTAGATAGAAAGCAAGCGAGTTTGGCTATTTGGATATAATGATTTATTATGAGATCTATCATTCTGATTATCATATCATATGGTCAATGATAATCCGTGGATTATACAGTTTTCATTAGGCCTTTTTGTCGGATTTCAGGTACTTTCTAGTGCATTTTGACCTAAATTGTTGCTTAATTCTTTACTTTTCGTGTTTCAGGTTAAAATGGACATTTTGAGCAAATAAGGACAAAATTGGATATTTTTGACTCAGAAGTTAGCGGATCTCAGAAGTTAGGAGAGTTCTAAAACAGGATAAAGCACGATGAAGCTTGTTCCCAAGGGAGAGCACCAAGAATCAAAGAATCAAACGAAGAAGCAAGCAGAGTGGCAGTTCTGTAATTTCAGAACTTTTCAAGAAGCTTCGCCCCGGCGAAGAAGGCCAGCAACGAGCATGTCTGCTTCTCTTTTCGCCGCGGCGACAGTCATTATTTTTAGTTTTGTTAAACGCACAGTTTTGCTTTGTGCGTGTTTTTGGCTGGGTAATTTGGACGAGGTATAAAAGAAAAACTTAGTCTTTTGCCCAGGGGTCTTCATCTTTTTAGGGTTAGCTACTTTTACACTTTTCTTGGATGAACTTTGAGCGATTTGGATTGTAAAAGGGAGAAGATTCGATTCTTACTAAAGGATTCATCTTTTGGGGAGATTTCTTATCTTTTATCTCAGTTTCATTATGTTGAACTTGATTATTTCCGTTTTTCGTTTTTGTATTATTGATTTAGCTATGAACTAATCTATTTTGGGTTAAGGTTTTGATTGTAGTTTGGATTTTAATGGGTTAAGTGTTTGATTGTTTTATTTTCATATGAATATGCTTTGGTTGTGTGTTTACTCTGAGTTTTAATGCTGTATGTGATGAACATGATGAGATTGAGAAATGAATCATGTTAGGCTTCTTGGGTAATCACCATTATAGTATTGGATGCTAGAGATAGATTCAAGAATTAATGAAATCATTGTAGGATTCTTTTGCTTAATGAGTTTGGAATTGTTAATCTTCAATTTGTTGGGTGCGGAAGGTTAATAAGGATAAATAGGAAAACATAGCCCGAGAGGGTATGTTTAACACCTTAGTGAGTTCAATTTACAACCATTGCGTATGAATGTGAATGTAGTGTAATTTTTAGGTTTAACCCATAAAATCCAAATGAAGTCAAAACCCTACCCGTTTTACTTGAATTGATTTTCCGTGTTTTCATATTGCATTCTTAATTAAGTTTTTAGTTTAAAATTCATTGTTAGTTTTAATTAGAATTAGCTCCCATCAATCCAAAGCAATCGATTGCTTCAACTTGATAACATTAGGAAACTCAGTGCTTTGATAACAATCCTCGTGGGAACGATACTCTACTTATCATTTTATTACTTATGCGACTAGTGCACTTGCTACATTTGCATGTTGTAGGAAACACGCATCAAGTTTTTGGCGCCATTGTCGGGGAACTGTTTTAAGTTAACATTAAGTTTTTCTTTAGTTTGCTAGATTGAAGTTTTTATTTTTGTTTTTAATTTTCATTAGAATTGTGATCTCACTTTCTTTCACTTTTGTTCGTTCAGTTTATGCGAAGAGCAAGACGTTAACCAGTGGTTCCTATTGACCTTGAGCTTGAGAGAACCGTGAGAAGACATAACAAAGTGAGAAGAGAAAGAGAAAATCTTGCTGTAGAATCTGAAGAAGTAGTTGTTGAAATGGTTGAACCAGAAAATAGAACACTGAGGGAATTTTTAGTTCCCACAGTGAATGGTAGTGGGTCGAGTATCACTAGACCTACAGTACAAGAAAACAATTTCAAGATCAAGCCGTCAATCATCCAGATGATCCAGCAGTTGGTTAGATTCAATGGTGATTTGAAAGAAGATCCAAATCAACATATTGCAAATTTCTTAGAAATTTGTGACACCTTCAAGTCAAATGGAGTGTCGGATGATGCTATTAGGCTGCGATTATTCCCATTTTCATTGGGAGATAAAGCCAAGGGGTGGTTAATGGCATTACCACTGGGAACTATAACAACGTGGAATGATCTAGCACAGAAATTCCTGACTAAGTTCTTTCCTCCAACGAAATTGAGAAATGATATCACATCATTTCTACAAGATGATGCCGAGTCATTGTATGAGGCTTGGGAGAGATACAAGGAGTTGATGAGGAAATGTCCACACCATGGGTTGCCAGTTTGGCTTCAGGTCCAAACTTTTTACAATGGATTGATGGGTAATGTGCAGACCATGGTAGATGCAGCTTCAGGAGGGGCCTTGCACAATAAGACACCAGAGGAGGCGTATGAGTTGCTTGAGGTTTTGGCAAGCAACAACTATCAAAGACCAAATGAGAGAGCCACAACAAGGAAATCTTCGGGTCTTCATGAAGTAGATGCCTTCACAGCCATCTCAACCCAACTCACTGCACTTCAAAAATAGTTGGGAACTATGCAGGTAAACTCTATACAAGCACCTCAACTAACATGTGAATTTTGTGCAGGGAACCATGTGAGCAGTGAGTGTCAAGTTGGGAACACCTTTGCGTCGTCATCTTCATCAACGGAGAAAGTGAATTACTTGGCAGGAAATCAGAGACAACCGAACAACCCGTACTCTAACACATACAACCCGGGGTGGAAAAATCATCTAAATCTGGCTTGGGGAAATCAGAACCAGCAAAATAACCAATGGAACCAGAGGCCAGTTCAAAATAACCAACCAGGGGTGACAAATCAACCGGGAGATCAAAGAGTGACAAAGTTGGAGGATATGTTTGGTAAATTCATGCAAGAGACCACAGGCTTCATGAATGAGACGAGGACAAATTTTAGAAACCAAGGGGCGTCCATTCGGAATCTTGAGGTACAGATGGGCCGATTGGCCGAGAAGCTTAATGATAGACCGTAGGGTTCTTTACCAAGCAATACAGTGACTAACCCACATGAACAAGCAAATGCCATAATTTTGAGAAGTGGGACAGTTTTGGAAGAGGTAGAACAAACTACCAAAGAGGTTGAGCAACCCGGAAAGGAAGATTCTAAAGAGGAAATTGATGAAGATATCATTTGTGAAGAGAAACCAAGTGGTTTGGGGGAAGAGAAAAAGAAAAATGACGAAAGGCAAAAGAAGAAGGAGAAATTGCCATTTCCCGAGATACCACCAGAATTGGCACATCACACCCCACCCCGTGCTTTTTCCTCAGAGATTGAAGAAAAAGAATCAGGATAAGCAATTTTCAAAGTTCATTGAAATTTGAAAAAAATTGCATATTAACATTCCTTTTGCAGATGTATTGCAGTAAATGCCGAGTTATGCGAAGTTCTTGAAGGAAATCCTTTCGAACAAAAGAAAGTTAGAAGATGAGGAAACGGTGATACTCACGGAAGAGTGCAGTGCCATCCTCCAGAAAAAATTACCCCCGAAGCTCAAGGATCCAGGGAGTTTTACTATTCCTTGTATTATAGGGGATATTAGTTTTGATCGTGTTTTATGTGATCTAGGAGCTAGTATTAATTTGATGCCCTTTTCTGTTTTTAGGAGATTGGGAATTGGTGAAGTAAAGCCAACGGCCATGTTGTTGCAACTAGCGGATAGATCAATAAAGCACCCGAGGAGGATAGTGGAAGATGTATTGGTGAAGGTGGGGAAGATAATTTTTCCAGCAGATTTTGTGGTGTTGGACATGGAAGAGGATAAGGAAATTCCTCTCATTTTGGGCCGACCATTCTTGGCCACGGGGAGAGCACTAATTGATGTGCAGGAAGGGAAGTTACTGTTGAGGGTTCAAGATGAAACAGTAACTTTCAATGTTTTTGATGCAATGAAGTTTCCGTCTGAATCGGATAAATGCTTTAGTGTCAATGTGGTGGATAAACTGGTTATGGAATCCATGGAAGAAAACACCCCAAAATTACCTCTAGAAGCTTGTATAGCCAAATCAAAAACAGTAGAGGTAGAAGAATCGACAAGTAATGATTGTGCTAGGATGTTAGAAGCACTTCAACCGATTGAGGAGAGTCAAGATATAGAATTTGAGGAGTTTGATTTTGACAAAGAGAAGGCAAAGGAAAAAAATGAAGAAGCTCCAAGGCTTGAACTGAAACCTTTACCGCCCCACCTCAAATATGTCTATGTTAGAGACTCATAAACTTTTCCAGTGATTATTAGTTCAGATTTGAGTGCATTAGAGGAAGAAAGGTTGATTAGGGTGTTGAAGGAACATAGACTAGCAATTGGATGGACCATCTCGGACATTAGAGGTATTTCGCCATCATTTTGCATGCATAAGATACTCATGGAGGATGATTTTAAGCCTAGGGTGCAACCACAACGGAGATTGAATCCTTCGATGAAGGAAGTGGTGAGAAAGGAGGTGGTGAAACTCTTAGATGCAGGGATTATTTATCCTATTTCCGATAGCCCATGGGTGAGCCCGATACAAGTGGTTCCGAAGAAAGGAGGGATCACAGTAGTAAAGAATGAGAGCAATGAGTTGATACCAACAAGGACGGTGACGGGCTGGAGAGTATGCATTGATTACCGTAAACTGAATGAGGCGACAAGGAAGGATCATTTCCCATTACCCTTCATTGATCAGATGTTGGAGAGGTTGGCAGGACATGCCTATTATTGTTTCTTGGATGGGTATTCAGGATATAACCAAATTGTCATTGCTCCTGAGGATCAAGAGAAAATGACCTTCACTTGCCCCTACGGCACCTTTGCTTACCGAAGGATGCCTTTTGGGTTATGCAATGCACCAGCAACATTTCAAAGATGCATGATGTCGATCTTTGGAGATATGGTGGAACGGTTTATAGAAGTCTTCATGGATGACTTCTCAGTTTTTGGCTCATCATTTGATAACTGTCTAACTAAGCTTTCTCTTGTTTTGTAGCGATGTAAGGAGACAAACTTGGTGCTGAATTGGGAGAAATGTCACTTCATGGTCCAAGAGGGAATAGTGCTCGGGCATAGGATTTCCAAGGATGGGATTGAAGTTGATCGAGTAAAGACAGAAGTGATTGAGAAGCTACCACCACCATCAAATGTCAAAGCAGTCCAAAGTTTCTTGGGGCATGCGGGGTTTTACAGACGCTTCATCAAGGATTTTTCTAAGATTTCTAAGCCCCTTTACAATCTATTGAATAAAGATGTTGTTTTTTACTTTAATGATGACTGCATGCATGCCTTCCTAACTCTAAAAAAATTATTAGTATTTGCACCTATTTCCCGATTGGGGAATGCCCTTCGAATTAATGTGTGATGCTAGTGACTTTGCTTTAGGGGTAGTATTAGGATAGAGGAAAAATAAAGTGTTGCATGTAATTCAGTATGCTAGCAAAACACTCATTGATGCACAATTGAATTACACCACCACTAAAAAAGAATTATTGGCTGTAGTTTTTGCTTTTGACAAGTTTCGTTCTTACTTGTTAGGTGCAAAGGTGATCGTATACACAGACCATTCAGCACTCAGGCACCAACTAGCAAAGCAAGAAGCAAAACCTCGGCTGATAAGATAGATTTTACTACTTCAAGAGTTCGAGTTAGAAATTCGAGACAAGAAGGGGTCGGAAAATGTGGTGGCTGATCACTTGTCGAGAATTGAGAGACCAATCAAGGGAAATGAGGAGGAAATACCAATTAGAGAAACATTTCCGGATGAGAAGTTGATGAGAGTGGAAGAAGCACCATGGTATGCGGATTTTGCAAACTACTTGTCATCAAGGGTGCTCCCAAGTGGTATGACATACCAACAAAAGAGAAAATTTTTCTCAGATTTAAAGTACTACTTTTGGGAAGAGTCGTTTCTTTATAGACACTGTACTGATCAAATGATACGGAGATGTGTCCCGGAGGAAGAAATGGAGAGCGTTTTAAGGCATTGTCATGAGAAGGAAGTAGGTGGCCATTTTGGGGGAGCTAGAACAGCAGCCAAGGTGTTACAATCGGGGTTTTATTGGCCAACCCTCTTTAAGGATTCCTTTCAGATGATTCAAGAGTATGACCAATGTCAACGGATGGGTAATATTTCAAAAAGAGATGAGATGTCGTTGAACAACATCCTGGTGGTTGAAATTTTTAATGTGTGGGGGATTGATTTCATGGGTCCCTTCCCAAGTTCTTTTGGGAACACGTATATCTTGGTAGCGGTAGATTATGTGTCAAAGTGGGTTGAGGCAGTTGCATTGCCAACTAATGATGCTAGGGTAGTGATTAATTTTGTGAGGAAGAATATTTTCTCAAGGTTTGGGGTACCACAAGCAATCATTAGTGATGGAGGATCTCATTTTTGCAATAGGCAAATGGATGCACTGTTGAGTAAGTATGGAGTGACACATAGAGTTGCAACACCTTACCATCCACAAACGAGCGGGCAAGTGGAGCTGTCAAATAGAGAACTCAAGGGGATTTTGGAAAAAACAGTCAATGCATCTAGGAAAGATTGGTCACGAAAGTTGGATGATGCACTGTGGGCATACCGAACCGCATTTAAGACTCCGATTAGTATGTCTCCATTTAGGATGATTTATGGGAAAGCGTGCCACTTACCGGTAGAACTTGAACATAAAGCATACTGGGCCGTCAAGCAATTGAACATGGACTTGAAAGCCTCGGGAGAGGAGAGAATGCTAACTTTCAACGAACTTGATGAGTTTCGTCTCGAAGCATATGAAAATGCCTGGAATTATAAAGAGAAGACAAAAAGGTGGCACGACAAGCACATCTGGACCAAGGTTTTTGAAGTTGGATAGAAGGTGTTGTTGTTCAATTCTAGACTTAGGCTTTTCCCTGGAAAACTTAAGTCTAGATGGTCCGGACCATTCACTATTACGAGGATTCACGCATCCGGAGCAATGGAAGTTACACATGAAGAAAAGGGCACTTTCACGGTCAATGGACAGAGATTGAAGCCATACATTGAGGGAGTGATGAGTTGCAACTCCATCCCAATCTGGCTTGACATCCCAACTTGAGAATTGAGAGAGTTGAGCTTTCGACTATAAATAAGCGCTTCTTGGGAGGCAACCCAAGTGTTTTTAACTTTTTGTTTGTCATTTTGGTTGTTAATTTTGTTTAATTTCATTATGAGTTTTTATGAAGTCTTATGTAATTGTTTTTAGGTGTTTCAGGTGAAGTCTTTAGCCAAAGGAAGTATGAAAAAGTTCCAGACTTCGCCGGGGCGAAGAAGAATTCTTCGCCGCAACGAAGATACTTGAAAATTGGGTAAGCTCCTGGCCATTTTCGCCTCGGCGAAGGAATTGTCTTCGCGGCGAAATGCCTTAGCCAATTTTTCAGAAATTTATTCACTTTCTTTGCCGCGGTGAAGAAAGTGAATAAATTTCTGAAAAATTGGCTAAGGCATTTCGCCTGCAAGCAAGCCTTGTGTTCTCGGGAAGTTTTCGCCCTGGCGAAGAATTCTTTCTTCGCCGCAGCGAAATCTGGGAAATTTTTAGGGTTCATAAACGAAGAACGTCGCCGCGGCGAAGTTTCTTCTTCGCCGCGACGACGATGCTTTTCTATAAATACTCATTTTCTCCTTTTCATTTTTCACGCCGCCTTGCATTTTAAGTTGAGAGAGAATTTTTCAAACTTCCATTTTGTTTTTCCAACGAAATTTCTTATTCTAAAACATTCCTAACCACCAAAACAACCCTTTTCAACAATAATTTTCGTGAAAATTTCACGAAAATCTTTGGATCGAAAATTTAGGGCTTTCTAATCTGGGTCGTTTCCGGTTCAATTGGTGGTGCACACTCCTTCTTTTTGGTAAGATCTCAATAACCCAAAGCTTTGTTTCGAAAAATTTCAAGTTTCTAATCATAGATCTGAGAATTTTGTTGCGATTGACTTGAGAATTATTGGGTGATTTTGAGTTGTGATATTGATTGAAGAAGAGAAGTTTGTGAATTTACTGATTGTTAGGAGTGTGGGTGTTGAATTTTTGGAGTGTTTGTGTTGAATTGAAAAATTGTAGTTTGGGGGTTGAATTGCGAATTTTTGGAAGTGTTGGTTGTTTTTGCAGGTTTGAAGTGGCTGTGTAGAATTAGGTCTGAATTTTTGGGGTTATAATTTTGGATTGAAATTTCATTTGGAACAATGGCTCTGAAAATTAAGCAACTGTACAAGGGCAAGACCAAGAGTAAGGGGAAGAGTGTTGACAACCGGTTTGTGAATGATGAAGCCCGAAAAAGATATGAGGCGATAATCCAAAGAAAAGATAAGGGTTTCATCCCTGAGCGTGGGTTGACCGCAACACAAGCCTTGGAGTGGAGTAGAGGGAGACGTTGGAAGATGTTTATGCGTGCTCTTGAACATCCAGCTATAGAACCGTTGGTAAGGGAGTTCTATGCCAACTTCCCGGACTGTCATGACGATACGGTCTTTGTAAGAGGGGAGGATGTGAAATTTACGGCAAAGGAGATTAATGAGTTTTATAAATTGCCGGAAATTCTCACGGATGAATATGTGCAGTTTAAAAGATCGTAGTTCGAGGATAATGTCATCCTTCCGGTCATTGTGAAACCAGGGGCAGAGTGGGAAGTGTCAAAGAAACAGAAGAAGACGCTCAAAGGAACGCAATTGATACCGATGGCTCGGCTATGGCAATATTTTTTCTTTGCGAAATTAATGTCGTAATGCACTACAGCACAGTGACTCATGAGAAGGTAGTTTTGCTCTACTCTATTACCACAGGGAAGAGTATTGATGTGGGAGACATAATTTTGAACAGCGTCAAGCTAGCATCCAAACAAGGGTGAGCAAGTTACTGTTTCTCGCATCTCATCACAGCCTTATGCCTAAAAGTTGGGGTCAAGGTTCAGGGTGACAAGCAGCGTATTCATGCTGCTCCAATTCTAGATTCGGATTATTACAAGAAACACCTTGCCTAGACCGAACGGCTGCGCACCAAGAGGCTGCGCAACCAAGAGCAGGGGCGAAAAGGCAGAGAACAAGCCTTGCCACATCATCCAGCTCCACAGGTACACAAAAAGAGATGATGCAGCAGATGATGGGCCTAATGAAATATATGAAAAGACGTCAGGATTGGATGGTGGAGCAGACTCAGATGATGCATGAGCTGTTGACGAACAGCTTTAAGGAGCTCAATGTTGACACTTCAGCATACCAATGGGCCGACTGGAACTCAGATGAGTGGATGGGCTTCGAGGAAGATGAGGAAGATGAGGAAGAACAAGACTGAGCCGGAGCACCTGTTTTTGTTTTATGTTTGTTTAATTGTTTTCATTTAATTTCGTGTCCACTTGAAACGTTAAACTCAGTTTATTTTGGTTTTGGATTTTGTTTATTTTGTTAGTTGTTTAGTTGTTGTTTTTAATTTGTAGTTGTTGAAAGGACGAGATTAGGTTGTAATATTTTCAAGTTAGTTGTGAATTTATGCTAACATAAAGGACACCACAGTTTTAATTGTTTTGACAGATTTTGGATGATGAAAAGTCCGAGAACTGGTGATCATTGTGGAGCGACAATTCATGGATTAACCAGGGAGCATTCTCGTACCTTTATTGTTTTATTTTTATCTATTCCTGATTTGTGCATAATGGAACATTGGGGACAAGGTCATGTTTAGTTTGGGGGTAGGAAATAGAATTAAAACCGAGTTTAAGGGTATATTAGCTGGAAACCAGTAACCGCCTTAAAAACTGCCTAGTAGCACTTGGCGACCTCAGGTTTAACAACACCACGTACACCTTAAGCTGAAAAAAAAATTTGTTTTTTTTTTGTTTGTTTCTTTTTTGCTGATGATGAATTGTATAAATCAATGATGAGAATAGGGTTGTTGAATTTTGATTGTTGAGAAATGTTAAGCATTGCTTCAAGTTTATGTTTATTGAATGGATTTTGATTGAGGTTTGTTGAGTGGTTCAACCACCATTTTCATATTTTTTTCGGCATGCTTAGATTTATTTTATGTGGTTAGGTAAAGTCTTGATAATGTTGGTGGACTCTAAAACCTAGTTGAGAAGTGCTTAAGCCGAAATTTTAGGATTAGACATGGGTAAGGAGATGATTTAGGCATTTTTTTTTTTTTTTTTTAGAACGTTTGAGCCTTTCTAGCCAACCCATGAATGAAATTATCCCTAGTCACCCATTTGAGCCGTATGAATTCTATTGCTTTATTTTTCTTGGAAAACAACAAAATTGTCCAATCCTTTTCCCTAAACACTCTATCGTACCCTTAGGAGAATTTGGTCCTAGTGCAAAACAAAGAACGAGAAGAGTGTACAAATGAGCAAAAGAATAGTTTGGGGGTTGCAAGAAGAGAAATGATGAAGAGGCCAAAAGAATAGTTTGGGGTTTGAAAGAAAAGAAATAAAAACAAAAGAGGTAATCACCTCAATTCAATTCAATTGTTGATTGATTGGTAAAAAAAAAAAAAAAACCAATTCTACCTAGTTTAAGGGTATACCCACTGGAAACCAGTAACCGCCTTAAAAACGCCTAGCAGTACTTGGCGACCTCAGGTTTAACAATGCCACGTACACCTTAAACGAATTTCCCCTGCGTTTGTGGTATTCAAAAATAAGAAAGATACACGTTTGAGGGCTGTGAATTAGTGGACATGTCTCTTGGTGGTTGAGAAGAAGTGGGGTTCGATGTGATTTTAGTTTTGCTTTAGGACAACCGAGTTCTCTTACTTTGTTACTCCTCCTTTTTATTGGAACCCACTACCCGAGCCTAACGTTACAAGCCTTTAAAGACCTTTTGATTCTTATCTGTGTCTAGTCCTTATTAGTGGAGAGTAGTTCGATATTTAGGCTTATGGAGTCTACCATCATTTGATAAACTTTACATTTGTGCATAAAATAATCCGGGAAGTTGGAATGTGGATTGAAGTGGGGATCACCTACTTGGTGGACCGATTGAGGAAGACAGACGATGTTGCTTATAACTTCTTGGAGTGTTGAACATTTCCTGTTAATAATTTTTTAACAATTTTTGAGACATGTGCAACTTCTAGGCAATTCGTTGTGGAATTTGAGTTTTGTTGGTTTTGTTCATTTTGTTTTTCAGTTTTGTTGAGTGTGTGTTGTGATTTTTGTTTGTTGTTAGTTGTCTTTGTTGTCGTTAGTTTTGTACCGTATGCTCGGGGACGAGCATATCTTTAGTTTAGGGGTAGTTGATAATCCGTGGATTATACAGTTTTCATTAGGCCTTTTTGTCAGATTTCGGGTACTTTCTAGTGCATTTTGACCTAAATTGTTACTTAATTCTTTACTTTTCGTGTTTCAGGTTAAAATGGACATTTTGAGCAAATAAGGACAAAATTGGATATTTTTTACTCAGAAGTTAGCGGATCTCAGAAGTTAGGAGAGTTCTGAAACAGGATAAAGCACGATGAAGCTTGTTCCCAAGGGAGAGCACCAAGAATCAAAGAATCAAACGAAGAAGCAAGCAGAGTGGCAGTTCTGTAATTTCAGAACTTTTCAAGAAGCTTCGCCTCGGCAAAGGAATTGTCTTCGCCGCGGCGAAGAAGGCCAGCAACGAGCATGTCTGCTTCTCTCTTCGCCGCGGCGACAGTCATTATTTTCAGTTTTGTTAAACGCACAGTTTTGCTTTGTGCGTATTTTTGGCTGGGTAATTTGGACGAGGTATAAAAGAAAAACTTAGCCTTTTGCCCAGGGGTCTTCGTCTTTTTAGGGTTAGCTACTTTTATATTTTTCTTGGATGAACTTTGAGTGATTTGGATTGTAAAAGGGAGAAGATTCGATTCTTACTAAAGGATTCATCTTTTGGGGAGATTTTTTATCTTTTATCTCAGTTTCATTATGTTGAACTTGATTATTTCCGTTTTTCGTTTTTGTATTATTGATTTAGCTATGAACTAATCTATTTTGGGTTAAGGTTTTGATTGTAGTTTGGATTTTAATGGGTTAAGTGTTTGATTGTTTTATTTTCATATGAATATGCTTTGGTTGTGTGTTTACTCTGAGTTTTAATGCTGTATGTGATGAACATGATGAGATTGAGAAATGAATCATGTTAGGCTTCTTGGGTAATCACCATTATAGTATTGGATGCTAGAGATAGATTCAAGAATTAATGAAATCATTGTAGGATTCTTTTGCTTAATGAGTTTGGAATTGTTAATCTTCAATTTGTTGGGTGCGGAAGTTTAATAAGGATGAATACGAAAATATAGCCCGAGAGGGTATGTTTAACACCTTAGTGAGTTTGATTTACAACCATTGCGTATGAATGTAAATGTAGTGTAATTTTTAGGTTTAACCCATAAAATCCAAATGAAGTCAAAACCCTACCCGTTTTACTTGAATTGATTTTCCGTGTTTTCATATTGCATTCTTAATTAAGTTTTTAGTTTAAAATTCATTGTTAGTTTTAATTAGAATTTGCTCCCATCAATCCAAAGCAATCGATTGCTTCAACTTGATAACATTAGGAAACTCAGTGCTTTGCTAACAATCCTCATGGGAATGATGCTCTACTCATCATTTTCTTACTTATGTGACTAGTGCACTTGCTACATTTGCATGTTGTAGGAAACACGCATCAGTAAAAAATGACAATGGATTTTCATCCTATCCTGTTGTTCCTAGGTATGTTGTTCTTGGTTATGCTAATCCAATCCCTTCTCATATTTTCCTTCTAAAATCATTACCCAATTTAATATATTAATTACTCTATTATGAAATTACAAGCATGAGATTGTGGGAGTAGTGACCCAAGTGGGGAGCAAGGTGAAAAAATATAAAATTGGTGAATAAATGACAAACTGGTTTAAAACCGGTTAACTGATGAACCGAACTTATAACCGGTTCAACTATATAATCGGTTCGATTTCGGTTCACGTTTTTCTTGAATCGAAACTGGTTCTGTTTAGAAATTGTCCTATCCAGTTTGGTTAACCGGATTTTCCCACCCCTACATGATGTTGTTCGTTTGGTTGCTATGTCAATTGCAATGAGGGATCAACACTGACAGATGAGGCTCTTTTCTCAAATTGGCTAGATCAGGATGCAATTAGAGGTTGCGTTGCAATCTCCATTACATGGTTGTGTTATTAGGGAGCTTCCTGAAGGTTTGGAATGTTCACAACTCAATTTTTTCAATCTGCTTGCTAGGAATCTGTTTGTGAAAGTTCCAGACAATTTTTTGATAGGAATGACAAAGCTCAGTGTTCTAAGTTTAACCAAAATGCACTTGTCATCATTGCTTTCCTCACTTCGTCTCTTAGTAATCCTTCGCACATTGTGTGTAGATCAATGCATATTGGGAAACATAGTTGGTATCCAAGACTTGAAGAACCTAAAAATCCTTAGCTTATTCCATTCTTATATTAAGTTTAGTGGGGTCAATATAAATTTAAGAGTTGTCAAAATTGTAAATATAAAATATAAAGCCTTTTTCTTTTTTCTTTTTCTTTTTTTTCTTTTTTTTTTTTTTTTAAGTTTGACCAATTCAATATGAATTTAAATGGGATCAAAATTGTAAATACCATAAAATATATAACTTTTTTTTTTTTTTAAGTCTGAGTGGGTTCAATTGAACCCGTATGTATAGTGTCGCTATGTCTCTGAATACAAGCATCACAAAGTATGGGATTATTAGGAAATTGAATGGAATTGAAAAACTATATTTAGATGAATTGTAGGGTGTCAAGAATTTTTTTTTTTTTTTTTAAATGAGTTAGAAGCAAAGAGTTTTCCAAAATCAGAGCACCTCCACATCCAGAATAGTTCATGCTTCTAATGTATTGTTGAATCAATGTACTAGCAACCTCTTGAAGCTTTTTTGTTCTTGGAGTCACTGTTTCTTGCCAATTTGATTAACTTGGAGAAGATATTTCATGGTTGATTCACTACACTGTCATTTTGCAAGTTAAAAATGATCAAGGTAGAGAAGTGTGATTGATTGAGAAACGTCCTCCCATTTTCTATTGCCAGAGGCCTTCCACAACTTCAAACACTTGAGGTCATTGAATGCAAGAATTTAGAAGAGATTTTTGTGTCTGAAAGTGAATGTTATACTAAAATTAGGACTCAATCTACCAAAACAAACATCAAACACATTCCAAAGAATCTAAATCACACACCAAATAAGCAAGAACACACAACCAAGAACACCAAGGATTTTACCGTGGTTCATTTATTCCAAAATTGGGAATAAGCTACTTCCATGTTAAGCTCCAAGAACTTTTGGGGTCACTACACTAAAAGATTAGAAGTTTACAGATTACAAGACTGAATTAATTCTAAATCTTTACACACTCAATCAAAATTCTAACTATAACCTTTAATCACAAGAGAAATCAAAATCTATATTCCCTACCCTTGAAGGAAGCTCAACCGTCAACTCAAGATTACAGAAATCTAAAACTAATTATAAGAAATTTGGACTCAATTTGAAAACCTAGCAAAACACTACATTGATCGCAAAGAGAGAGTTGAAAGAAGAATGCTAATTTGGAATTTTAGCCTCTTTTATAGGTTTGACTTTCTTGGACATGCAAATGGCAGCCATTAGATCTCTTTAACAAGTGATGGCCAAGATTAAAACTCCTACTTCCTTAAACGCCACTGTTTTGAGCTTCATTTAATAGTGAAGATGAAATCAACAGCAATGAAATCAACAATATGACTGAACTGAGTTATATACGCTCATTTACTTCAAAATCTCTTCCACATCTCAACGATATGACTGAATGAAGTCGTTTTGGAAGATAAGTTTGATTCAAACTTGTCACTTTTTAGTGAAAGGGTATGTTAAGCATTTTTCTTCTTCTCCATTTATCAAAAAATATTAGGAAAAATAATTTTCTTAGGGTCTGCTTGGGAGTTTTTTCCAGTGGTTTGGGATTTTTAATTAGACTAGTTTTGAGGTATTTTAAAACCATTTCTTGCTAGATTTTTTATGCACTGGTTTTAACTAGCTCAAAAACCCTCCAGAACTAGTGTAGTGTATTTTTTAGGGGTTTATAAAACCCCCCAAATCGGGGTGTTTTAGTTGGTTTTAAAATTTTATTCCACAAGTACCCTATCCACTACAAAACTATCCAAAATCACTATTGCTGATAAAAAACGCACAAAATAGAAGGAAAGAGAAAGACTTGACTTGAAGTTATAAAATACTAATAAGTTATAAAATCACTATTAAAATCTCATCTCAAGATGCTTTTTTAGAAAGTTGAGCTACATTTTTTCAATCATTTCAGATGCTGCAAAGAATGTTGAAGAAGGATAATAAGACTTTATCATATTTGAAGTTATAAAATATTAATGAGTAGAAAACAAATAAAGAACTCTTACCTTGTAATTGAAAAAACAAAACTCCCAACTATTGGCTGAAATTAGGGTATTTTTATGGACATATCTGTAAATTTATCATTTAAAAAAATTGTCAGAACTGCTGTAAAATAAACTCCCAATCGTAGGTTGGGTGTTTTAAAAACCGCTACTAAAAACCTCTCAAAACCACTACGATGGTTTACTCTCAAAACTGCTACGATGGTTTACCTTCATAGCCACTACCATGAAACTCCTAAACAGAGCAACAAAATCTTAATCCTTGGGGGATGCCAGATGTCCGAGTTAGTCCTCGTTAAAAATTTTATTACTTTTTCAATTTATTCAAAAGAATATTAAAACAAGAGCTTTCTGCAGATTCTGTTTCCCATGCTTGAGGTCTTGAAACTTGGTGAAAGTAATATTCAAAAGATTTGGCTTGATCGACTTCCATCAATGTCTTCTTCCTTTCAAAATTTAATACATTTAATCTTGTGGGGATGTGGTAAATGAAAATACACATTTTCATCTTCTGTGTTCAGAAGCTTTGTGAACCTCCAAAGCCTTGAGATATGCAATTGTGCAATTTTAAAAAAGAGATAATAATCATGGAAGAGTTAAGAAAAGAAGAAATGGGGGGTGGTTTGTGGTGCAAATTCTTTAGGAAGGACAAAACCTTCCTTCGTTTAGAATGCATGGTGTTTAAAGACCTTGAGAATCTTACATGATTTTGCTCAAGAAATTACATTGAATTTCCATCCTTGAAATAGTTGGAGATAGAGCAATGCCCAAAATTCAAGGGATTCATCTTGACAAACAGAAGCACACACCCAAAGGATATTCAACATTTCTTTAATGAAAAGGTAGAAGACATTAAATTGTTGTTTGAGTAGAAAATTGTATTAGGGCTTTGACAAGTCCAATAGCAAAAGGCTTTGTGCCAAGGCATAACTCTAGTTGGTGTCAAGCCAAAACCTATCTTACAAACTGGTTTCACTCTAGAGTCCAAAAAGCTCACCGCCCAATGCCACAACCCAACTTTGGTTGGGCCTACATCAAAATCTATCTTGTGGAAAGACCATCTAGTGAGATGACCCATTTTATAAGCCGGCCCATTGTATGAGCTTGTCCACACCATGGGTCAGCCTACTCCATGAGTTGGACTACTTTACAAGTTGGATCACTTATCATCAAGACCACCCTACGAATTGGGCCAACCTACATTTTGGGTTACTTTACGAGTTGGGCTTTTCTATAGGCTAAACTAACCTGGGCTCCAGCCCATCAGCCTATTTTCATTCCGGAATAGGACTTTAAAGACTATAAAGTCTCATACACATCCTAGTTCATCCAATACTCCTAGTCTTACATGAACTAGTACTCCTAATCCTACTCATGTAAGTACTATGAGTTTCCTGTTTACTCAAACTCTTAATACTATGTACTCTAAGTTCTACAAGAACTTAAGCTACCTTGGCTTGCTATATAAATAGTGGTCAAACCTCTCTTATTCATTGAATCACAACCTTTCTCTCTAGCTTATTAAGTTCTTGCCTTGAAAAACCACCGCCTTTCTCTGCCATAAAGTCTAGTTCTGACTTATTTACCCTTACTGCCGTAGATTCAAGTTCCGACCACTCTACTTCAATAATCGCTGTAGAGCCAAGTTCTAGTCACTTTATGCCAATAGTCACACCCTAGCCTCACACTCCCGATAAACCTTTCCTACTCTCAGCCGCACTAAATTTCCTTCACAATCGTCTTGACTTGACCGTTGAAGTGCCTATGGTCGACATCACATCAATGTCCCCAAGTGTTACCCTTCTTTGTTTTTGCAGGTCTACAAGATTGGCAGTGGCCTCTCCCTACAAAATTATCCTTACAAAATTCAGAGTACATTATACCATCTACAATTTGGCCCCACCGTGGGGCCTTGATAATCATCCGACTATCAACGACTTGCTTCGCACGGATGACCTGTGTCATGACCAGAATCACAAATACTCCCTCATATGACATCGCAACCTAGATCACTACCCTCACCACACAAGTGCAAGATACAACAGACAAGTTCAAGGCTTTAGAGGACGAGAACACTACCATCCAAGTGGAGAACTAAAATATCCAAGAGTAGATCCAATAACAGGAGTCTACATCACTACAATCGTACATGCCAGACTCTCGGGCTCGACCCACCCGATGCACTAGCTTGCGACACCTGAACTTGAAGTGTCATCGAGCCATCTGTCATCATTCCAGTCGACCATGAGCAACGGCTCAACCTTTGTACCAATGAGTTCCATCGACGACACCATGGTAAGGTCTCAAGTCGTGTTAACTAGCATGACCCATCTCTATTCAACATTGAGTCTGTTTATCCAACTGTCTCTCCCTCTGCTCATCCAATTGCCTCTGCCTTTGCTCATTCATTCAGCTCCATCTCTGCTCATTTAGCCAGCTCTGTCTTCTCTTTTCCAATGGACTTTGTCTCCGCTTGTCCAATCAGCTCCATCTCCACTCGTCTAATTGGCTTTGCTCGGCTTCACCTTCACTCATCCAATTGGCTCCTCCTCCACTCATCCACTCAGCTCTACCTCCACTCATCCAGTTAGCTTTGCTCCACTCATCCAATCGACTTCCCTCTGCCTTTACTCATCCAATCGGCCTCACCTCCACTTATCTGGCTCCACCTTGGCTCATTCAGTCGACTCTACTCAATTCTGCTTCATTTATCTAATCAACTCTAACTATGCAATTCAAGTCGACCGTTTCGATTCACCAATCAACACAAGCAACTAGCTCAACTATACCATTCACATTGAGCATCAATCCCACAACTTTTGCATCCACTCGTGCAAGCCTCTTTTTGTCTGCCAAAATCACCCTAAAATAAACAATGGCTAAGAGGTTAGCAGAGATGAAGGTGATGATCCAACGAGTTCCTAAAGTCTCAACTCCACTCAAGAACAGCCCGCCTCAAAGCCATGCTAACTCTCCATTTGTCAACTTAGTCACCCTCGTTGAGATGCAAAAGAAGTTCTTATTCCTCAAGATGAAACTCTATGATGACAGATAGATCCAGACGACCATATCGCGTCCTACAAGCAAAAGATGTTCACGACTGCCATTCCTCGTGAACTCCACAAGGCATGCATGTACAAGAGCTTTGGGTCTAGCCTAATAGGACCAACTCTTCAATGGTACATCAACCTACCCAATTACTCATTAGCCTCATTCGCATAGCTCACAAACATATTCGTTGAGCAATTCGCCAGTAGCAAGAAGTTAGAGAGCTCTCAGGTGACCAAAAATGGTGTTGAATGATCTAAGCTTTTCACCTTTTCATGGTTGTTTCCATTCCACAAAATACTGGTACTAACAAAGGGTTAGAAGCATTTCATGGTAGGAAAGTAAAAACAAAGAGTGGTCAACTCTTTTAGAACAACAATTTCAGCAATAATATATTCTACATTTTGATCCCATCTTCCAGTAGTTGGATCCACAACAATACCCAGCTCTTTTGATAAAGTCTTACAATTACATTATAAAAAAGCATATCTCCTAGGCCACCATTAACATGGTGTTGGTTCCAAATAATTTTTTTAAATGAAACTCTCAAACACTTGAGATCAACCAAATTTCCTATTACCGAAGACAAATGATAAATTCCAGTATTACATATGTCAAGGATTTCGAAATTGTGAAGATCTCCTACCTTAACACGGAGCTCTATTAATTGATCACAATTCTTTAGGAACATTACTTTAAGATTTTTCAAACTAGATATTGATGATGGAAGAGTTTTGATCTTTATTTTATACAAATCAAGAAGTTGAAAGGTATGCACAAAGAATGATCCTGGAAATTTTGCTAAGCAACCAATTTCCCGAAGTAACAATGTTTAGAGTCTTTCAAAATTGGGCTCATCTGACAAATGGAGAGACACAAATTGTTAATCATTGGGATCCTAGTTGCATCTTCCCATTTTATCTCTCTAACCATTTCTTTGTCTTGAACATAATATTTCTTGTTGTGCTTGGCAAATCTAAATGCCACTCATTGATAAAACTCAAACATCTTTATATTGTTCCTCCTTCATTTCTTTTCCAACATAGAATTGTCAACAAATTCATGCAATATAGCCTTCCTACAGTCACATGCCTCCCTTAGCTTTTAGAAGTGCTTCAAAAATTGTTTTGTTCTTCAATACTTAATTATATAATCCCGATGAAGTTCATGGCTAGCAGGAAATATATAGAAAGCAAGACTTCTCACTTGGACGTAACTTGTTAACTTCAAGGGACTTGTAAATTTCTTCCAAATGTTGCTTTGGTTCCCCAGTTGGTGATCTTAATTCAAGCAATATGTTCCGCAATATTGATGGATTCGTTCCATTTGTTTCTAGAACCCTCACTTTAGTTGTTAAATGGTTTGCTATCAACTTTATCAGGTATGGTTTGCCACTACATAATTTGCTAATCAATTTTTCCTCTCTTGATGTGTGGATTATCCTTCAAATGTACACCCACTTTCTCCCAAAACATATTTTGGGCATCAATGTCTAACAATCTCTTTACTTTGATCTGTTGATCCACTTGTTCACGAGCATCTAAATTCCTAGATGCAAAGACCACCTTTCCTTTTTGTTCATCATTAATGCCTAATTCTTCCAAATCAATCCTCGAAAACACTTCATCAAGTAACAATAAATAACTCATTTTCTTCAACTGTTCATGAATAATGCTTTTTCTTTCGTCATCACTAAACTTTTTTGGTTTTATTTGCAATCGCTTTTGAAGTTTTTGTTGTATGTATCTTCATTTCTTTTTCTACCTACAACTATCAAGAAAACAATTTAAACGCTTCAGAACCACTCGTTGCTTGGTAAAACCGATTCATTATAGAGATGTCAAAATGGGTCAAATCATTTGGCATGGCATGACATTATATGGCTTAATATGACATGCATCAAATAATTTAGTTTTCATAACAACACAATATAAGCACAAAATATGCACAAACTGTGCATGACATAATTTAATGTTCCATTAATATTAGATAGGTGACAAAAATGACCCATTCGACATCTCTAATTCATTATTGTACTTTTCCCAACCAATATTGGTCCCAGAATGAAAATTCTTTTTAAAATTTCAACTATTAGACATTCTTGTAGCACTTTGATGTTTTCTTCAAGGGATGAGAATTCACTAATTTTGTTGGCAAGATTCATTATATGTGAAGTCAACACCTTCTTAACAATTAAACTTTATGTACTCCCACTTTTTCCCTCCAGATTCCTTACCTTCTTAGTCTTCTTTACAATTTGGCTACCAAGTTTCACAAGACCCAAAAATAGACATAATCCACACATTAGCAGAAGGACTTTTCATACTTTCCTTCCAATTCTTTGACATCTTTTTTTCCATCCAATTTATCTTCTCTTTTTCAATCTCGTTTTTTTTTTTTTTTTTTTTTTCTTTTTTTCTAGTTCTTTATTTACATCTTCCTCTTCATCACATAGCTCATTATATATCTCTATAAGTTTTTCATAGTTTTTGCTCATATCTTTCACTTAACCGTAATTATGCTTCAAAGAGTTGTATATGTCTATACCTTGTATAATTGCAAAATTGGCTGCTATTACACTTGCTATTTGTGTTGCTAATAATGGATCAACAACCATTTGACAAATATTGTTGAAATTTGATGTATTAAACAAAATCGGTTATCAAGCTAACAAAACATAATAAATGTTCTATCAAAACATAACCGAATTGTCAATTAAGAATTTTCTATTGCATAATAGTTTCAAAGTTCAGTACTGCTATAGTAATTCATTCCCTTTAGATACTATCATATAATGTAAATAAATTATGATTTAGAATTTTCCCACCTAGTTGAACTAAAACAATCTTAAAAGGAATTGATTAATGATCGAACCATCCATACATCAGATGAATGTTCCGTATACAAGAAAAAAGATGGTGAAAAATAATTGTTGACTGAAAAGCAGATGATGAGTTGGTTAACAAACTTCCAAGTATCACTAATAGGAAGTATCACTAATTGCAGAGAAGAAACACCTAAAAAGGCCCCTTCAAGTTGTACTAGAAGGTATGACAGAAGATTGTCTTTAAGAAAAATGAAATCTAGCAATTGCAAGAGACTTGGTATATGCAGAGTTGGAACATAGTAGACTTGAAGCTTTTTCAAGGCTACATGGTGTTGTCACAGGCAACCAAAAATAAAATCTATACTCCAAAAAAAAAAAAAAAGAATACATGTAGTAGTGCGAGTAAGGATCATTCCCATAGAGAGTGTTTAGCCTATTTTTATGCTACATGAACAAGGATGGGGGGGAATTTTAACGAAAACAATTTCAAGAAAAACAACTAAGGAACAATTCAAATTAAATTATCGAAATCAATCAAAAGAACAAACCTTAGTCTAAGTCAACATCCACCATCGGAATTTTACAACTGATCATCGATGCAAGTATATATCAATTCATGCTCTGAATATTCACAGTTGGAACTATTTTCCTATCTCTCCTTAGTCACAATTAATTAGAAAACAAGCTATCTAATTAATCTTACTACTAAACAACCCAAGACAAGCACTAAAGGTTTAATCTAGTAGTAGCTTTAAGAACTAGAGAGATCGATGAAGCTGAACAACACAAACACAAGCGGTTGTATTTAATTTAGTCGAGCGTTCTTCTTAAGATTTAATAAAACTTGACGCAGCAAATTCTCAAATCTTAGTTACTTCACAAATTAGAGGAATCAAACAATTATGGATTTGATATCTAATTTAGCAATAGATTGCAATGAATAATAAACTAGTAGGCCTCCTTGTAATTAAATGAGACAACCATGACAATGGGCATACAGGAACATCCGATACTCAAAGCATAAATTGAACACTAAAAACAAATTAGATCTCCCAGTTTTATTAATTCCGAGGCCTCCGTTTCCTTCGACCAAGTTATGAAAATTTAGCCGCTCATGGCCATCATGAAAACTCAAAGGAGAAGTTGGAGAAAAAGGGGTAGGAAAGGCGTGCGTAGTCAAGTCTGATCTCTCCCTCCCTCTTAAAATGTCCAATTCAAATCTTTGAATTCTACTCAATCTCCTAAAAATATTCTAAGTTTTATCCTAAAATAACATGTATCCAAATTTGATTAATTAAAAATAAAATAAAGTCCTAATATAACTAGGAAAGTGGTGTTTCCAACTATAACTTTCGTGCACCAGATCGTCAAAACTTCCAATAATAAACCACATATTTGAATTGCATGATAAGGCCGAATGTTTCAGAACGTCAGTAGTGCAGGTGCATCAATTTCAAGCCCAATTCCAGCCTTGATGCAGCGAGTATCTCTCAAAACTCAAAACATTAAATTTGTAGATACCTTTCTTGGGGTTCCATAGCATTTTGAATCATTTCAATTGGAGCTCGGGTGAGAGAGTTATCCTGAGATTACGAAGCAATGTTGAAACTGTCCGAAATCACCCAATTAGTTTCGTTTTGCATTTAACGCCTCCATTTGCATCCTAAATCAAAATAAAATAATAATGAGTACATTTAGGCACCAAATAAGTAAAAAAGACTAGACATTAAGGGGGGAGAATATGCCATTTTGCATTCTCATCACTACATTATCCCTTGTAAAATGTACATCAATTTATGTATGTTTTGTCCAAATTTGGATTTGCAGCGCCTAAATTATCACACCAGCAAGTAGGAAAACCAAGAAATTTGATCTCAATTTAGCAAAGAGACTTTGTAACCTTGATCAAGAGAAAATTTCAAGATTGAAACTTGTCATGTTTTTGGAATGAAACTATAAGGAAATATGTAAAAGATAGTTCATTATCCTAAAGTTATGAACTCTAATGCATCCACCAACTTTTCTTTGCCTTTAATATCACATCTTTGAACCTGGAATCAATGCCACTATTCTTCAAATCAATGCTAAAAATTGGGGTGCAAAATGTTTTTTTTATCATACTTAATAGGGAAAATTATAGTTTCTCATATAAGGTTTGGTTGTGCAGGAAATAAAGTTTGTTCAGTTTCCCTACAAAGTAAGTTCAATTCGTTTCTCTAAAGAATGAAGTTTAATGTCAAAAATGGTGTCCGTAGAATTGATTGTTTAAGTAAATATTTTGAGTGTGAAAAGACTTAGATTTAAGCCCTGAATCGAAATATATGTATAGTTTTTTATAAGAACCATGTTCATGAGTTTACATATAGCTTGTGTTACTAATCCACCAACGTCTTTCAATTTATAAATCTTTCTCAATAGTTGAACTTTAGTGACTCCTATGATTTTGAGAAGCGGCTCACTTCCCTTAGATACAGAAAGTGGTTGCTCCACATGAATGCATTGAATGGTGCCCACTATTGGGCTTTTATCCCTTTGATGGGTTTATACTGGGCCTTAACCCTAGTGTATGAGCCTGGTTGGCCCATTTACTGGCCCATATGTTATCTTTGTATTCTTTAGGCAAGGTTGCACAACATTTTTAAAACTATGAGCTGTTATCTTCAGGCCCTTTAGACCTTTCACTTTATCGGGAAGTGTTCAAATTTTGAAATTTATTTTTGTTTTCTTAGATTCGTTCCGTCATCTAATAGTTTTAATAAATTTTCATCAAACAAAAAAAAAATATTTAAAATAATAAAAAATCTTTTAATGATTATGAAAATTTATATTTTGGGTTCATGTGAGAATTAAAGTTTAACTTTTAATATATATATATATAATCTTTAAACTTATTTAAAAAAAAAACATTTAAATGTGATCACGCTGATAAATTAGATTAGGGCTAAAAATCAGTCCCCTTTTATCCCAAGATGGATTATAATGTTAAGCATTAAATTCTTAAGATATTCCTTTGAGGCGTATATAATGTAACACATAAATCCTAACAAATTAAAATCTTTCCTTGATTTGAACTCTTTTGCTTTTTTAATGATGTAATAACATATCACATTTATAGGTATTTGTGGTTAATATTTCTTGTGACTCATATGACATTTATAGATAGGTTGTACTAAAGAAGATAAAGTTTCTTTAATTGAAATGATGTAATTAAAAACATTAATATAGGTATTTAAGCATTGCTCAGTCTGAAGCATTTGCAGACTTCTTACCTAGGAAGTTTCCAGCTTTCATATTTCATAAACAAGAAAACTTCGTAATTAAAATAGAAAAACAATCGAAACAAAAGGAACCAATTAATTTGGCACAGGTATCCAAGTGTTCTGCATTGCTCCGAATTTGGTCTCCATGCCTATAACTATGAACATTGCAAGTTCTTTTAGAAGTTAAATATAATAGATATATAGCATGAAGTGGTCGCCATAAAGCATCACACTCTTAAACCTATCTCAAGGTTGACCTAAATATGTAAAGAATCAGAGAGGACAACGGAGAACTTAAGACATTCAAATATATTTTGAATTACAGGTTGTGAACAAAGATCAGGATCCTCTCATGATACGAGTTTTAACTAAACAAAACATACATATCAAATCTTGCAAGTTATTGAAACAAAATCACTGGAGTCATCCATTGCATAAGAAGTTGAAGGTTCAACGACCAACAACGAGGATTGAATCGGTGGTAGACACGGCGGCAACAAAAGCATTTCCAAACAAAGAAGGAAATGGCATCTCGACCTCATTGTCCGGAGCTTCGTCATTTGCTGTGCATAGACTAGTTATATTGCTTGTAGATGGTACATCTGGCAACACAACATCGCCATCCAGATACTGCATCACCTGCCTCATGGTAGGCCGACCTACTGGATTTCGGAAACAACAAAAGAGGCCGAGTTTTAGCACCAACTTCATTTCATCCTCCGCAAAAACACCTTCCAACTGTGGATCACTAGCATCAAGAATCGACCCTCTTTCCCAGCAATCAGCCACCCAATAAACCAAATTCCCCCTCTCAGGCAACCCATTTTACTCAAGAGGCCTCTTTCTGCAAGCCACTTCAAGCATAAAAACTCCAAAAGCATATACATCCGTGCAAGTAGTTGCCTTTCTAGTCCTCATTAGCTCTGGAGCCATGTAACCAAAAGTTCCCACCAACTTGGTGGTTTGGGGATTGCCACCATGATCATGTAATCTGGCGAGCCCAATGTCTCCTAATTTTCCATTCAGATCTGCATCTAAAAGAACATTTCCCGGTTTTATATCTCTGTGTAGAACCACTTGTTCCCACTCTCCATGGAGGTAAAGAAGGCCAGAAGCTATTCCTCTAATGATTTGAAACCGTTGAAACCAACTAAGCTTTGGTGTTGTATTGCTGTATAACATTTTGTCTAGGCTTCTGTTGAAGGTTGATGCTGTGCTGGAAGTTGGTTTGCTGAATGTATGAAAACCTGGAAGAGTTTTTGCTCTGCATGGACTGCATGGGAGTGCTTCCCTTCTCAGTAGCTTAAGATGTATTGTAATTTAATGTTAATCCTTTGATTAATGGCTCAGCTTTTGTGTAATGAAGTAGTTAGCTTTTGTGTGGTTTAGCTGAGATTAAGGAAAAGTAGTCTGCTGGTTGTTGAAACAGTGAGTAGAAGTATGTTATATGCAGTTTTTGTCTAATGAAAAATGTGTGTCCAGTTTTAGTTTTTATCTCTCTTCTTCTTTGAATAACCAGCATCACAAAAATGAACATGGTATCAGAGCTTCATCAATCAACTAACGTCTAAAAGTTCACTCAAAAACTCATCCCAAATCACCATCAAACTTCACTCTTACGCAAGAAAAAACCAAAAAGTCTTTCAAAACCTGCAACCAGTTCATGCATGGCTTCCCAATCTGCGTCTCTCTCACCTCCATTGTTCAACGGGGACCAGTATCACATTTGGGCTGTTAGAATGAGAGCCTACCTAAGAGGACAAGGGCTGTGGCAGTATGTGGAAGAGGAGAAACAGCCACCCCAACTTGGTCCAAACCCAACCTTGAACCAAATGAGAATGTATGAAGAAGAAATGTCCAAAGCTCCAAGAGCTCTCTCTCACATACATTCGGTAGTAACAGACCTTGTATTTACAAGGATAATGGCGTGTGAAACTGCAAAGGAGGCTTGGGATAGACTAAGAGAAGAATTCATGGGAAGTGATACAACCCGTAACATGCAAGTTATGAATCTGCGCAGGGAGTTTGAAATGCTGAGAATGCAGGAGGTAGAGAAGGTTAAAGAGTATGTGGATAGACTCATGAGTGTGGTGAACAAAATCAGATTGTTGGGAGTTGAGATGAGTGACAAGATGATAGTTGAAAAGGTGTTAGTCAGCCTTTCGGAAAGATTTGAGTCCAAGATATCTTCCTTAGAAGATTCAAAAGATCTCTCCCAAATCAGCCTCACAGAATTGGCACATGCCCTGTAGGCCTAAGAACAAAGAAGGTTGATGAGGCAGGAGGACTCAAATGAAGGTGCTATGATGGCTGCTCAAAAGGGAGTGAATGCGTAAGGGAGTAACAGAAGATATGCTGGGGATAAGAGAGGAAAAGAGAGAGCTGGTGGACAGTGGGGAAAACAGAGTGGAGGAAGAAGTTATCCACCATGTTCCCACTGCAAAAAGAAGGGACATCCGGACAGCAAGTGCTGGTTCAGGCCTAGGATTCAATGTAGGGGATGCAAACAATTCGGCCACATTGAGAAGGTGTGCAGGAACAAGGCTGCACAGCCATCACAGCAAGCACAAAGTGCAGATGAACAGGAGCAGGCCAATGAATCAGAACAGTTGTTTGTAGCTTCATGCTACTCAATGCAGACCTGTGGAGAAGTCTGGCTGATAGACAGCGGATGCACTAACCACATGGCAGCAAATGTGGAGAACTTTGTCAGGTTGGATAGGACATACAACTCCAAGGTTAGGATTGTAAATGGTGACTATGTAGAAGCAAGAGGGATTGGAGATGTGGCAGTCCAAACTAAGGTTATCTCTAACGTTTTGTTTGTACCTAAAATTGCACAAAACTTGTTAAGTGTAGGTCAAATGTTAGAGAAAAATTTTACCTTGCATTTCCAAAACAATTCTTGCATTATAAAGGATAGAGAAGGAAATGAGTTGTTGAGTGTAAGGATGCTTGACAAAAGCTTCCCTCTACTCTGGAAAAAACCAGAAAACTCAACATTAATCACCAAGGTTGAAGAGTCTGAGTTGTGGCATAGAAGACTTAGACATTTTCATTACCCTGGAATCAAAGAACTCAAGTCAAGGGACATGGTATTAGACTTGCCCGAAATAGAAGAGAAAAGGACCTTATGCACAGCCTACCAACTTGGCAAACTTAGCAGGCCACCATTCCCTTCGGATCAAGCCTGGAGAGCAAGTCACAAGTTACAATTGATCCACTCGGATGTGTGTGGCCCTATGAAGACAGAATCTCTAAATGGCAGCATGTATTTTGTACTCTTCATTGATGATTTTTCAAGGGTGGCTTGGGTTTATTTCTTGAAGCAGAAAAGTGAAGTGGCTGCTGTGTTCAAACAATTCAAGTTGCTGGAGGAGAATGAAGCTGGAACCTTGATCAAAGCAGTAAGGACAGACAATGGAATTGAGTACACCTCAAATGAGTTCAAGTCAATCTGCAACCTAGCTGGAATACAGCAGCAGTTCACAGCACCATACACCCCTTAGCAGAATGGTGTCTGTGAGAGAAGAAATTGAACCATTATGGAAATGGCCAGGTGCATGATGACTGGAAAAGGCCTCCCTAAAGTGTTCTGGGCAGAAGCTGTCAATACAACAGATTTTCTCTTGAATAGGAGTACCCACCAATTAAGGTACATCAAACATCAAACACCAATTGAGACATGGACTGGAATCAAGCCAACAGTAGGGAAGCTGAAAGAGTTTGGAAGTATAGCCTATGTAATGATCCCAGCCAGCAAAAGGTCTAAGTTAGATGACAAGGTAGAAATTGGGATATTTATAGGCTACAGGAGCAACTCTAAAGCCTATAGAGTTTATGTTCTTGAGTCCAAAAGGATTGTCATCACAAGGGACATTAAGGTTGATGAATGTGGAGTATGGAATTGGGAAGAACAAAGGGTTGATGTGCAGGTTGAATCAAGTCAGAATGAGAGAAGAGAGGGACCTGATTCAAGAGGTGATTCGGATGAGGAAGAAGATCATCTTTGTGAGAGGAACTAGGACCTTGGCGATGTGTATGAAAGGTGTAATACGGCGGTGGTGGAGCCAAGATGCTATTTTGATCTTGCAAAATCTGAGTTATGGAGGGAGTGCAATGCGGGAAGAATTGAGCATGATCAATAAAAATCAAACACGAAACCGGTACCTAGACTCGAAAAAAGGAAAGTCATACAGTTAAATGGATTTTCAAACGAAAATCAACCCCGATGGCTCAATCTACAAGCATAAAGCAAGGTTGGTGGTGAAGGGTTTTGCACAGCAACCAGGCATTGATTTTTTAGAAACCTTTGCCCCGGTTGCTAGGCAAGACACAATCAGGCTCTTGTTGGCTCTTGCACTTTCGCTTCAACTCGGAAAATTTTCCACTAATGGATGTCAAGTCTGCATTCCTAAATGGATGGATTTCAGAGGAGTTGTATGTAGAGCAACCTGAAGGCTACCAGGTTGAGGGAAAGGAAGACCATGTGTACCTACTGAGGAAGGCATTATATGGCTTGAAGCAGGCACCTAGAGCCTAGTACAGCCGAATAAATGACCATTTATGCAGCCTTGGATATATTAGAAGTCCTAATGAACATACTCTTTACATTAGGAAAACTGAAAAGGGAGTGGCTGTGGTTTCTTTATACGTTGATGACTTGTTGGTGACAGGGAGTAATCCTGATAAGCTGGACCAATTCAATTTGGATATGCAAGCTGAATTTGAAATGACAGATTTGGGATTGATGAAGTACTTCCTTGGCATGGAGATAACTCAAGGTGTTGGGGAGATTTTTGTTTGTCAACAAAGGTATGCAACCGAGCTACTTTCAAGGTTTGGAATGGAGAATTGCAAACCAAGAAATACCCTCTCGGTTCCCAACCCTGAAGTTAAGCAAAGCAGATGGTGCGAGAGAGTTGATGAAGGGAAATACAAAAGCCTAGTGGGAAGTCTGTATATTATACACCACCAGACACGACCTTATGTTTACACAAGTTACCTCTCAAGGTTTATGAGCAACCCAAGTGAATTGCACTTTAAAGGCGCCAAACGTGTCTTGAGGTATGTGAAAGGAACTCGCATGTTAGGCATTTGGTTCAGAAATTGAAAGTCTGAACGAAGGTGATGGGGTACACGACAGGAGGTCGGGGTGGATCCTGGATGATGCAAGAAGCACCTCTCGGTTACGTGTTCTACCCGAATGAGGGTGCTATTAGTTGGGTGTCAAGGAAGCGAGAAAGCGTGGCTCGATCCCACTGAAGGCCGAATATGTGTGCCACGCAGTGTGAACCGAGGTTGTGTGGCTTAGGAAGATGCTTGATGACCTACAGCAAATGCAAATGGATCCTACCTTGATTTTGTGTGACAACCAGTCGGCTATAGCAATGGTAAAGAACCCTGTACTTCACGGCGGAACAAAGCATATTAAAATTAAATATCATCTTTGTTAGGAAAGTGACAGTGTGGAGAAGTGAACTTAGTTCACTGCCGAGGGGAAGACCAGGTTACAGATATCATGACAAAGGCATTATGCAAATCCAAGTTTGAAGCCTTGAGGCTAAAACTTGGTGTTTCCAGCCAAAGCACCAAGGTGGAGTGTTGAAGGTTGATCTTTGTCTTTGGAAGTTGGTTTGCCGAATGTATGAAAACCTGGAAGAGTTTTTGCTCTGCATGGACTGCATGGGAGTGCTTCCCTTCTCAGTAGCTTAAGATGTATTGTAAATTAATGTTAATCCTTTGATTAATGGCTCAGCTTTTGTGTAATGAAGTAGTTAACTTTTGTGTGGTATAGCTGAGATTAAGGAAAAGTAGTCTGCTGGTTGTTGAAACAGTGAGTAGAAGTATGTTATATGCAGTTTTTGTCTAATGAAAAATGCGTGTCCAGTTTTAGTTTTTATCTCTCTTCTTCTTTGAATAACCAGCATCACAAAAACGAACAGCTTCCATTTGGCATATAATCATATGCCAACAGAAATTCTCCCTTTCGTCTGCAGTATCCGCGGAGTTGCACCAGGTTCCGATGCCTTAGTCTTCCCATGCTTGCAATCTCAGCAACAAATTCCTTCATCCCCTGTTTTGAATCGTGGGACACTTTCTTAACTGCGATTTGTTTATTAGAAGAAGGGAGCACACCTCTGTAAACCTTTCCGAAACCTCCTTTTCCGATAAGCTCACTGTCTTTGAAACCCTTAGTTGCTGTATAGAGCTTCTTATAAGAGATTCTTTGTGGACTGTATTATTTTTCCCAATCTTCATACACTTCTTAATATTTCTTCTTCTTCACAATGTAAACGGATACACTGATTGCTATCACTGCAACAATCATTGGTAAAAAGAAAATAAAAAAATTAAATGATAGGCTATCAGTCCCTTCTATTGAAGAACGAGGAGGAAGCTTGGAAATATCAAGGTATTGAGCTTGTCCAGTCCTGTTGAAGCTCCATCCAAGAATATAGGATAAATATCCATTTAGATCAGTTGATGCAGAGAAGCCAACATACATAGAATCTAAGAGAATTGGAGAAAGATTGAGGGGTTTTGATAAGAGAGGCTTGCTTGGTTTTGGAACTTTGATCGGAGCTTGTGTTACATTGAGTAACATTTCTGCTGCATTGTAGTCTATCCAAATTTGTATTAGATCTCTATCTCGTAGACTCAAGCTTTTGTTAATCCCTTCTTCATCGGAGAAGCAAGTTGCTGGAGCAGATTGATTAGATATGAGGCTGTTGATGTCAATTCCAACATGGTCTTCTTCTATATCATAAAATTCAGGGGTTTGAACAGAATCGAGCTCAACCGCCAAGATATGGTTTGTAGAGAGGCCATTGTTTGAATAGTTAAAGAGTCTTAAATATGCACCTGCAACAGCTTCACTGAAGTCCATGGACGGTGAGATGACAAAAGCCATACCATGGCCAAAGCCAAAAGACTCATGCTCCATTGCAAATACAAAATTTGTTGAAAACGAAAGAGATTGAGAGGAAGATGTATTGAATCTGAAAGGAAAAGGGTAGAAAGCATGAGCCGTTTTAAGGGTGGAAACTGTATCGGTCATCTGCAATAGACCACTCGGTTGGATCTCGACGACGCCATCCAAAAGTAAATTGAAATCAGAGAAGCCATGGAAGATGAAGTAGTTTTCTCCTTGACCCAAGGCCAAGGATACACTGAAAACTACACAAACGTAAAGGTTTGGACTCTTTCATCCAAAATTAAGCTTATGTAAACAAGTTTAGATGATTGCATTTGTAAAGAGGACATGGTTAATCAAAGTTGACCCCCGTCAACCAAGAAACACATTTTTGTCTATTAACTTTTTATTCAAGAAACACAGTCTTAGCATCATTACTAAGAATGTATATGGCCTTGAATTAAAGGCATCATTAGATTGGTGCCTTCTGTATTCATTAAGTGTGTGAGATAAGTTGAAAGCCATTAAGATGAGGGACAAGTGTATTGTATTGTGGGGGGGTGAAGTCGGTTGTAAAAGCCCCCGCAATGTGACTTTGTAACAACACAGAACAATACCCAAAAGAAGAAAAGTTGGATAGTAAAGAGTAACAGAAATATCTCTTAAATCTCTCGCTTTAACCCATCTCTCTTTTCTTTGTTAACTCAACCTTCTACTGTCTTACTATTATTATACGTCAAAAATATACTTAACATATCCAAATGAGAGGGCTTCCTCGCATATCTGATGTTGTATTAGTCACACTCACCACAATACAACAAGAAGAATACTACTATATAAAAAAAAAAAAAAGTCAAGCGGTCACACCCAAAGGAGGGTCCATGAAAGGTTAATGGTTACTTTTCAAACTTCGTTTCCACTCTTGGAAAATAAATTCTATCTTCACAATGTAACAATTCATATTATTGTGATTGCATATTGTATAAGTCTTGCACTAAAATTAAAGATAACATGTAGAAGACAACATGTCTTAAAAAGTTAATTTTTTTGCTCGAGTAATTACAAACAGTTCAAGTTGATTGACTAGAAATAACGTGTGGACCACCTCTAACACGCAAAGGCATATACAACATACATACTTGTATATATAATGTTGGTGAGATAGGGAAACTTACATGTATGAATGCATAAGTAAATAAAACTCCGCTCAACCTTAAATTTAAGTGGTCTACAATCTTGGGAACCCATTCGGATAACGATCCCGAGACTCGTTTGGCCCACATTGTAATCACTTGACTCCCAACATTGTATGCTTTTCCAATGCCATTTATTACTATGATAATCCACATCTAAATGATCTCAATTTTACGGCCCCAGTTTAGTTATTTGCACAACTTCAAGAGCAACTTTGAGAACTTAAGGGTCAAGATGAGAAGCTTACCCTTGTCAAACAGTGTGTGCAGCATAAGATTCAGGTTGCTGAAAGAAATGGAGAAGAGATAGAAAATGAAGTTAAGGAGTAGCTGATTGGCGAAGCTTGCGAAGCCCTTCACTGAATAATTTCTCATAGAGTTGAGTTACAAATATTATTTTGAAGGTGAGGCTTTGTAGTCTAATCAAATATTCATTTCTGTTTATGTTTTCATTACGGAATGAGTTTAGATCAATACATATTGGGAAGTATAGCTAGTATTGGAGACTTGAAGAACCTAGAAATCCTTTAGCTTATCCCATTCTCATATTAAGTTTTTGCCTAAAGATTGACTCGGCTGAGGATGTTAGATATTACATCAAGTTTATCTCGCTTAGAGGAACTGTATATGGGTAATAGCTTTAATTTGTTCAGTGGTAAGTTGAAGGGCTCAACTTTAAAGGAAGAAATGCTAGCCTTTATGAGTTAATGCATGAAATAGTTTTAAGTAAAGAAAAGGTATGAATTATGTTTAATTTGATGTGAATATTATAGTACATCAATAATATACTTTGGATGTTTAAGTACATTTTCTGCATTTGTGTTTGACTTGTTTGATTTTGGTTGTATCTTCTTTTCTGTCTTTCTAATCAGAGAGAAAAAAAAAAATCATGTATGAACTATAGTATTTATTTGACTTGTTCGATTTTGGATCCAATTGCCTTCTTTTTTTTCAATTCCAATTTAGTTTTCTTAATTTGTGGTCGCTGTTTCATTTTTGCGGCCAAGCAAGGTGGTTGAAAATAGTGGAATCAGTTGGTTCTTCCGCTCTCCAATCCTGCATTGATTTGATGGGAGATAAGTTATTTGCACAACTACAAGAGATCCCTTGAGAATCTCAAGGCACAAATTGAGAAGCTGAACGTTGTCAAACAGCATGTGCTGTAGAAGATTCTGGTTTCTGAAAGCCGTAGGGAAGAGATTTGGGGTGTTGAAAGTCTTACAAGCTGAAACGCTGTTTGGTTTAGAAAGTCTTACAAGCTTTTGCTTTAGGAATTATACGTTCAAATTCCCATCTTTGGAAGAATTATTTGCAATAGAATGCCCCAACTTGAATGTTTTCTCCAAGGGATTTTTAAGCACATAAAACTTACAGGAAGTACAACAGAGCTGGGCAGCAGATGTATGTTGTTGGCAGTGTGATCTTAATACAACCATGCCAAAAAAGTGGTATGTCTCGATTTGCTGAGCTAACTCCTTTGTTTTTTTAATGTATATTTGGACTTCTGAGCAACTTTTACAAGATTTAGTTAAATTTCTCTGTAGTTAGTTCTTACCTTCACCTTAAATATGCTATGCTATTGCTCCGTCGTTACAGAATCCCAAAACTTCTAAAGAAGATTTTCTAAGACAATCTTTCAAAACCTTTTACATTTGTTTTCATCTTATTTCATTAAGTTATAGATAATTCAATATTAAATTATTTAGTTTAAAGCAACATCCAATTATTAATTTTTATATTGTTTGCAAAATCGCCTTGGTTTTGTTTGAAAAAATATAGGTTTTCATACCTGCTTCTAATTTACAACTTTATTTGAGTACAAAATTTATTCGCTTCTCAATAAGTAAATAAATAAAGGGAAAAAAGTGAAAATAGAATAATATATATTTTTTTTTATAATGAAATCTTGTTATTTATCTAATTGTCTCACTCACAATCAAAGAGTAGATTAAAAGGATTAAGAAAAGGATAATTTTGGAATAAATTAAAATCTATTTAATTTAATTTTTATATTAATTGTGTGGCTTACAAATAGTTTTAAGTGTAACTTGAATCTAAGGGTGTCCAAAAGCGGTTATCCGAGCCAAATAACCGCTTGAAAATTCTCGAACTAAAACTAAACCGGTTTGACGGGAAAACCAGTTTTTTGGTTAACCGCTTTAAAAAAAAGTGCTTAACCGATTTTTCCTTTTTTTTAATTTTTTCCTAAATTAAATTTTAAATATAAACAATGCATATCCAAATAAAAATTAAACATTTATACATATCCATTGACCACTATTACTAATATATTAAAAATTGATACAAATAAAAGTCCGAAATTAAATTATTTAATATATAATATATTTTTTTATTTTTGATTTAATATATAATTTTTATTTTTATTTAATATATATATATATTGTAAAACCGGTTCAAAAAACCGATTTCGGTTAACCCATTTTTATTTTTTCTCAAATCGGTAACCAAACTAGATAACTTTTGCTGACTTCTTATGTTATTTCTAAGGAAGAGCATTCATATATTTCTATAACATAAACTAGATAACTTTCATTAACAAAAAGAAAATAGAGAAAACAATCGAAACTAGAGGTGAAAAAAAACCGTGAAATCGTACAGTTTGATACCCTTTTTTTGGTAAAAAAAAAAAACCGTTCGCTTCTTTTTTCTAAGAATTGTACGGTATGGTATGAATTACGATTCTTGATTTACTCAAACCATGCCGTTCCGTTTACAAATTGTTTTGGTACGGTTCAGTTCGGTTCAACAGAAAAACCAGACCACACCGCATTTGTCCACCCCTAATCGAAACAGTGACAACCAACTAATTTGTTGCAAGAACATTCCAACACTTTTAGAAGTTAAATAAAATAGATATATAGCGTGAATTAAGATTCTCTCTTCATCTAACTTTCTTAATTTAAAAAAATTTCATGCCGTATTCTTGTTTTTAATTGTGCTGTAAACTTTTCTTTTTTCAATTTATTACATTCACTTTTATGAACTGTCATGTATGGTATAATTTTTAAATGTACGGTGAAGATTATCCATAACTTGGAAGCGGTTGCCCGAAGGCATCAAACTCCTAAGCGTATCTCAAGATTGATCAAAAGATATCAAGAGAATCAGAGATCAGGATCAGGCTCCTCTCATAATACAAAGATCAGGCTGTGAACAAATATAGTTTGAATTACAGGCTGTAAACAAATATCAGAATCCTCTCATAATACAAGTTTATGTAAACAAAACAAACATATAACATATCCACTCTTGGAAGTTATTGAAACCAAAACAATAGAGTGAACCATTGCATATAAAGTTGTAGGCTCAACGACCAACTACGAGGATTGAATCGGTGGAAGACACGGCAGCAACAGAACCATTTCCAAACAGTGAAGGAAACGGAATCTCATCGTCCGGAGTTTCATCATTTGCGGTGAATAGACTGGTTATATTGCTTGTAGATGGTACATCCGGCAACAAAACATCGCCATCCAGATACTGCATCACCTGCCTCATGCTAGGCCGTGCTGCTGGATTTCCGAAACAACAAAACAAGCCGAGTTTTAGAACCAACTCCATTTCATCCGCCGCAAAAGCACCTTCTAATTGTGGATCACTAGCATCAAGAATCGACCCTCTTTCCCAGCTACTAGCCACCCCATAAACCAAATTTCCCCTTTTGGGCAACCCTCGTTGCTCGATAGGCCTCTTTCCGCAAGCCACCTCAAGCATGAATACCCCAAAAGCATATACATCTGTGCAAGTAGTTGCCTTTCCAGTCCTTATGAGCTCTGGAGCCATGTAACCAAAAGTTCCCACCAGCTCTGTGGTTTGAGGATTGCCACCATGATCGTGTAATCTAGCGAGCCCAAAGTCTCCTAATTTCCCATTTAGATCTGCATCTAAGAGAACATTTCCCGGTTTTATATCTCTGTGTAGAACCACTTGTTCCCACTCTCCATGGAGGTACAGAAGGCCAGAAGCTATTCCTCTAATGATTCGAAACCGTTGAAACCAACTAAGCTTTGGTGATGTATTGCTGTATAACATTTTGTCCAGGCTTCCATTAGGCATATAATCATATACCAACAGCAATTCTCCCTCTCGCCTGCAATATCCGCAGAGTTTCACCAGGTTCCGATGCCTTAGTCTTCCCATGCTTGCAATCTCAGCAACAAATTCCTTCATCCCTTGTTTTGAATCATGGGACAATTTCTTAATTGCGATTTGTTTATTAGAAGAAGGAAGGACGCCTCTATAAACCTTTCCGAAGCCTCCTTTTCCGATTAGCTCACTGTCTCTAAAACCCTTACTTGCTGTATAGAGCTGCTTATAAGAGATCCTTTGTGGACTGTATTCTTTTTCCCAATCTTCATACACTTCTTCATATTTCTTCTTCATGTCAATGTAAAGTAATACACAGTTTCCTACCACTTGGATAAAGAGACAAGCATGCATTATGGGTGTCAGAATTCTGCCTAAAAATGATGAAGGATCTTTAGGAACTGGAGGAACTGGAGGAACTGGAGGAAGCTTGGAAATATCAAGGTTTCGAGCTTGTCCAGTCCTGTTGAAGCTCCATCCTAGAATATAGGATGAACTTCCACGTTGATCAGTTGATGCAGAGAAGCCAACATACCTAGAATCTAAGAGAATTTCAGAAAGATCAAGGGGTTTTGACAAGAGAGGCTTGCTTGGTTTTGGAACTTTAATCGGAGCTAGTGTTACATTGAGTAACATTTCTGCTGCACTGTAGTCTATCCAAATTTGTATTGCATCTCTATCTGCTAGACTCAAACTTTTGTCAATCCTTTCTTCATTGGAAAAGTAAGTTGCTGGAGCAGATTGATTAGATATGACGCTGTTGATATTAATTCCAACATGGTTAGATTCTATATCATAAAATTCAGGGCTTAGAACATAATTGAGCTCAACCGCCAATATATGGTTTGTAGAGAGGCCATTGTTTGACTGGTTGAAGAGTCCTAAATATCCACCTGGAACAGCTTTACTGAAGTCCATGGACGGTGAGATGACAAAAGCCATACCATGGCCTAAGCCATCCATAGCAAATACAAAATTTGTTGAAAACGAAAGAGATTGAGAGGAAGATGTATTGAATCTGAAAGGAAAAGGGTAGAAAGCATGAGCCATAGCAATGGTGGAATCAAAATGGGTCAGCTGCAATAGACCACTAGGTTGGATCTCAGCGACGCCATCCAAATGTAAATTGGAATCAGAGAAGCCATGGAAGATGAAGTAGTTTTCTCCTTGAGCCAAGGCGAAAGACATCAAGGATAAACTGAAAACTACACAAACGTAAAGTGATCTAAGAGCTTCAGCCATTGACAAAGGCTGAGGTTTGGACTCTTTCATCCAAAGTTAAGCTTATGTAAACAAGTTTAGTTCATTGCATTTGTAAAGAGGACATGGTTAATCAAAGTTGACCCAACGTCAACCAAGAAACACATTTTTAGTCTATTAACTTTGTGTTTTCATTTTGTTAATTTCTTGAACCGTAGATTTAAGCGGATGTCTTATCCTTTTTGTCAATTTGTGTGGACAATTTGTCCATTTTGTAGACTTCTATATCTTTTTATTTTAATATAGAATCTTTATTGATCATGAATGTGTCTTGTTGTATGGCTTTCTCGATCACATTCTTACGAACTTATCAGAACATTATCAAGTCAATAAATGACTTGCTTATATGTGTACTTATGTGTATGGCCTTGAATTAAAGCATCATTAGATTGATGCCTTCTCTATTCATTAAGCGTACGAGATAAGTTGAAAGCCATTAAGTATCTAAGATGAAGGACAAGGGTATTGTATTGTTTTGTTTGGTTGGCGGCGGGGGGTGGGGTTTGGTGAACTTGAAGCCCCCACAATGTGATTTCGTACCAACACAGAACAATATCTCTTTAGTCACATATCTCCCAAATCTCTCGCTTTAACCCATCTCTCTTTTATAACTCAACCTTCTACTGTCTTATTATTATTATACTGAATAAAATTCATGTTCCCGCCCATGATTTCATAAATTCTAGATTCCCACCCAAAAATCAACACTACCTTAGCAATTTTTAGGTTCTGACATAGGTGTAAAGCATACTATTACCATACTACCCTTACCAAATAAATTAATAAATTACTTTTTAACCCCCAAATTAGTAAAAATTAAAAAAATAATCATCTTACTTTTAAATTTATTTCAATAACATCCGTTTTTTCAACTTTCACATCATCTCCATTTCTAACCACCTAACTACTACCACTGCTACCATCATTAAGCAATGATCTAATATCAATTATTAATAAAAAGAATTGACTCATGTTACAGGCAAGACTTTTATTTACAAGAAATAATTATACATAAATTGATTTTTGTAAGTGAGAATTGGTAGCAGAACTATAACAATATATAATGCTAGTGAGAGAGGGAGACTTATAAGTACGAATGCATAAGTGAAAAAAATTAAGTGGTCTACAATATTCGGACCCCATCGGATAACGATTGTGGGACTCGTTTGGTCCACATTGTGATCACTTCACGCCCAACACTGAACATTGTATACTTTTCCAATGCCATAAATTACTCACAACTGCACCACATGTCTTGGGCTGTTATCTTCAGGCCCTTTGGACCTTTCATTTTATCTCGAAGCGTTTTTTAAATTACATGCTTTTTTTTTTTCAAGATTTCAAATTTATTTTTGTTTCTTTAGATTCCAAACTGTAAACAATATAACTCTGTAGTTCTGCCGACTGCCACAACACTTTCTAGCGCGATGTGGGATATCACATTAAAATTCAGCATACTTTTGATACTAGTTTCACATGTACCCAAGAATAGGCAAGCAATTAATAGAATATATAAGAAAATATTTCCTTTCATGACGGGATTAATCCCAAAAAAAAAAAAAAAAATCATTAAGCCCATTTGCAAACTCGAACTCCATTTGGGCACAGCATTTATGCCCACTCAATTAACGTATTTTTAATATACTGTGAGTTGGGAGTTCATCCTTTTGGGATTGCGTACTGTGGGGTTTCCTGAGCGTATGGTGAGGTGGATCATGACATGTATTTCTACACCGTATTTCTCTGTTGCCCTGAACGGAGAGCTTCACGAATTTTTTAGGTCCTCCCGGGGTGTGCGGCAGGGGGACCCTCTTTCTCCTTACCTTTTTGTGTTGGCTATGGAGGGGTTAGCTGGTATTTTTCGGGAAACCTCTCACAGCCCTGGTTTTCAGTATATTGGAGATGTAGGCAGGCAGCTCTTACTCATTTGTGTTTTGCAGATGATTTGATGGTGTTTTGTAGAGCAGATGCTTCCTCTGTTAGCTTGATCAAATCGGCCTTGGATTATTTTGCTAAGGTTTCTGGATTAGTGACTAATGCAGAGAAGAGCCAGTTGTTTCTTTCTGGAGTTACAGATGAGGAGCGATTAGGGTTCTGATCTATCATGGGTTTCAGTGGGCCGATTACGGTAAGATATCTAGGGGTTCCTCTAATCTCTACCCGCCTTCGACACTCTGATTGTAGGCCTCTGTTGGAGCGAATTCTCTCTCGGATTAGGCTATGGACGTCGGCATCTTTGACCTATGCAGGCCGACTACAATTGATAAAGTCGGTACTTTTCTCCATACAGGTTTATTGGTCCTCTATGTTTCTCTTGCCGGCAGCTACAGTTAGACGGATTGAGAGTATTTTGGCCTCATTTCTTTGGAAGGGTACTTCTTTGTCCCATTCTGGTGCTAAGGTTGCATGGTCTTCTGTTTGCTATCCATTGACGAAGGGTGGCCTGGGGATTAAGAGGATCCAAGATTGGAATAGGGCGGCTATTCTCAAACATGTTTGGAGGCTACTTACTGATAGATCTTCTGTATGGTCTTCTTGGGCCCATTCGGTTCTCCCCCGTGGTCGGTCCTTCTAGCATATCCGAGTTACTTCTGGGGCTTCATGGGCTTGGAGGAAGATTTTACTTAGTAGGGTTTGGTGCCGGGGACTTATTGTGACTTGTATTGGAGATGGTAGAGACACCATGTTATGGCGAGATCACTGGCTTCCGCAGGGTCCTCTGTGTGACTTGCTCCCTTTTAGAACCTTGACTTCCACGGGGTTGCCGTGGGGACGCCTCGGGAGTTTCGACATTATTCGGGATGGTTTGTGGGACTTTCCTTTGGGCAGTTCAGACCTTGAGCATATCTGGGACTCTATTACAGTGCACCCTTCAGCGAGTCATCCTGACCATATTGTGTGGAAGGGCCATCCATCTCGACGGTTCTCTATTGATTCAGCCTGGAATGTGTTGCGAGACAAACGAGATGTGAACTCGATTCATCATCTCTTGTGGTTTCCCGAGCATATTCCACGTCACTCTTTCATTCTCTGGCTCGCTTCTCTTGGTCGGCTTAACACCATGGATCGGCTCAGCTCTCATGGTGTCATTACGTCCTCCCGATGTGTTTTGTGCAGATCAGCTACAGAGACCCATGACCATTTGTTTTTCAGATGTGACTTTTCCAGTTATGTTTGGCAGGAGGTCACTACCATGACGCTTTCTACATGGCCTACTCTCTCCTGGCTCCCTCTGCTTCAGTGGGCTAGTTTGCATCTTCGACGAAAAGGTGACTTTAGCCACCTTCTTTCCCGGTTAGTCCTTTCAGCCACAGTTTATTTCCTTTAGTTTGAACGGAATAATCGCGTGTTTCATCAGCATTGTAGCTCCCGCAGAGATATTGTCTTAGCTATTTGTGATCTAGTTCGGGTCAAGATTTTGGGTCTAGCACCTAAGTCGAGATCTCGCCTCAGCTCCGTGTGATATGGCATCTTCCTGACTAGCTTTGTAAGGGACCTGCATGCTCTTTTGTGTCGGTTTGTGATTTTGTGTTTGTGGTGAGCCTGCGTGCTCTTTTTTGCCGGTTTGTGGCTTTGTGTTTGTGGTGAGCCTGCGTGCTCTTTATGCCGGTTTGTGGCTTTTTTTATGGCATCTTCTTGCTTTGTGGGGAGCCTGCGTGCTCTCTTTTGCTGTTCATGACTTTGTGGGTTTTCCCACGTGTTCTTGACTGATAGTTATCAGTCATCCTCTTGGGGTATGCCCCTCGTATTTGTATATTTTTTGTCTTTTATACATACTTACCTTATCCAAAAAAAAAAAAGTATTTTTAATATAGAGTAATGTTACACTTATATCACTCTTTTATACAATTTTCATTACATCATGATGTGGCATATGTCACAACCAAACAAATTTTTAATTTTTTTAATTTTTTAATATTATAATAGAATTTGTATGGTTGTAACATATACCACATCATGATGTTTACAAAATAGTGTAAAAAAATGGTGTAAGTATAACATTACTCTTTTAATGTAACATTTGTATATTCCAAATGACGGTACAATAAACAGAAAGACCAGAAATTAATGTCGAAAACCATGCACTCAATGTCAATAATTAACAGATAAACAAAAAAAAAAAAAAAAATCACCATAATTAACCTATACTTTGGCTCATACTTATTAGCATATTCTCAATTGAATCATTAATCATAATCTATGAACAGAACTTCAGAAATTCATTTAGACATAACATTATATCATGACATGTGTAAAAATTATGGTTTGTGCTCCTTATGTTTAAGTCAGATGATGAGAGCCGTTTTGCTTGTATATATCTATATTGTTCTACTTTAGATTTCCTTCTTAGTTACATTGCTCCTCTAAAAGTTTTAACTGTATCCATGTTTCCTCCATTTGACAATTTGGGGTTGAATGGTGAAAGGTTTTCTTTAATTCTTTAGTTGTAAAGAAAATTATATGAGTGATTTGGTACTTCTGTCAATCATTCAATTCTCAAGTGATTTAATTCAAGATACAGAAACCACATTACAAGAAAAAATGTCTTTCTTGACGAGAATTCCCGGTCAAGAAAGGGGTTACAATGACAGACCTGTCAAGAAAGGATCATGATAGTTTTCAAACTGTCAAAAACCTCTTAACAAATCCTTGACAGTTTGATAACTATCAAGGATTTAGTAAAATTTGAACCAAATCCTTGACAGTTAACTATTCTTTTTTTAAATTAGTGAAAAAAATTTATTATTATAAATTAAATTATAGAATAGTCGAATGAAATGCTTCATAATATTTATCCTTCCAACAATTATCACCATTTATCAATGTGTAATTAGACATCGAACAATTGAGTAAATATTAATGGAAAACATTGAATGCAGCAGCCCACTAGTCTAATTAGATTTCTCTGTTACATCCATAAGAATGTCAGAAGGTCCTGAAAGATCTGTTGAGAAATCTTCATTCTTTTCTTGGTCGCATCCATGACCGACATATCAGTTTTTCATTTTTTTTTAATAATTTTTTTTAATTTTTTCCTAAATTAAATTTTAAATATAAAAAATGCATATCCAAATAAAAATTAAACATTTATACATATCCATTGACCACTATTACTAATATATTAAAAATTGATACAAATAAAAAGACGAAATTAAATTATTTAATATATAATATATTTTTTTATTTTTTATTTAATATATAATTTTTATTTTTATTTAATATATATATATATTATAAAACCGGTTCAAAAAACCGATTTCGGTTAACCCATTTTTATTTTTTCTCAAATCGGTAACCGAACTAGATAACTTTTGCTGACTTCTTATGTTATTTCTAAGGAAGAGCATTCATATATTTCTATAACATAAACTAGATAACTTTCATTAACAAAAAGAAAATAGAGAAAACAATCGAAACTAGAGGTGAAAAAAAACCGTGAAATCGTACAGTTTGATACCCTTTTTTTGGTAAAAAAAAAACCGTTCGCTTCTTTTTTCTAAGAATTGTACGGTATGGTATGAATTACGATTCTTGATTTACTCAAACCATGCCGTTCCGTTTACAAATTGTTTTGGTACGGTAGAGTTCGGTTCAACAGAAAAACCAGACCACACCGCATTTGTCCACCCCTAATCGAAACAGTGACAACCAACTAATTTGTTGCAAGAACATTCCAACACTTTTAGAAGTTAAATAAAATAGATATATAGCGTGAATTAAGATTCTCTCTTCATCTAACTTTCTTAATTTAAAAAAATTTCATGCCGTATTCTTGTTTTTTAATTGTGCTGTAAACTTTTCTTTTTTCAATTTATTACATTCACTTTTATGAACTGTCATGTATGGTATAATTTTTTAAATGTACGGTGAAGATTATCCATAACTTGGAAGCGGTTGCCCGAAGGCATCAAACTCCTAAGCGTATCTCAAGATTGATCAAAAGATATCAAGAGAATCAGAGATCAGGATCAGGCTCCTCTCATAATACAAAGATCAGGCTGTGAACAAATATAGTTTGAATTACAGGCTGTAAACAAATATCAGAATCCTCTCATAATACAAGTTTATGTAAACAAAACAAACATATAACATATCCACTCTTGGAAGTTATTGAAACCAAAACAATAGAGTGAACCATTGCATATAAAGTTGTAGGCTCAACGACCAACTACGAGGATTGAATCGGTGGAAGACACGGCAGCAACAGAACCATTTCCAAACAGTGAAGGAAACGGAATCTCATCGTCCGGAGTTTCATCATTTGCGGTGAATAGACTGGTTATATTGCTTGTAGATGGTACATCCGGCAACAAAACATCGCCATCCAGATACTGCATCACCTGCCTCATGCTAGGCCGTGCTGCTGGATTTCCGAAACAACAAAACAAGCCGAGTTTTAGAACCAACTCCATTTCATCCGCCGCAAAAGCACCTTCTAATTGTGGATCACTAGCATCAAGAATCGACCCTCTTTCCCAGCTACTAGCCACCCCATAAACCAAATTTCCCCTTTTGGGCAACCCTCGTTGCTCGATAGGCCTCTTTCCGCAAGCCACCTCAAGCATGAATACCCCAAAAGCATATACATCTGTGCAAGTAGTTGCCTTTCCAGTCCTTATGAGCTCTGGAGCCATGTAACCAAAAGTTCCCACCAGCTTTGTGGTTTGAGGATTGCCACCATGATCGTGTAATCTAGCGAGCCCAAAGTCTCCCAATTTCCCATTTAGATCTGCATCTAAGAGAACATTTCCCGGTTTTATATCTCTGTGTAGAACCACTTGTTCCCACTCTCCATGGAGGTACAGAAGGCCAGAAGCTATTCCTCTAATGATTCGAAACCGTTGAAACCAACTAAGCTTTGGTGATGTATTGCTGTATAACATTTTGTCCAGGCTTCCATTAGGCATATAATCATACACCAACAGCAATTCTCCCTCTCGCCTGCAATATCCGCAGAGTTTCACCAGGTTCCGATGCCTTAGTCTTCCCATGCTTGCAATCTCAGCAACAAATTCCTTCATCCCTTGTTTTGAATCATGGGACACTTTCTTAATTGCGATTTGTTTATTAGAAGAAGGAAGGACGCCTCTATAAACCTTTCCGAGGCCTCCTTTTCCGATTAGCTCACTGTCTCTAAAACCCTTACTTGCTGTATAGAGCTGCTTATAAGAGATCCTTTGTGGACTGTATTCTTTTTCCCAATCTTCATACACTTCTTCATATTTCTTCTTCATGTCAATGTAAACCCATACACCGATTCCTATCACTGGTATAAAGGGACAAGCAAGCATTATGGATATCAGAATTCTGCCTAAAAATGATGAAGGATCTTTAGGAACTGGAGGAAGCTTGGAAATATCAAGGTTTCGAGCTTGTCCAGTCCTGTTGAAGCTCCATCCTAGAATATAGGATGAACTTCCAGGTTGATCAGTTGATGCAGAGAAGCCAACATACATAGAATCTAAGAGAATTTCAGAAAGATCAAGGGGTTTTGACAAGAGAGGCTTGCTTGGTTTTGGAACTTTAATCGGAGCTAGTGTTACATTGAGTAACATTTCTGCTGCACTGTAGTCTATCCAAATTTGTATTGCATCTCTATCTGCTAGACTCAAACTTTTGTCAATCCTTTCTTCATTGGAAAAGTAAGTTGCTGGAGCAGATTGATTAGATATGAGGCTGTTGATATTAATTCCAACATGGTTAGATTCTATATCATAAAATTCAGGGCTTAGAACACAATTGAGCTCAACCGCCAATATATGGTTTGTAGAGAGGCCATTGTTTGAATGGTTGAAGAGTCCTAAATATCCACCTGGAACAGCTTTACTGAAGTCCATGGACGGTGAGATGACAAAAGCCATACCATGGCCTAAGCCATCCATAGCAAATACAAAATTTGTTGAAAACGAAAGAGATTGAGAGGAAGATGTATTGAATCTGAAAGGAAAAGGGTAGAAAGCATGAGCCATAGCAATGGTGGAATCAAAATGGGTCAGCTGCAATAGACCACTAGGTTGGATCTCAGCGACGCCATCCAAATGTAAATTGGAATCAGAGAAGCCATGGAAGATGAAGTAGTTTTCTCCTTGAGCCAAGGCGAAAGACATCAAGGATAAACTGAAAACTACACAAACGTAAAGTGATCTAAGAGCTTCAGCCATTGACAAAGGCTGAGGTTTGGACTCTTTCATCCAAAGTTAAGCTTATGTAAACAAGTTTAGTTCATTGCATTTGTAAAGAGGACATGGTTAATCAAAGTTGACCCAACGTCAACCAAGAAACACATTTTTAGTCTATTAACTTTGTGTTTTCATTTTGTTAATTTCTTGAACCGTAGATTTAAGCGGATATCTTATCCTTTTTGTCAATTTGTGTGGACAATTTGTCCATTTTGTAGACTTCTATATCTTTTTATTTTAATATAGAATCTTTATTGATCATGAATGTGTCTTGTTGTATGGCTTTCTCGATCACATTCTTACGAACTTATCAGAACATTATCAAGTCAATAAATGACTTGCTATATGTGTACTTATGTGTATGGCCTTGAATTAAAGCATCATTAGATTGATGCCTTCTCTATTCATTAAGCGTACGAGATAAGTTGAAAGCCATTAAGTATCTAAGATGAAGGACAAGGGTATTGTATTGTTTTGTTTGGTTGGCGCGGCGGGGGGGTGTTGGGTGAACTTGAAGCCCCCACAATGTGATTTCGTACCAACACAGAACAATATCTCTTTAGTTACATTGCTCCTCTAAAAGTTTTAACTGTATCCATGTTTCCTCCATTTGACAATTTGGGGTTGAATGGTGAAAGGTTTTCTTTAATTCTTTAGTTGTAAAGAAAATTATATGAGTGATTTGGTACTTCTGTCAATCATTCAATTCTCAAGTGATTTAATTCAAGATACAGAAACCACATTACAAGAAAAAATGTCTTTCTTGACGAGAATTCCCGGTCAAGAAAGGGGTTACAATGACAGACCTGTCAAGAAAGGATCATGATAGTTTTCAAACTGTCAAAAACCTCTTAACAAATCCTTGACAGTTTGATAACTATCAAGGATTTAGTAAAATTTGAACCAAATCCTTGACAGTTAACTATTCTTTTTTTAAATTAGTGAAAAAAATTTATTATTATAAATTAAATTATAGAATAGTCGAATGAAATGCTTCATAATATTTATCCTTCCAACAATTATCACCATTTATCAATGTGTAATTAGACATCGAACAATTGAGTAAATATTAATGGAAAACATTGAATGCAGCAGCCCACTAGTCTAATTAGATTTCTCTGTTACATCCATAAGAATGTCAGAAGGTCCTGAAAGATCTGTTGAGAAATCTTCATTCTTTTCTTGGTCGCATCCATGACCGACATATCAGTTTTTCATTTTTTTTTAATAATTTTTTTTAATTTTTTCCTAAATTAAATTTTAAATATAAAAAATGCATATCCAAATAAAAATTAAACATTTATACATATCCATTGACCACTATTACTAATATATTAAAAATTGATACAAATAAAAGACTGAAATTAAATTATTTAATATATAATATATTTTTTTATTTTTTATTTAATATATAATTTTTATTTTTATTTAATATATATATATATTATAAAACCGGTTCAAAAAACCGATTTCGGTTAACCCATTTTTATTTTTTCTCAAATCGGTAACCGAACTAGATAACTTTTGCTGACTTCTTATGTTATTTCTAAGGAAGAGCATTCATATATTTCTATAACATAAACTAGATAACTTTCATTAACAAAAAGAAAATAGAGAAAACAATCGAAACTAGAGGTGAAAAAAAACCGTGAAATCGTACAGTTTGATACCCTTTTTTTGGTAAAAAAAAAACCGTTCGCTTCTTTTTTCTAAGAATTGTACGGTATGGTATGAATTACGATTCTTGATTTACTCAAACCATGCCGTTCCGTTTACAAATTGTTTTGGTACTGCAGTGCTTGCCTTCAACGTAGAAAAACAGACCACACCGCATTTGTCCACCCCTAATCGAAACAGTGACAACCAACTAATTTGTTGCAAGAACATTCCAACACTTTTAGAAGTTAAATAAAATAGATATATAGCGTGAATTAAGATTCTCTCTTCATCTAACTTTCTTAATTTAAAAAAATTTCATGCCGTATTCTTGTTTTTAATTGTGCTGTAAACTTTTCTTTTTTCAATTTATTACATTCACTTTTATGAACTGTCATGTATGGTATAATTTTTAAATGTACGGTGAAGATTATCCATAACTTGGAAGCGGTTGCCCGAAGGCATCAAACTCCTAAGCGTATCTCAAGATTGATCAAAAGATATCAAGAGAATCAGAGATCAGGATCAGGCTCCTCTCATAATACAAAGATCAGGCTGTGAACAAATATAGTTTGAATTACAGGCTGTAAACAAATATCAGAATCCTCTCATAATACAAGTTTATGTAAACAAAACAAACATATAACATATCCACTCTTGGAAGTTATTGAAACCAAAACAATAGAGTGAACCATTGCATATAAAGTTGTAGGCTCAACGACCAACTACGAGGATTGAATCGGTGGAAGACACGGCAGCAACAGAACCATTTCCAAACAGTGAAGGAAACGGAATCTCATCGTCCGGAGTTTCATCATTTGCGGTGAATAGACTGGTTATATTGCTTGTAGATGGTACATCCGGCAACAAAACATCGCCATCCAGATACTGCATCACCTGCCTCATGCTAGGCCGTGCTGCTGGATTTCCGAAACAACAAAACAAGCCGAGTTTTAGAACCAACTCCATTTCATCCGCCGCAAAAGCACCTTCTAATTGTGGATCACTAGCATCAAGAATCGACCCTCTTTCCCAGCTACTAGCCACCCCATAAACCAAATTTCCCCTTTTGGGCAACCCTCGTTGCTCGATAGGCCTCTTTCCGCAAGCCACCTCAAGCATGAATACCCCAAAAGCATATACATCTGTGCAAGTAGTTGCCTTTCCAGTCCTTATGAGCTCTGGAGCCATGTAACCAAAAGTTCCCACCAGCTTTGTGGTTTGAGGATTGCCACCATGATCGTGTAATCTAGCGAGCCCAAAGTCTCCTAATTTCCCATTTAGATCTGCATCTAAGAGAACATTTCCCGGTTTTATATCTCTGTGTAGAACCACTTGTTCCCACTCTCCATGGAGGTACAGAAGGCCAGAAGCTATTCCTCTAATGATTCGAAACCGTTGAAACCAACTAAGCTTTGGTGATGTATTGCTGTATAACATTTTGTCCAGGCTTCCATTAGGCATATAATCATACACCAACAGCAATTCTCCCTCTCGCCTGCAATATCCGCAGAGTTTCACCAGGTTCCGATGCCTTAGTCTTCCCATGCTTGCAATCTCAGCAACAAATTCCTTCATCCCTTGTTTTGAATCATGGGACACTTTCTTAATTGCGATTTGTTTATTAGAAGAAGGAAGGACGCCTCTATAAACCTTTCCGAAGCCTCCTTTTCCGATTAGCTCACTGTCTCTAAAACCCTTACTTGCTGTATAGAGCTGCTTATAAGAGATCCTTTGTGGACTGTATTCTTTTTCCCAATCTTCATACACTTCTTCATATTTCTTCTTCATGTCAATGTAAACGCATACACCGGTTCCTATCACTGGTATAAAGGGACAAGCAAGCATTATGGATGTCAGAATTCTGCCTAAAAATGATGAAGGATCTTTAGGAACTGGAGGAAGCTTGGAAATATCAAGGTTTTGAGCTTGTCCAGTCCTGTTGAAGCTCCATCCAAGAATATAGGATCCATCTGCATCAGTTGATGCAGAGAAGCCAACATACATAGAATCTAAGAGAATTTGAGAAGGATCGAGGGGTTTTGACAAGAGAGGCTTGCTTGGCTTTGGAACTTTGATGGGAGCTAGTGTTACATTGAGTAACATTTCTGCTGCATTGTAGTCTATCCAAATTTGTATTGGACCTGTACCTTCTAGACTCATGTCTTTGTAAATCCCTTCTTCATCGGAAAAGTAACTTGCTGAAGCAGATTGATTAGATATGAGGCTGTTGATGTTAATTCCAACATGGTTATATTCTCTATCATAAAATTCAGGGCTAAGAACAGAACCGAGCTGAACCGCCAAGATATGGTTTGTAGAGAGGCCATTGTTTGAATAGTTGAAGAGTCCTAAATATCCACCTGGAACAGCTTTACTGAAGTCCATGGACGGTGAGATGACAAAAGCCATACGATGGCCGAAGTCATCCATTGCAAATACAAAATTTGTGGAAAACGAAAGAGATTGAGAGGAAGATGTATTGAATCTGAAAGGAAAAGGGTAGAAAGCATGAGCCATAGCAATGGTGGAATCAAAATGGGTCAGCTGCAATAGACCACTAGGTTGGATCTCAGCGACGCCATCCAAATGTAAATTGGAATCAGAGAAGCCATGGAAGATGAAGTAGTTTTCTCCTTGAGCCAAGGCGAAAGACATCAAGGATAAACTGAAAACTACACAAACGTAAAGTGATCTAAGAGCTTCAGCCATTGACAAAGGCTGAGGTTTGGACTCTTTCATCCAAAGTTAAGCTTATGTAAACAAGTTTAGTTCATTGCATTTGTAAAGAGGACATGGTTAATCAAAGTTGACCCAACGTCAACCAAGAAACACATTTTTAGTCTATTAACTTTGTGTTTTCATTTTGTTAATTTCTTGAACCGTAGATTTAAGCGGATATCTTATCCTTTTTGTCAATTTGTGTGGACAATTTGTCCATTTTGTAGACTTCTATATCTTTTTATTTTAATATAGAATCTTTATTGATCATGAATGTGTCTTGTTGTATGGCTTTCTCGATCACATTCTTACGAACTTATCAGAACATTATCAAGTCAATAAATGACTTGCTTATATGTGTACTTATGTGTATGGCCTTGAATTAAAGCATCATTAGATTGATGCCTTCTCTATTCATTAAGCGTACGAGATAAGTTGAAAGCCATTAAGTATCTAAGATGAAGGACAAGGGTATTGTATTGTTTTGTTTGGTTGGCGCGGCGGGGGGGTGTTGGGTGAACTTGAAGCCCCCACAATGTGATTTCGTACCAACACAGAACAATATCTCTTTAGTTACATTGCTCCTCTAAAAGTTTTAACTGTATCCATGTTTCCTCCATTTGACAATTTGGGGTTGAATGGTGAAAGGTTTTCTTTAATTCTTTAGTTGTAAAGAAAATTATATGAGTGATTTGGTACTTCTGTCAATCATTCAATTCTCAAGTGATTTAATTCAAGATACAGGAATCACACTACAAGAAAAAATGTCTTTCTTGACGAGAATTCCCCATCAAGAAAGGGGTTACAATGATAGTCCTGTCAAGAAAGGATCATGACAGTTTTCAAACTGTCAAAAACCTCTTAACAAATCCTTGACAATTTGATAACTATCAAGGATTTAGTAAAATTTGAACCAAATCCTTGACAATTAACTATTCTTTTTTTAAATTAGTGAAAAAATTTTATTATTATTAATTAAATTATAGAATAGTCGAATGAAATGCTTCATAATATTTATCCTTCCAACATTTAGCACCATTTATCAATGTGTGATGAGACATCGAACAATTAAGTAAATATTAATGGAAAACATTGAATGCAGCAGCCCACTAGTCTAACTAGATTTCTCTGTTATATCCATAAGAATGTCAGAAGGTCTTGAAAGATCTGTTGAGCAATCTTCATTCTTGGTCGCATCCATGACTGGCATATCGTCCCCCTTGCTCTTGCAACATGATAATGATGAGACTTTTGTGCATAGCTACATTGACATAAAAGAGAAGAATTGGAAAAAAAGAAAAAACAGTTTAGAGATCATTAACAAGAACCTTTTTATTCGCACAATGACAGTGGAAAATAATAATCTTACCTTTCAGTTTTCCCGAATTTCCACAAAAGCCATAAAGATAAAAGCCAAGAAGAATGATCCAACCAAAGCAATTGATATTTATTGCAGCATTGGATACTCGGCTACTGCTACCTATTTTTTAAATGATGAAACTAAAAGGAATAAGATGATCACATCACTAACTCATTTCATTATTAGCACACAAAACTAGATCTCTACTGATCAAAGTTGGATAGCCAAGGTTTTTCATCATATTATGGTTAAACAGAAACCAATGCTTAAATAAAAACTAGAGGGATTTCCATGGAAAATAGAAGTAGAGACTAGCAATAACAAACTTATACAGAGATGAAAAGTTTACCAAATTCAGAATGTGCAAGACAGATGTGTAGTGTATTCCCACCGTCGTCGAAATTCAGAACATCAATCAAATCCCCAACCCATATCATGCACCCAATTCCATCAACATCTGCATAAGCATTACCAAATTCACTTTGGTGACTATCTGATCCATTTTTTACTTCTCTTTTCTTTTAATGTATGTGTCCTATAAAAAAAAAAAAAAAAACTGATAAATTTTAAGGTAAACAGAATGACATGATCTATCAATGATGGCCTACTTCCTATAGGTAGCTTCATCTATACTACTTTTCCCAACTCTGTAAATTTTAAGTTGACAATGTACAGTATCTTTTGCATATACAACTCCTGATTGATTATTTGATTTTGAAGATGTGAATGCATACATTACTTTTAACCTTAAATACTATTATATTCGTTTATATAATGCCTACATTAAGCACAACCAAACACTATAACCTTTATTATATAATACTATATAATATAATGCAATCTAATACAATACAATATACTAGCAAAGTAGCAAGTCGTACCAAATATACCTCTGTACATGAACAAACTATTTCTTGTCGTAACAGATTCATCTGGTACAGACATTACCATTTCTAAGGCAACTAGGGGAAAATAGAAGTTTAGGATGAAGTGGTTTCAATATCACCCTGTTTAGCCTTGAGAACTACCTCCTCTGTGGTAGTGCCAATTATCTGATTAGCCATCTTCACATCTACGCATGTATAATTTCCAATATTATCCTGTATAGGAAACACAAAAACAAAAGGGACTAAAGTCAAGTCAATTTGGCAGAGGAAATCATATTTCTTCATTCTGGATGTTGCTACAAAATAAAATCTCACCTAGGAAACAATCCCTAGCTTCTCTAATTTTTCAACTGCATCATCCACATCGAAGTTACAGCTTTCACTAAATAATAAAACTGGCATAGTAACTCACTGTTTTACACAGCTCTTTAGGAACTCCTTCATACAAATTCACCCAAGATCATTGAAATTTAAGAATATATATTCAGACAAGCTTTCCAATTTAATATTTATGTTATAACAAGATTTCAATGTCAAAACAAAAGAAACTATGAAGGATGTAACAAAATATCATCACAGACCACAACCTCAAGATCAATATAAGATTAATGGAAATCAAGAAAAACGAATATACCAGATTTTTCACTCCATTCGCAACCCCTAGGGATACATCTGAAGGCTCAGAATCTCCTTTCCTGATTAGCTCACTGTCTTTGAAACCCTTACTTGCTGTATAGAGGTTTTTATAAGAGATTCTTTGTGGACTGCATTCTTTTTCCCAATCTTCATACACTTCTTCATATGTCTTCTTCTTGACAATGTAAACGGATCCACTGATTCCTATAAGTGCACCCACCATTGGTATCAAGAAATGAGAAACTGTTGAGAAACTTGGTTTATCGCTGTGTAATAGGACGCCCACTAGGGCACCGCTCTCGACAGGACGTCCAGGAACCGGAGGAAGCTTGGAAATATCAAGGTTTTGAGCTTTTCCATGTTAAACAATCCAAAGAAATAATAAAAAGAGGGGGTTAAGGTTTCTGCACAATTCAATTGAATACAAAAAGTATGATTTAACATAAATACAAAGATATATATAGGCTAAACAAAGAAAATAATGAAAAGAGAGATCTACCCTTAATAAACAATAAAACAAAATAGCCCATATTTCTTAACAGTCTAGTCCTGTTGAAACTCCATCCAAGAATATAGGATGAAATTCCAAGTAGATCAGTTGATGCAGATAAGCCAACATACATAGAGTCTAAGAGAATTTGAGAAAGATCGAGGGGTTTTGACAAGAGAGGCTTGCTTGGTTTTGGGATTTTGATGGGAGCTAGTGTTACATTGAGTAACATTTCTGCTGCATTGTAGTCTATCCAAATTTGTATTAGATCTCTATCTTGTAGACTCAAGCTTTTGTTAATCCCTTCTTCATCGGAAAAGTAAGTTGCTGGAGCAGATTGAGTAGATATGAGGCTGTTGATGTCAATTCCAACATGGTTTTCTTAACCGCCAAGATATAGTTTGTTGAGAGGCCATTGTTTGAATAGTTGAAGAGTCGTAAATATGCACCTGCAACAGCTTTACTGAAGTCCATGGACGGTGAGATGACAAAAGCCATACCATGGCCTAAGCCATCCATTGAAAATACAAAATTTGTTGAAAACAAAAGAGATTGAGAGGAATATGTATTGAATCTGAATGGAAAAGGGTAGAAAGCATGAGCCGTTTTAAAACGGACGGAATCTGAATCAGTCAGCTGCAATAGACCACTAGGTTGGATCTTGGCGATGCCATCCAAATGTAAATTGGAATCAGAGAAGCCATGGAAGATGAAGTAGTTTCCTCCTTGAGCCAAGGCCAAAGACATCAAGGAGGCACTGAAAACTACACAAACGTAAAGTGATCTAAGAGCTGCGGCCATTGAGTTTACGTAAAGGGTGTTTGTCTGAGCTTATGAAAATTAGTTTATAAGCAAAAATTGCTTATAAGCTTATAAACATTTGAAATTTTAAGTAATTAAGTGTTTGGTTAAAATACTTATAAGTGACTGATAAGTAGTTGACGTGTTTGGTAAAATGTGGCTTATAAGTATATTTTATTATAAAATGACTAAAAAAAGTACTACATTAAATAAGGGTATACTAAGAAATTTTAAAATTAAATAAGGATAATGGAGTAATATACTTTGTCAAACTAGCTTATAAGTAGAGTGCTTATAAGCCAAAAAAAAAAAAAAAGTACCTCCCCCAACTTATATTTTTTGGCTTATAAGCTCAAAAAAATTATAAACAAACAGATCAGTTTAATTTTAGAGCTTATAAACTAGTTTGATCAGCTTATAAGCTTAGACAAACACCCCTATAGTATGCTTTTGACAAACGCTGGTTTGGATTCTTTCATGCAAAATTAAGCTTATATAAAATTTTTAGTTCATTGCATTTGTAAAGACGACATGGTTAATCAAAGTTGAACCATTGTAAACCAAGAAACACATTTTTTATTTTATTACATTTGTATTGAATTTTGATTTCTTATTGTTGAAGATTTGGGAATAGGAGATGCATGGTTAATCAAAGTTGACCCAATGTAAACCAAGGTTTTGTATGGAGCGGGATATCGAATTTTGATTTCTTAGTTGAAGGTTTTATTACATTTGTCCTTTTTGTAATTTTTTGTGGACAACTTTTATACCTCATTTTAATAAGGAATCTTAGTTTCTTATATAGCAAAGAAATAAGAAATACAACCAATTGATGCATTGAAATTTTTCTTTTTTTCAATTAAGTACTCTTAAAAAATTATCTTCATTACTCATCAAATTATCAAAATGCAACGATAATCAAGAGTATATAGAAAAATTATTATAATATTCCATTTCTTATATCCATGTGCCATGAAATCTTTTGCAGTGATATATTTATGAAAAATAATAGTCAATGATCCATTAATTAAGAGTAATACTATCACACACAATCTCTCCTCATAAACTTTCTCTCATAATCTCGATGTGATAATTCGCAATTGGTCAATCACAGTTTATTAGGTGAGACTCATTGCGAGCTATCACGTCAGATTGTGAAAGAAAGTTTATGAAAAAAGGTTATAAGTGTAACATTTTCCATTAGGTAATCGCTAAATGAGTCAAAAGTTTTATAAAGATTGATTCCTTTTGCCCGTTCTAAATACACACCTGCCAAAATTTTCAGAACAAATTTTAAGGTTTAATCGTCACTAAAATAAATGTATGGTTATTTTAAAGGTTTTACAAATTAATCGTTGTATCAATACTTCTATTTAATATAGCCGTTTACTTAAAGCTATAGAATGCTGCAATATGAATAGACCACTAGGTTGGATCTTGGCGATCCCATCCGAATTCAATTTGGAATTAGAGAAAGGGTCGTGGTACATAAAGAGTGTGTTTGGGATTACTGTTGTTTAAGAAATAATTAATTAAAGTTTAAACTAAACAATAAAAATGTTTAACAACTTTTAATACTGATTATAAACAATCAAATTTATAGAAGGATTCTAAAAATTATCTTTTGTAGTGTTTCAAAATCAGGTTATTTTCAAAACTGATTTGTAAATTATTGCTTAGATTTTAAATAAATAAAATAAAACAGATAATTCTGAAAAACCCCATGTTGATCGCCAAATGACAACAAGCCCTCATAGATATGGGAAATACGACCCTAACCCCAATTCTGTTAATATTTCTCGTTGAAGTAATATGAAGAATAGGTAAACTTGATATTTCAATTTTATAGAAGGGTAATTTTGACATTTAGCTAAACCTAAATCAATTTTCACCCTTTTCCCTACTCCTTTTTCTTCTCTTTTCCCCCTATTTTTCATCCCCTCTTATCACCATAAATGCCCTCAATAGCGTGTCTCGAGGCTAGATCCGGCCTCCATTGGCTGTCTAGATGCTAGATTTGGCATCTACTAGCACCGACAGGCCGAATCTAGCCTCTAATGGTGTTAAGGCCGGATCTAGCCTTTACAATACCATGAGGCTATATCTGGCTTCTTGGCATTAGTGGAGGCCAAGTATAGCTCGGATTCGGCACAGGTGGCTACTGAAAGGCTTGAAATGGCTTAAATTGGCACCACCGAGAAGCCTTCAAGGCTTTGGTGGCAGTAACGAGGCTTTCTACGACCTCAAGCGAATGTCAATAGGCTTTTTACCACCTTAAGCAGTTGTCGTGAGGCCTACCGTCACCTCAAGCAACTTCCTTGAGGCCTTTCTCTGCCTCAAACGGCTATAACGAGGCCTCCAATGGCCTCAAGCAGTTGACGCGAGGCCTTAGAGGCCTCTACCGGCACGACAAGGCCTTAGTAACACAGCCACCTTATTAGCATTGGGCCTGATCTATAATTTCTATCGTGGGGGGGAAAAGATGTTATTTCTTATTTTAACAAATTTTTCTTAACAGAATGTGAGGGTGAGTGGATCTAAATATCTGTCAAATCCCATGGAACCAGAACTGGCCGATTCTAATTCCTTAATGGCTAGAACCGGAACCTATTAGTTACAAAAATGTCAAATAAACCCCGATTCTAATTCCTTAAGGGCTGGAACCGGAACCTATTAGTTACAAAAATATCAAATAAACCCTGTGAAAATTATAAACATACTCCCATCTGTTTACAGAAATTACAAACGCAGTCTGTTTACAAAAATCAACATAGTGCTTTAATTTAATATGTCATCCTACAGCTTTACGGTAAATCATTGTATAAATATAACACATAATAGCTGAAGAGCAAATTATTTATACAGCATCCCTTTCTGGGATTTGTGCTGTGCTATTGCCAGCAAACATATTGTGGCCCAATCACCTGGGCTTAACCAGGATGTATAAGCTTGATTGGGCCCATTTTCTAGCCCATAAGTGATGTCCTTATTTCTTCAACAAGGTTGCACTGGACCTCTGGGCTGTTATCTTCAGGCCCTTTGGACTGTGTATATTTTCCGAACGGCCGGACACGTGTTATAATATTAAGCCCCAAATTCTCAGTCAGAAGAAAGATAGAACACAAAAAGATATAGAAATATGGTTTGTGTTAATAGCAAAATTTGGAGATAATTACGTTTTCTCTGATGAAGTTTGGATTAAGTAAAAAATTGCCACATTTCCTAAATTTGATTAAAAAAAAAAAAAAAAAACTATTTTGAAAGTTCGGGATGTAAAGCATAAGAAAATATTGACAACTTTCTTATTAGACTCAAATAACCAATATGTATCTCAATTTAAGTTTAAAAACATATAAATTCTCGTTCTTAATAAGATTTTAAAAAGTAACCTCAATTTTTTGTAATATTCAAAATTTTGGATTATATGCCAGAAATCATCATATTAGAAATCCTTAACACACTAACACCGTTAAAATAATTTAATGGTATTTTCATTAAAAAAAAAAAAAAAAAAGAATAATAATAATTCGATTTTAGGGTTGAGGGGTATAATGTGATCATTTCAAACAATGTGTCAACAAATAAAATTAGCTAAAGGTCAAGGATAGTGTAGATACACAATTTTCTAACTCTCGAACTGAATTCTAAATTCATTGCTCTAATTTAGATGTCCATTAATTAATCCCTTGAACTGAAAGGTTCTTTGAATTAACAACAAACTATTATAAACAAGAGTTTGTAACATAACAAACCAGATTATACTTAATTAGAATTTCTTGTTAAAATAGAATATCAATCGAAACAATGAAAACTATTTAATTTGCCACAAGCATCCAACTGTTCTTCATTGCTCTAAATTCTATGTTTGATTGTTAAAAGGAGTTATCTTCTTTATATCTTTACCATTTTATTTTTCTTCTAAATGACAGATTTTAACTTAAAGGTTATGTTAAAGTTAAAATTTTACTTGGTCATTTCCCATTGTAGACTTTTTGTTTGAGCAAAAATGAAGTCAAATTGCAGTGGAAGTAGCTAAAGCTTCATCCATTTTTGAGCTGCACCAGAGAATCGTAGAAGGAGGAGAGAGATAAAGAAGCAAAGTGATTTTGCAGGTGGGATTCTGCTCTAAACTTGCGTTACTTTTTTAAGTTGAGTTATGAAAATGATAACTATGATCGTCTGGAAAGTGCTTTTCAAAAAAGCAGATGATTTTGATTATTCTCTGATCATGAGCATGGGTTACTTCGCTAAAGCAAGTGATTGTCGGCTCTTCCCTTTTCTGCTCTGTTTAAGGCTAATTTTTCCCTTTTCTTTTTGTAATATACAGTCTCATTTAATTAGCAATTCCTTCTTAATTTACCAGTATAGCTTAGTGGACCCAGATGGTTATTGATTTTAATTTCTTTTAACCAATCAGACAATTAGTTTCATTTGCAGAAATAGCCATAGCAGAAAAATTATTCATTTATTTATGCCATAAAGTACATTAGAAAGGGGAATGACTGACTGGTTTCTGAATTTGTTTTGGTGGATGAAATAGACTTAATGTTCTGCATCACTTGATTCTTACTGTAGATACATAGAACTTCTGGTATTCAACACAATTTATGAGCATGTAATTTTATCCGTGGCATTGAGAGATTATTATGTGAAATGAGAAATAGAAAAAAGAATGAGAGAATATGACGGTAGTTTTGATTGAAAAATGGGTATTAATACATCATGGTTTTCTACCAATTTGTGTGCTTTCATTCTGTTTTTGATGAGGAAAAGCTTGTTTGTACTTATTCATTTATTGGACAATTGTTGCAGGATGGAGGTGGTTGGTGCTCAAGCAGTTGGGCAAGCTGCTGGTTCATTGGTTGGACCAGCAGTGGATGGTGGCAAAGGCATATTCAGTTGCCTTGAAGCGCAAATATGTTTATGTGAAAAATATGAGCAAGAACTTTGCTGAACTTGAAAGGGAAGAAAAATATCTATGTGATGAAGAGGAAGATGTGAAAATAAAACTGGATAGGAATAAATTAAAAATGGAGAAGACTCGGAGATGTGAAACATGGCTGAACGAAGTGGAGAAGATTAAAGTTGAGATAAAAGAATTGAAGACTGAATACCAAAATGCCAGCAGATTCTTGTGTGGCCTGTGCCCGCTTCCTAGTCTGCTAAAGCTTGGAAAGCAAATTGTGAAAAAGACATCAGAGGTTCATTCTCTGAAGAATCAGATTAACCGAATTACCATAATGGTTGAGAAGGCACCATCTCCAGTTATAAAAAAGCATGCCAAGAAAATTGAAGAGGTTCCATCACTCAACAAGCATGTTGAAATGCTACAACAGTGTCTAAGAAATGATGGATTAAAGAGAATTTGCATATGGGGACCACCAGGAGTTGGGAAAACTACAATAATGGAAAATCTGCATGATGCAGTTGGTGAATCTCGTCAGTTTGACATTATCTTTTGGGTGAATGTAACAGATAGAAACATAAGAGATATACAAGAAGTGCTTTTGAAGCGGTTAGATCTAAAAGCGCAAGATTACCACAACGAACAAAGAGCAGACATAATATCTGAAGAGCTGAAGAACAAGAGCTATGTATTGTTCCTTGATGAAGTTTCTTCTGAGATTAATTTGAGAGATATTGGCATTCATGATGATCATAGACAGGGAAAAGTGGTCTTTGCATGTAGGTGTAGAAACATTTGTGGACAGACAGATGAAGACATCAATGTGCAAAGATTGTCTGATGAGGATGCTCAAAAGTTGTTTTGGGAAACAGTAGGTCGAAATTTGAAGGATAATAGAGACATCAAGCCAGTTGCAAGACTAATTGTCAATGAGTGTGGTGGTATGCCATACATGATCAGGTTGATCGGAAATAGCTTGGCCAATGTCAGTAGTCCAGCAATATGGAGGGATACATTGATTCAATTAAGATCACCGAGTTCCGAACCAAAGCAAGAATTCGAAGAAGTTTACAAGTTCTTTAAACTTGTTTGTGACAAGCTGCACTTAGAAAAGCGAACTTGCTTACTATATTGGGCAATTTTCCCTGCTGGCTATGAACTTCACCAAGATTATATTGTTGACTGTTGGAGAGCTGAACAGTTCTTCATGCACCTAGAAAAGCTAGGAGAGGCACGTGATAGAGGGCATGCTATTTTGGATGAATTTGTTCAGAAATCTCTGTTGGAAAAGGGAAGGAATGTGGCACACTACAAGATGTTTGAGCATTTTCAACGGGCAGCATTAAGAATCGCGAATCTCGATGAGAAAAGTTTCAGAATTTTGGTGAAAGAAGGAGAAAAAATCAGAGAAGAAGAATGGGAACATGCAAACAGGATCTCACTTATTCGTTTCTGTTTATCAACTCTACCAAGAAGGCCCAAATGTTGTAGAATCTTAACTTTGTTACTTCAAGAAAGTAACTTGGCAGAATTTCCGGGATCATTCTTTGGGTATATGTGTAGCCTTCGACTTCTTGACTTGCAAAATACAGGAATCAAGTTACTTCCATTGTCTATCTCCAGCTTGATAAATCTCAAAGCTCTTTTCCTAAACAATTGTATTCAATTACAGCAGTTGCCTGCTGAGGTGGGCGATCTCCATAGTCTTGAAATACTTGATATACGTCACACAGGAATTTATAGTTTGCCAACTGATATTGGACAATTGACCAATCTCAAGTGTTTGAGAGTTTCATTTCCAGAAACTGTTGGGAATCACAATCATACTGAGGCTGGATTGAGTGAGATGATTTCTTCTAATGTAATTGCAAGGCTGTATTCGCTGGAAGAGTTGATTATTTCTGTGGAACCCAATAACAGAAGATGGAATCAAATTGTAGAAAATATTGCTACAGAAATTGCTGCACTAGAAGACTTGACTACTCTTAGTTTTTGCTTTCCTAAGGTGGATTGCTTCCAGACTTTTATTAATACAAGTAAATCTTGGAATGGAAACAAAACACTTTGGAGCGGCAACAGCTTTAGATCATTCAACATCTTTGTTGGTTCTCACCATCGAAGCAGCTCTCTTTCCGAAGTTGATATCTCTGGATGCTCAGCCGAAAAGCAATTTAGATTTTCTGATGGCGAAGGATTCCCTGATGCTGTTTTAAAGATATTGGAGCAGTCTTGTGTTTTCGAGCTCATTGGTCATCGTACTGCTACCAACTTATCAGTTTTTGGTGCTGATAAATTAGGAGGGCTTGAAGTTTGTATAATTGATGATTGCAGTGAAATGACAAGCATCATCGATAATAATGTTACAAGAGGAGTTGTATTTCAATGCTTGAAGAAGCTATATATAAAAGATCTCCCAAATTTGGTTGACATTTGGAAAGGTTCTATAGAATCACAAAGCCTCAGCATGCTCACAACTCTGACGATGAAAGGATGTCATAGCGTGAAGACACTCTTATCGCAAGAAATGGTTCTGCAACTTAAGCAGCTACAGCATCTACAAGTTGAGAATTGCAGAAGGCTTGAAGAGATTATTAATGCCAGAAATGTTGGATCTACTGCCTTTCTCAAACTGAAAAATTTGCAACTCATTAATTTGCCAAGTTTGTCAAAAATTTGCCACAATATATCATTCGCATGGTTCTCTCTGGAGACATTAGTGATCAAAACTTGTGAGGAGCTAAAAGATTTCCCATTTACTGTCGAGAATGCAACCAAATTGAGAGCAATCTGGTGCACTCAAGCCTGGTGGAACCAGTTGGTTTGGCCAAATGCTGATGTTAGAGATCATTTTCATAGTTTTCATCAGTTTGTATGAGGAAACTCAAATGCACACAACTGTTCAATGTATAATTTTTGTATTAAATGGGCTTAAAGAACAGCTGGTGCTTTCGATTTGGTTTTTAGTGTGGATTGTTGATGGACATTGTGAAATTTATCGATGATGTTTCTACTTTAGACGACGTGTTTGCCTTAGTATATTGCTAGCGGTAAGTTTATTGCAATCACCAAAGTTTGTAGCATTTACTCAACTTACTCATTTTTGCAAAGGTTTATTTCGTTCACTCCCTATAAGATCGATTACTATTAAATGCACTTACTATTTATTAAAAATCTCTGGTATTATCATTTATGTCTCAAGGATTACTATAAAACCCTTGTAAAAGTATTAAAATTCCACTTAATTTTTTTTTTCAGAAGTGTGGAGTTAAATAAAATAAATCATACTGTAAAGACTATATGATTTTAACATATATGTGTTTTAGTCATAATTTAGTGGATACTTCTGCGTTTAATGTTGTTTTCTAGAACAATTGCTTAACAAAATTTTGCAACTTTGATCATATTGTTTGCAATCGTGGGAACAGTTAGAAACTTTCAGGGGTGGGAATTAGGATTGGATTTTGAAGAAGCAACAACATCTAGAACAAACCAAAAAGTTGCTTAATTTCATTCTACTGTAATAGATAGAAACAAATAAGAATAGGTAGGTAACTTGAATAATCAATTTCATTCTACTATAATAGATAGAAACATATAAGAATAGGTAGGTAACTTGAATAATCAAAATTAGTTGAATAATCTAAAGCATTTTAGAGTTCAAACAAATTCTTAAAAGAGTTCATACTTGGACAACAATTGTCAACCACTAGATTTGTGTTATTCTAGTTCCAAATATGTAGACATTATCCGCTTTGGACACAAACCTGTACGGAATTCATTTTAGGAAAGCGCCTGCTTTGATACGAGGACTAATCTATAAACTAAATCCTAGACTTGTTGCTAGCGAAGTGGGTGTGCCAAGACTAAACCCTTAAGTTTATCTGAGCTGGTAATTTTTTTCTACAAATCTTCTTCACAAATAGCCATGAAACGGTCTTGAAGATGCAAATGCCATTCAATATCTTCCCACTCTAATTCATCCCACCAACTTTTCTCTGCCCTAATCTCTATAACTGTTTCTTTTGACATGGAATCCTTACAAATCTTCTTCAAGTTAGGGCAATTGTAGAAACTAATACGCTCTAGAGGGGCACAAGAACTCGTCCAAATGTTAACTAATCCAGGTAAATAATGAAGGGTTAACTTCTTCAAAGTGGGGAGTGTGTTGCAACCAGAATCAATTATCTCACTCTCATGAATGATTTCTTCAATGGCAAGACAATCTTCAACTGCCAACTCCTCTAATTTAGGAACAAAATGAATCATTGAACTGCTAAACATATATTTCACCTTTGGACATGCATGCACTGACAAAATTTTTAGCTCAGCAAAGCTTCCTCTCGGTAAATTTCCTTGCCAAATATGTGTCAAATTCCACAAATAATGAAGACTTAAGTTCTCCAGGATTGGGAAAATAGTCATGGTAAGTTCCCTGCTATCCACAAGTGTTTCAATCTTGGGGCATTCACTTAATATACAAAAATTCAACCCATTAACATTATCAACTCCAAAGTTGGTTAGACCACGAACGCAAAGGTGATGATCTAGATAGAAAGCAGTACTACGAGATAATGTTCTAAGAACTGCATCAGACATATTCTCACCATTTACGAATCGCAAGCATCGAATTTGTTGACTATAATCAAACTCCACATAGTATGGCACCCGAGAGGTAATGCTCTTGATATCGTGACCTACCACAAATTTGAACTCAGTTAATTGTTGAGTTTTCCATGGTACGCTTGTTTGGAGGAACAGATCAAGAAGATCTACTTCTGGGAAATCAAAACAGAGAGATCTCAACTCTGTCAAGATGCTGACATCAAGTATGACTGATTTCACATCCTCGTACCACCGTTGATCTCCAGGGTACACAACAATACTTAGAGTTTCTAACAAGTGCAACCTTGATAAAATCCCACTTGAAATCAATTTATGTGGCAAGTTACCATACTCGTAGTTGCTAGATCCATAAAAGGATACTAGCAAATGTCTCAACGATGCCAATTTAACGATTTCATCAGGTAATCTACTAATCTGAGTGCCTTGAACATCAAGCACCTCCAAACGTTCAAGAGATCCAACCTCAGGAGGGAGCACAATTAGGCGTTCACAATCACATAGAATGAGAATTTGGAGGTTTTCAAGCTTAAAAAGTGACTTTGGCAATGATTTGATTCTGGTCTTAGACAGGTTCAACACTTTGAGCGAAGTCATGCAGTCAAAAAATGACACAGGTACCATCCTCAGCTGATAGTTTCTTTGAAGATACAACATCAAAAGTTCAGGGCAACTTGGTTTCTCAGGAAGAGTGCATAACTCATTCATCATCACAAAGATCATCTTGGCTTTTTTCCATTCCTCCTCTGAAGGTGCTTCAGTTAGACCTGCACCAGCTCTCAATAAGAATTGATGACTTTCAGAAACAAACAATTTGTTGCCTTCTGGACTTCTAGGTGAGATGGAAGATAGACTACCACCTGGACTTGATGGTTTTGTTAATCTTGAATAAGCAGTTCTCAATAGATACTGACTACCTTCTGCCACTGACAAGATCCCCAGAGCTAAATCTCTTACCAAACCATGCATTTTGATGGAATCACCACCTTCAGTAAGTTGCAACAGAAAATTACAAACTAGAACATCAACAATATCGAGTCCCGTCCTATGTGCATCAGCCCGACTCCCAATTATAATACCTTCCTCGATGCAATATTCTATAAATTCAAAAATGTTAACCTCTCGATCTTCTGAAAACAAACAACAATGGAGGAAAAAACTCTTTGTTTCATGATCCTTCAATTGGTCAAAGCTGAACTTCAATTTTTGGATTACACCTTCCACTTGATATATTCCAGCACTAGGCAGTGACAATTTCCTCAATGCATGCTCCCAAACAGAAATACTCCTTTCATCACTTAATGCCCTTTCAGTAACAACAATCAATAGTGGCAAACCACCACAGCCCTCAACTATAGCTTGGGCAAAAGGCCGGATATTGGGCGAGTCAATGATTCCACCCACTTGTTCATAAAACAGTTCCCAAGCTTCCTCTCCTGAGAGAGTTCCCAGTTCAACGTCTCTAACCACATCCATGGCATGGCAAATGTCCAATTTTCTAGATGCCACTAGTACCTTGCATCCATTTTCTGAACTAGGATCAGGAATTCCCACAGCCTCTAAATCAACCTGTTCCCAGACATCATCTAGAAGCAACAAAAACTTCCTCCTACTCAAAACATGAAATAATCTTTCAGCAACTTGAAAATCAGTTTCACAATCTTCACAACATAATGACAGCTGTCTTAAAACCTCATTTTGGATCTTTCTCATGCTCCAAAATCTTGAGACAGTCACCAAGATAATCAAGTCAAATGAACGTTTTGTTTCAGGGTAACTGCTCAAGGCTTTCAACAAAGCAGTCTTGCCAATTCCACCAATTCCATATACACCGATTTTTCTAGCTGTAACATCACCCATGATTCTCAAGATCTTCAGCACAGTTCTTTCAATTGATCCCCTGATATCTAAACCTGATTCAAGCCACTGCTGATCTCTTTCAATATTACAAGCGATCTCAGTCTCAGATTTATTCACAGTTGGAATTTCATCTTCTTTCTGGAAAGAAGAAGCTGTCACTAGTTCTACAGCAGCTATACTATTTGGGTCTGATCTGAAAACTGCTACCCGGGCACCAGACTCAACTGATTGCTCAACACTGGCATTAAACTTAGGCTGCATCTGATCTTCTCCTTCAATCTGAGCAGGTACAGTCTCAAATTCTGTCTCATGAATTGGAGGCATCCTTTCATTTTCATCAGAAATAGTTTCCCCAGAGCCTGCCACATGCGCAGATAATCCGCTATTTGTTTCACCTGAAGTATGTTGAATTTCAGATTCACGCAAGGATGAAGTATCTGTTTGTAATGAATCATATTCTGTTTTTGTTTCCAGGCTTGATGTGTAAGTCTGATCCCCAGCTGACAAAGATTCTGTAAATGCCGTAGATAATGACTCAATTGGCTCCTCAAAGTCACTTGATATAGGAGAAGTCATCGCATCTTCAAGTTGAACAACTGAACCTCCTTTTAAAATCTGAGCAGAAGATCTATATGATGCTGGTGAACCCTGCAGACTCTTTACTGATGCTTCCACATTTGATATGCCTTTTCTCTCAGCTTTTATTTTCCGGTTCACATTCTTAAACTTTTCAACCGGTCCATATGTCTTGCTTCCAGTTCTAGGATCGGATGATGTCTTTGTTGCCGTCTGTCGCGATTGACCCTCTGAATGATGCAATAGTGAACTGAACATCGCACTATTATGTCCAATCTTGGAACTAAATTTATCTAGAGGTTGTGCTGATTCACTATGTGCCATTTCTTTCTGTGAAGCTTTCTTCCCCTGAACCAGCACTTCAATGTTTGATTCACGTCCACTCCCAGCCTTGCTTTTCTGTTTCACATTCTTGGTATTTTCAACCTTTCCATATGTCTTGCCAGCACTTCTTGAGCTGGTCAATGTTTTTGTTTCCCTATATGGTGCATGAGCCACTGAATGATGCCCCAATGGAACATTCTCTAAATGGTAAGTAACCTCATCAAGTGTATTCATGAGATCAATATCTGGTGGTTTCATACGTGATAATACTGGACCATCTGAATTCTCCTTATTAAATCTTACCATGTCATTCACACAATATTCAATTTCTCTTTCCTTGCTAAGCCATTTCTGATATTCCATTGTTTCACATGTCCCGAACATTAATTCTTTAATTAGTTCTTGCTTAACAGAATCTCTCATATCATATAAATATTCAGTTTTCTGTTTGAGCAATTCAACATTCCTTTCATGCCTTTCTGCATGACCAATTCCCTGACAGTGCAAAACTGCAGGTTTTATCATCCCACAATGCATGAACTCCACAGCAGCTGCAGTATTCAGAACAGGGGTAAGGATCTATCAAGTAGAAGGATTGAACATTGTATATAGTATTTTGTATAAACAAACATTCACAGTCTTGATATATATGCATATAATCCCAATCAATGTCTTACGAAAAAGGAGAGATTCAGTATCTTGTGGCCATACATGAGACAACCTGTACAACTCAATTATGTGTTGATTTCATAGCAATATCTCGTTTGACTAGTATAAGTTTTTGGGGCTGTTAAATTTTTATAGATACACAGTGCTTTTTAATATTTTTGTATAGTTTTCGACACCTCTTATGGAAAAATCTATTCTCACTGGTGGATATGTCATCCACTCTTGTATCTGACTTCTTTTTATTAGCATTAATACATCAAAAAAAAAAAACAAAAAACAAAAAAAAGAAACTATCTCATCTGAATGGTATTTGTAGAAGTTGTCATCCCAAATGCCAACTTAACAGATGTCACAAGAAAATTCACGTTTTAATTAAGAGAACTAACATGATGTGCCTGATTTGTAACTTTCCTTCACAAACACAGGAATTGAACATGGAAAATACCAAAAGACAGACATCATGCATGAACACAAGGAATCATCAATATTAAAATTTCTGTTAACATGAACACAATAGACAAACGAGTTTTGTGTCATCCAAAAAGGAAAAATTAATCAACTATTTGGAAAACAGAGAGTGAATGCTAGTATAATATAAGAGTGATACATTACTACTTACAAACTCTAGTATAAAAACTGAAATAGGACTATTGTCCAATTGCCACATCATTTATTTTAATTTACTTTCATTCTTCTACTATGTTCATGTCCTATCAATTTGTATACTAAAGTTTGTAAGTCAACATTAAGAGCGTTTTAAGATGGCAAAAGGATACCACAGCAACTATATATTCATACAATAAAATCTTTCCACATACACAAAATAATTGCGGTCCATGAAAGAAAAATAAATGCATACGGCAAGAATTTTTTGGACTAGTAAACAAATGGTGTGGTATGCTTCTCACAATTAAGACTTTCCGTCTTTTGTAATATTACTGATGGAACAAATTTAAGAAACCATTTTCTCAAATCAAATTAACGCCAAATCTCAACTTTTCATGTGCATCAATCGAATAGCTCACAAATTGTGTTAAAACTTGAGTAAATTTGCCGAGTGCTTGATTCTACCAACCTACCCTTTAAAATACACATATAACATGCCCAATTAGTTCAATTTTCAATGTTTGACTAGACAATATTTGCCTAAAGGCAATCCCCACAATCACACTCGGAGATTTATTATTAATTTTTACCATACAAAATTTGGTTCATAATTTTTGTTTTAAATTTAATATGAAAATGCCTATTTAAAGAAATCGACCTCAATTATCCACATCATTTGAGAATATGATGCAATTAAATTGAAAACAAATCAACAATGACGAAGAAGCCATTCTTTAAATTGAAACTAACCGGAAAGCTTCGGCATCGCTTCTTCTGAATGAAATCCTGAGAAGAAAAGACTGAAACTGATGCCTTTAGAGAGCAGATCGGTAGAGCTTTGACCTGATCACTACATCCTCATTTAGGAGGTGGCATTAGTTCTTTGCAGAAACTTTTGGTGCGACTTTTCTGGCGCATCTTGACCATTCAAATACGAGAAAATTTAGCTGCCCGTCCCCCCAAGTATGTATTTAAGAAAATGGCTTTGAAATTGTTCACCAAATTTTTTATAATTTAGAGAAGATGACGTGGCATAGTTAAGATTAATTAAACACGTAAAATAGGTTAAAATGAAAAGATTAAAATATATATGGGCCGAATTAGAAATAATAAAAGTTTTCAAATTTTGAAATTTTGCAAAACAAGCCCCACTAACTATTCACCTCGCTTAATCGAAATTCATCAGTTGAAAACGCGATTTCTTGAACGAAAGGGAGACGCGATTTTTTTCGATCGAACACCAATTGATTTGCACCCTAAATCAATTTCTTGAACCCTAAACCGAATACAATCGCGATTTTCGGCGATATAGTCGCGATTTTCGATCGATTTGTTGAACCCTAAAATCGATTTCCTTAACCGTAAACGAAAACTGTGCCATTTCCGACGATACGGTCCAAATTTCCGATCGAAACTGCAAACTTTGACACCAAATTCAATCCAAAACCATGAGTGACACTGACAATGAGGAGGGAAGCCCAACGCCACTTTGAATCCTAGATTCCGGTGGCGCAAGCAGTTCAATGGCTGCTCCGGATCATCTGACCATTGAAGGTGGTCCACACGTAGAGGAGACGCCGGCGGCACAAGAACAGAGGGAAGAACCAGCAAAGGGGTGGGTCAAGACGAGGAGTCGGTGAGAATTCGAGCCAAGGAGGATTCCGGAGAGAAGGTGAGGGAGGTGGATTCCGGCGAGAATTCAGGCCAGAAGGAGTCGCCGAAGGATCCAGGCGACGAGGAGAAGGCCGGCGAAGATAGGGTACGTAGTTTGAGAATGTTGCTTGTAATTTCGCTTAAGCGATCATTTGTATCGCTTAAGCGATTATTCTGTTTTACTCGTGATCGCAGCAATGATCGCTTAAGCGATAAAAATGATTGCTTAAGCGATCTGAGATCTGGGTAGATGATTCTACCCAGACCAAAGATCGCTTAAGAGATCATGAGTGTTTACTCTTGGTCGCTTAAGCGATCTTAGGTCTGGGCAGAATCACAGATTAAGAGATTCTCAGTTAACTTTTGGTCGCTTAAGCGATTTAAAATCGCTTAAGCGATCTTGCATGAGACAGTAAAGATCTCTTAAGCGATCCGAGATCGCTTAAGCGACTACAGTGGTTTTGGTTTATTTTTGTTGATGACATTTTATTTATATCGATTGTGCAGATTGTGCGGACCGTAAACTGTAGAGAGTACGAGTTGGAGCCTATAAGTGAGAAGGTACCCTACTTCCCTGCAAGGGTGACGGTGAGGTCGAGCTGGGAGGTTTTTGACAGAATAAGGGCCATTTTAGCTAGAATGAGGCACGGTGAAAGAGATTTTGGTGGCACTTGTTTCGGTCAGTTTTTAAGAATCGGAAAAAAGTGGAAAAAGTCATTTTTGGGGCAGGGAGTGCATTACATGTTGATGCACTCAGTAAAATGCAACAAAAAAAATGAAATGTGGTTCGTGGTGGAGGGAAAGCCACTACGGTTTGGTATGATGGATTATGCGTTGGTGACGGGCTTAGGATGCGGGAAAGTGCCAACTAAGGCGAGAGCAGACGAGCGATGGGGCGAGTGCGGGAGCCATAAACTTTTGTAAAAAGGTTTTGAAAGGGGCAAAGTCTATTACAGGAAAAGTTTTAGAGAAGAGGCTATATACAGTTCGGTTTAGTGATGCAGAGAAGATAAAAGTGTGCTTGATATTGTTTTTACATTCTATCTTATTATGGTGACTCAACAAAAGCATTGAGAAAGATTGGTTCTTGTTTGTAAGCGACTTGAAGTTCTTTAATTCTTATCCGTGGGGACGGATATCATTTGAGCGAACCATCAAGAGCCCTGAAAAACCAGACATGGCGTTAAAGCATGCCGAATGGGGCGGGAAGGCTAAACCAAGCACGTATAATTTGTTTGGCTTCCCATGGGCAATGCGGGTAAATATTAATAGCTATATGTTATATTTTTTTATAATATGTGTGTTTGAATAATGACATGGACTGTTTTTTTACAATGTAGGCTTGGATGTACGAGGCCATCCCTGTCTTCGCTAAGGCGGGGGGGAGGAGCAACAATGTGAATGTGCAACAGCAATTTCCTAGGATGTTGCGGTGGCATGTCGAGAGCTGTAACCATTGGGATTATGGCCAATTAGAGATTGAGATTCAAGCAGTTGGGGTAAGATTGAAGGATTAAGCTTTTGAATATGCAGTTGCTTTTTTATTTTGCTACAATCTGATTGATTTTTATTTCTTATTGCAGGGAGTCGTCCGTCCCTTTTTGACCGCTATTGGGGATGAAGCGGAAGAGGACTATGTCACATCTTTCAGAGCAATGGAGGATGAAAGGGATGAACAGATAGACGCGATGCGTGACCTAAAAGGGGTCACGCATGTGATGGCGATTGCGGGGGCCATTGCTTGACAATGTCGTTGATGCTGAGGATAATGAAGCTCGGGGGGCCGAGGATGAGGAGGAGAAGAGGGAGGAAGAGGTTCGTATGCCTCAGCAAACCGGTACAACAAGTACCGCTTTGCCGAGACATCGGCGTAGGGAGAATGAGGTTTTTGACCTCATAAACGGCCTGTTTGAGAGTTTTACAACAGCCGTTTATGCAAAGCTTGAGAAGATGGAAGAAACAATGAAAAGGGTGGAGAAGAAAGTGGATAAGGTGGGAGGGAAAGTAGGTACAATGGAGGGCGAAGTTGGTACAATGGAGGAGGAAGTTGGTGGAGAATTAAAGGCGGTTGAAGTGCAAACTGGCTTGAAAAGAGAGCCGAAAGAGCAAGTTTGTGAAATCGCCTTACATGGTAGTGACACAAGTAAAGAAGAAGAAAATGAAGAAACAAATGGAGGAACAACCAGAAATAGAGGAGGTTGAGGAGGTTGGTGGTGGAAGTGGGGCGGTGATAATGGAGGAAGGGGAGTTGGGAGGCGAAGGAAGCGGGGATATAAAAATGGAGGAAGGAGGAGGAAGTGGGGAAGGGAAATTGGACTCAAATGTCGATTTGTATAGGCCAATAGAGGAAAGGAAAAAACTCTTTTATGCCTATTACAATGGATCGGGAATTGATAGCCATATAAAGTGTAAGACAGGGATTATCCCCTGGGAATGGTTTCAAGTTGTTGACGATGGGGACGTGGCTTGAGGACTCGGTGAGTTATTTTCACTTAATTTTCCTTATTTTTGCCTGTGTTTTCCATACTTATCTTGTTGTTTTTATTTGATGTAGCACATCGATGAGATATTGGCACTGATGAGGCTACGACAGACTAGTGATGGTGATCTATTGTATCCCGACTGTGCTATCACGGATGTGGCGTTTGGGCAAACGCTTGTTTCGGCATATCGGTCTTTAATTAAAAATGCCGTTGCTAGTGGTGTAGCAAAAGGACCTTGGCGAAAACGACCTTGGATATAACAACTAATTGCATCCCTGATGATTTTCGGTTTGATGATAGGATTATGCAGTACGTAAGGGGGGATCGGCCCAAATATGGCCACGGTTGGGCCTTTGTTAAAAGAGTGTACTGCATCATCCTCGTCAAATAGATGCACTGGATAGCAGTCATTGCGCATCTAGAGCAGGGGTGTCTGAAGATCCTTGACTGCAACCCAACCATTTGTCGAGACAAGCAGATGGAGGTCGAGTTGGAGCCACTGTCCGAGTTGTTCCCGTCTCGCTTGCGTGGACATGCGGGATGTTTGGGCAGTTGGGTGATCAGGTACTAACCGGAAAGTGGCGAATTCAGCGCTCTACCTGCCTAATAAATGAGTCAAGTTAAATTTTGTTTAAAACTAACTTACATAATACAATTGTTCTATAAGTTTATTATAATGCTAATGTCTTCTTCCTATTGTAGCACTGAATGTGGGGCATATGCCCTGAAATTTATTCAGTTCGACATGACCAACGGCGATGGGACTTGAATGACGAAACAATGAGAGACTGGGAGCGCTAGGTCACGCTTCCATGGGCGATGGATCCGTTTTGAGTGACCAGAACCCAATCAAAGGGTATGAAAGTTGGACGCTGAATTGTGTAGTTTATGTGATGTTGATGTTCATACTTGGGTTTTTTGAGTTGAGTTTATGTGATACCTGTTATAATTATCAATAAGGGTGTATATACATGTTCATTTTCAATGGTGTTTTGATGTGTACTTTGTGTCAGAACTGCTTATTTAATTTGTTCTCATTGGCTTGGCTATTTTCTAATTCATGCCTTTCTCATATTATGGTGTTTTACACTGCAGGTCACTAAGATGGAATGATCAATCTCCACAGAAAGTCAACCGAGGCACCATATTAGCCGCCCTTGTAGATATCATCTTGAATTTGTTGGATGCTAGTGCAGAGCCAGAAAGCATTGGGAAGAATGATGTCGTGGGCATCTTTTCAAGCATGGACTGCCCTGATACCATTCACTGTGGATTCTAAACTCTTTGGCATCAAAAACTAAATTAAAGGCAGTGTATAGGAAATTGTAAATAATTTACTATGTATGGTGTGATCATTATAAAGAATTGGATCTGATATTTGGGATATATTTTTGTTTGTCCATATAAGATAATTCATCGAGCTTTCAATTTACTATGTATGGTGTGTCCATATAAGATATTTTTGTTTGTCCACATATCTCTAAAACGACCAAGACTTTTCGAGAAGCGATCGCAAGCGATCTTAAATCCTTAAGCGACCGAAGGATGGGCAGGCGAGGTCATTTTAGAAAGAATCGCTTAAGCGATCGAAACGTCCGCAAGCGATCATAGTGCGAGCGATGTCATTCGCTCGGAAAAGATCCAAGCGATCATAAATCGCTTAAGCGATCATGTGTCTTTTAGTAATAATCGCTTAAGCGATACGAAAGGTCGCTTAAGCGATCATAGTGCAGGCGATGTCTCGCTCGCCCCGTAGCACGATCTATGCAAGCGATCATGTGTCTTTTAGTAATAATCGCTTAAGCGATACGAAAGGTAGCGATCATAGTCGGCGAGATGTCATTGCGCTCGGAAAAGATCGCTTAAGCGTTCGTGAAACACCTATTCCGTTATTACATTTATATAAAACATATAGTTCCTTTACACGTCAGTATGAAACCTATAAGGTTTACGATTCGTTCAGAGCACCTGTTCCGTTACTACATTTATATAAAACATATAGTTCCTTTACACGTCAGTATGAAACCAATAGGGTTTACGATTCATTCAGAGCAACTGTTCCATTATTACATTTATATAAAACATATAGTTCCTTTACACGTCAGTATGAAACCAATAGGGTTTACGATTCATTCAGAGCAACTGTTCCGTTATTACATTTATATAAAACATATAGTTCCCTTACACGTCAGTATGAAACCAATAGGGTTTACGATTCATTCAGAGCAACTGTTCCGTTATTACATTTATATAAAACATATAGTTCCTTTACACGTCAGTATGAAACCAATAGGGTTTACGATTCATTGAGAGCTGTTCGTTATTACATTTATATAAAACATATAGTTCATTTACACGTCAGTATGAAACCTATAGGGTTTATGATTCGTTCAGAGCACCTGTTCCGTTATTACATTTATATAAAACATATAGTTCCTTTACACGCGTATGAAACCTATAGGGTTTACGATTCGTTCAGAGCACCTGTTCCGTTATTACATTTATATAAAACATATAGTTCCTTTACACGTCAGTATGAAACCTATAAGGTTTACGATTCGTTCAGAGCACCTGTTCCGTTATTACATTTATATAAAACATATAGTTCCTTTACGTTAGTATGACACCTATAGGGTTTCTACGCTGAGCTGTTCCGTTATTACATTTATATAAAACATATAGTTCCTTTACACGTCGTATGAAACCTATAGGGTTTACGATTCGTTGAGCACCTTATTAGATTTACATAAAACATATAGTTCCTTTACACGTCATACGATGAAACCTATAGGGTTTACGTCGTGAGCAGTCGTAACAATCTTTAGTTATTACATTTATATAAAACATATAGGGTTTACGATTCGTTTAGTATATTTTTATATTTGTTTGCTTAATTATTTAGGAAATATTAGTATATTTTTAATTAATTTTCGACCCATTAAGTGAATTAATTTCATTAATACCAAGAAAAAGTTTAAAAATTAACAAAAACACCCCCATCACCCAACTTCCCAGATTCTGGCTATCACCGACAGTAATGAACGACCAGAAATGGCCGGTAATGGCCAGTTGTGACCTTTTTCGGCCATATCCACCATCGATGTGGCCGGAAAAGGCCACATCTTCCCGTCATGGACTTTCAATGAAATGTCCGACTTTGTCAACGACGGCCAAATGTTGGCCATCGTTGACCGATAACGATGGAACCATATATTTGGCTGTCTGCACAGCAAGCTCAAATTTTTAAAACGTTCGTCCTACAGGCCAATTGCGGCGGATCGTGGGGCCTTTTCCGGCCACATCCGTGGTCGATCTAGTCGGAAAAGGCCATATAGAGGCCCTATCGGCCAGGTTCGACCACTGTGCATCGAAACGCCCTTTCCCGGTCAGATTCTGGCTCCGGTGGCAAGAATCTGCCACCGTGGGTAGGTGGGGGTGTATCTGTTAAATTTTAAAACCATTTGCAGAAGAATCGGTTAAGCGATACAATGGATCGCTTAAGCGATCATGTGATTGGCGACAAATCGCGAGTCCATGATCGCAAGCGTCGTGATCACATTGCCACGATTGCTTGCGATCGATACTGTAGCGAGAATCAATCAGTCTAGGTGCACGATCGCTTAAGCAATCTTGTATCGCTTAAGCGATCCTTCTACGAAAACACTTTGTCGCTTAAGCGATACACTTAGTCGCTTAAGCGATCGTGGGCAATATATACATTTGCATCTTTTCTCCTGAATTTTGACAAACTAAAATTACCAACACGTATTAATTCCATACTTTTTCCTTAATTTGACAGCCTAATTCCAAACTAAAATCACCAACAAATATTTAGACCATGTAATAAGAATACACAATATAAAGGATAATTTATTAAAGGTAACAATAAAATTTAAAACATCAATAATTTCATCCTTCTTCGAATCGACCCTAATTACTTCTGGCAACTGCTTCTCTTGTGACCAGGTTGCTTGCAAATTGAGCACTTATTCATCTTCCGAGGAACCTCAAAGGCTAATGGAATACGCTTAACCCTTTTTCTCCCATTTGGTGTCTTCTTCAATGGCGGCTAGAGGATAATGTCAGCCACCTCTGGCGGCACTACCCACTGCTCTTCTGGAGGCACCGGATATATCGTTTCTGAATATGCTAGCATGTAGTGATCTGTCATATAGAAAGGGGAGCAAAGTTCCATGTAAATTCTTGAACCAAAATCCGGCTTCCGTTGGTGTTTCAGTGCTGCTAGTGCATGAGGACATGGTAAATGTTGAATGTCAAGCACTTTACAGATGCAAGTTTTTGTAACAAGGTTAACTAGGGCATCCGGACCATAGCCGCGCACAGTAAACTCTTGAGCATTAAGAGGATAGGCAAACAGTGCATTTGACAATTCCATATGTTCTCGCAATATTTTTTCAGCTGACAGAACAAGGGTTGTAGTAAAATTATCTAACTCCATACGACGCTCATGGAACCACCGCGACAGTGTCCTTTGGATTGCATCAAAAAGTGCAACTATTGGAAACTCTCTTTCTATTAACAACTTCGAATTTATGGACTCAGCTATATTCGTGGTCATGACATCAAACCTTCTTCCAAGAAAGTAAGCTCTACTCCATCTCTCGAAACCAACATCATGCTCAAGATACTTAGCAACTCTAACATCCTTGATTCGGATTTGCTAGAAGTGCTCCTCGAACTCATCAACCCGATAAGCTTTTGCTGCCATGTAGTATGTCTGAAGGAGGCCAGACACTTAAACTTTTGTTTTATGTTCTCACCAAGGTGCCTCATACAGAATCCGTGATGTGCTTGACGGTAAATAGTGGCAATCCCCTTCTTTATAGAGTTGTGCCTATCGGATATTATGCACAACTCGTCTATCAGCACTATGTGCAGTAAGCTCTGAAAAAACCAAGTCCACGACTCGTCATTCTCAGAGTCAACCACACACCATGCAACAGGATATGTGTGATTCTCGCTGTTCTGTGCAGTGGCCACCAACAATGTATCTCCATACTTTCTCGTCAGAAAGCAACCATTAACAGCCAACACCTTTCTCATGTTTACAAAACCCCTTATAGCAGCACCATAAGCAACAAAAAAATATTTAAACATCATATTCCTGTCCCACTTCAAAGCCGTCTTGCTACTTTGGTTTGTCAACTCAAGCATATAATGGTACGCTTCTAATATGCGTGCACTGCTCGCGTGCCCCTCACAAAATCTTGTGCATGTTGTCTACCTTTCCAAAGATTTCCAGAACTAACAAAGACATCCCAATCTCGTGCGCACAAGTCTCGAATGTCTTTAGGAGATGGACCTTTCCCTTCGACGAACCGACTTTTGACAAACTGTCCAATAACATCAGCGGACGCTTGTCGATGCTCACCTGAAATATGTCCCAAACCACATATGTGCTCATGGGTATATGTGCTAAGAATAAACTTTTCTGACTCCACCAACCTTCTACAATAAACCCGTCACTTGCACTTTCGGTCACGACATGCAACCGTCACAGCCAATGAATTTGACTTTTTGGTGATGAATTCAAAATTACCTTTCACAGCAACAAGTTTTAGCTTCCTCACCACTTCCTCTTTGTTGTCAAATAAATACCCTATGCGCAAGTCCGATCCATCCGTAAAGACATGAGTTGATCCACTACTACCTCCAATTGCCCCCTTTGAACCTGCATAAACGACCATAGTGTTCTCTTCCTCACAATCTACGCGTTCTGCATAATCTGTATTTAAAGGAATCTCTACATCGTGGGAACATCTACGGGGTCCTCCTCCTCAACATTTTCATTCTGCCCCCCATCACCAACCTCTTCTATAGTGTCCTCCTCACCACCCAATTCACCGTCTACTCTTGATTTTTCAACTAACAAATCAATGGCCTCGTAGTTCAAATTACAACCAGGCAAATCTCCGCCTACATCCTCGTTATCCCCTTCCTTGGAACCAACTTCCAACGGTTTTTCTACATAAGAAACCCTTAAAATCGGCCTCGAACCACTATCGGCCATATCAATCATAAATAAGTTCAGACTTTCATCCGACTTTAATACAGTAGGAGGTACCTTATAATTTTCAGGAGCTCTGCTTAAAACATACTTCACAACTATATCACTACGCGAGCAACTCAAATTACCTCTTCTAATTATTTCATCAATCAACTCATCAAAACTAACCTCGTGCTCACAAAGAATTGGTATAACTTCTTTGCTCTTCCCAATCCACTTCCACCTACTTTCTTCCTCCACCCACTCACCAAAATATTCAACACCCAAAACAACTTTTCCCATGTATAATAATAGCCAACTACCTGTAATGCAAGAAAAACAATATTCTTAAATGCTGTACTAAGGGTTCAAATAGTTTAAAAAGAATCTGCACATTCGCATATTTGGTCTGATGTATCGCTTGAACGATCATGGTTATTTATACTGGATCGCTTAAGCGATACACTTGATCGCTTAAGCGATCCAGTATAAATAACCATGATCACTTAAGCGATCTTATGCCATTTACCGATCGCTTAAGCGATCTGCTCCCATACAACAGACTTTAACCAGATCGCTTAAACGATCTTATGCCACATACCTGATCGCTTAAGCGATCTATCTGCTACATTACTAGACCTACCAGATCGCTTAAGCGATCCATCGTGCCCAGAACACATTTTCAGTCATCTCCACCTACAATCGATCCATCATACCCAGAACAAATTTTTAACAAATTTCACTCCTTTCAACCTACATTACATCAAACACAACCCAACAACCTAAACAACTAAATCAAAATCATAACCCAAACCCCATCCATTATTAAATCTTTGTAAATCTAAATATAAAATGTAAAAAGGAGATACACATATTTAGACGAAATGTCAGGAGGAGGAGGATGGGGATCTTTGCCGGAGAAGATGTTAATGGTGGAGGAAGAAGAAAGTGTTAATGGCGAAGGAACAAGAAGATATAGAGGAATGAGGAAGAAGAAGATGTACAGGAAGGAGGAAGAAGAAGAAGATGCAGAGGAAGAAGAAGATGTTGACGAAGCCAAGAAGAAGAGAAGAAGATGCAGGTAGAGATGCGTTAATGGCGGGAGGAAGAAGAAGGTTTTTGGGTTTATTTGCAACAATTTCGGGTTTGTGGAAATATAGATAATTTTGAAAAGATTACATTAATCCTAATTAAGCACTAATTACGCTTAATCAATAATATAGCTATTTAGTTAACATTTCAAAACTTGATAGCCTTTTAATTAAATGTAAACTTCAAATGTCTTTTTAATAAACTCCCCCTTCAAATACTTCGATTTGATTTTGAATCAAACTAAATCGAATTCTTCTTCTTACCAGTTAGCGGTAAAAGTAAAAGAGAAGAGTCGCTAAATTTAATGTAGTCCACGTATTTTAAAAACTATTAAAAGCCCCCACTTCTTTTACGCTTATAAACTTGAACGGTTGAACCACTTAAAAGCCTCTTATGGCGTAAAACACAAACCAAATAGAAGTTGTCTCTTTAGAGACCAAGTCTATACATCTACTTAATTATGGGGACTCAAATGTAACAAACTGAATCTCAGGCTCCTTTCCTATGATTGTGGAATGTGAAATAAAATTCCACTAATAACCCTGGCATTTGGTTTGGGATAATGTGGGATTACTAGAGTTATGTCATCTTATATTACTTGATTATCACGTTTGATTGTCAAGTAATATAAGATTCCAGTAATCTTCAAATATCATAGTAGTTACTATTGGTAATATTTGAGGTAATCTGATTACCTCTATTTTCTTAGGTATTCTAAGATTACTAGGGTATTTTTTTTTCATTACAATTATATCCCTTATTAATAAAATTTTAGGACAATAATGTCCTTATTTTTTAAATTTATTTACATGAATATGGCTTTTACTATTTCATCCCAATTAATTAACTTTTGGGACAAAATTACTCTTGAATTCAAAATAAATTGTAACCCACACAAGCCACTACCCCCACCCACGCTTACCGCTGCCGCCGCCAACCACCACCAGTGGCGGTACTACATGATCGGGCGTTGCGGAAGGTAAAAAATGGCCGTTGTGCATCGATATGGCCATTTTCGGCCAAATCGTGCCAGATCTGACTCTTGACTGCCAAATCTAATATGGTCATCAATGGCCATATCGATGGCCGTTAATGGCCATGTATGTGGCCGTCAATGGCCATTAATGGCCATGCATCATAGCCATCCAATGGCCAGTACGTTGCTGCCGAGATCAACGATTTGGCCGTTATGCGATCAACGAGATTTGGCCGTTATGCTGATCCGTCATGGATACAGTGTTAAACTAGATCCCATCTATGGCCTTTCCGCCGAATCCGGCGATCATGCTGATCCGCCACGGATCCGTCATGGATACGTCGTTAAAGGCTAGATCCGTCATGGCCGGCCTTTACTGGAGATCGTCATGGTCGTTGCGGCGATCACGTCTATAGGCGCATTAATAGCGTCTGTCATATCGACCATTTCGAGCAGATCTCTGGCCGAAAATGGCCATACGATGTAAGGAGGTCATTTCTTACCTTTCGTGTGTCGTTAAGTTGTCGGCTATCGGTGGCCTGCAGTAGTTGCCGACAGCCGGTAGTGGCTAGGTTGGTGGGGGTGCTTTGTTGATTTTTTAAACTTTTATTATGAGATTGTTTTTGCCAAGTTTTTAAATGCAGGGAGGTTAGAGCATCTCCAATGGTGCTCTTTATTTTGAAGAGTATCTTTCATATAAATAAAGAATATCTTCATTAATTTTAAAATATAAAGAACACATTTTTTATTCAAATCTAATAGACTCTTTAAATTTAATGAAGATGCTCTTTATTTTTAAGAAATAGATTTAATGGGAGAGAGAATTAATAAATAAAATGCATAAGAACTTGTAGTTTATTAATTAAAATTAGAATAGAGAGTGAAATTTGACTCTCTAAATGTGGAGAGCCAAACTCACTCTCTAATTTATATTTTAAAGATAAATAGTATGTTGGACTCTTGTTTTTATGGATAGACTCTTTATAATAAAGTGTTTATGTTATATAAAGAGTCATTTGGAGGTGCTCTTATAATAATCCAAATAATAATCAATATTAAAAAATAATATAATAATAATATTTAATTAGAGGACAATTCAGTAATTTAAATAACATACTCACAAATTTATTCTTCCCAACCAAACATATTAATGTAACATACCCACCAATTAACCAAACACATTTTCTTAAAGATTCCCAATAATCTTTAAGTTAATATAACATTTCCAGTAATCTAATATTCCCTGAACCAAACGCGCCCTAAAGAGTAATGGAATAGCTGCGATGCGACCCATAACTTCGAGCATAAAGGTGGTATTTATGAGTTTCTAAAACCATTAGGGGTGCTTAAATTACCATAGATGCCACTCTGGGTTGATTATGGGTGCGTTTGGTTTAATATTTTGGATAGGATTTTAGGGATTGTATTGGGTTATTGGATATGGGAGTATTACGAGGTAAATTTTAAAAATTTATAAAAAAGCCCTTAGGTTTACTAATTTAAATAAAGACCCTAACATGTAAAATGACAAAAACACCCCCACCATCTGCAGTGTGATTGGCCTTACCACCCAGAATCGGCCGGCAAAATTTCGTTACGGCACAGACTTATCGGATGCGTGCCGTAACACGTCGTTATGGCCTTTTCCGGCTAGATCCATGGTGGATCCTGGTAAAGGAAAAGGCCGATCTCTGACTTGTTTTGTTGAAGTCAGGTAGGAAAAGGCCAAGCGCGGCCATCTTTCAGCCTGTCAGCGCTGCCAAAGATGTGGCCGTCGTTACGGTCAAGCGAGCGGCCATTTCTTTCATTTGGCCGTCAGCGGCGAGTCAGATCACACCTTTAGGCCCGGATCCAGTGAGGTGGATCTGGTAAGGAAAAGGCCACGCGATCAAACTTCCGGACCATTTACGGAATCGGAAGTTTGGTTAGTTGTATAGATTCCAGCTATCACCAGAGCGGTGGTTGCCGGAATCGACAAGATTGAGGGTTGATGGGGGTGTTTTTGTTAATTTTTAAACTTTTTTTTAGGGGGTATTTAGTGAAATTAATAACCTTATAGGGTTAAAATGTAATTAAAAAAAATAGAGTAATATTTTGAGAATATCGTACCAAACGCTATTTGAAAAATAGGATCCAGAACAGGGTTAAAAATATTAAACCAAACGCATACTATGATATCCCCCCGAACTCAAAGCATCCACAGTTCCACACTTATCGCCTAGAAGTCAACAATTATTACCGAATCATTTCAAACAAGGTGTCTTGATTTGCTGGTTGTTTAGATTTTCAGCTTCTCTGTGTGCCGTATCAATGGCGGGCACAGTGGCGTCTCCTCTCCTCGATGTGCTATGCGACAGACTGGACTCCCACGTCACTGCTTTGAGCGCAAACTTCATACAGATACGTCTCAAGCTAGCTGAAACTCAGGCCATCCTGGAGGACACCATCACCGAGCGCGGTGGATCCGACCAAATTCCGTCGATCAGGATCTGGCTCACCGTGCTGAGGGACCTCGCTTATGATATCGATGTATTGATCGATGACTGGGAAAGATCCAGAAAATCTAAAGCAACCTGCTCCTTGCCCACCTCGTTGAACAATTCTAAAATTGACCAGGAGGTAAGGAGAATCCATGGACGTCTGGTTAGACACTTGAATTTGCTCCGCGAGCTTGTCTCTGGTGTTCAAGTAGAAAAAATATTTGTTTCTGAAGAGGGCTCTCAAAGAAGTGATGAATATGTTGTCGGAAGAGATTTTGAGATATCTAATGTGATGAACACCATGTTTCGAAGCCAGGGTGGTGAGGAGAGATTTCGTGTTATCCCTATTATTGGGATGGGTGGAATCGGGAAGACGGTTCTCGCTCAAAGAATTTTCAATGATGAGAAGGTGAAATCACATTTCCCATTTAGAGCTTGGTTTTTTGTTGGTATGAATCTTGATATTGAAATGTTTAAACAGGAAATACCTGTTGTAAAGTACGGTGAAAGTACTAATAGCGATGAGGTTGTGTTTGAGTTCGAAAAGCCATGGGAGAACAAGAGATTCTTGATTGTTTTGGATGATGTATGGGATGAAGATGAGAAAAAAATTGAGGAACTGAAATCATGGTTAAACGTTGGTGATTCAGGATCTTGTGTTCTTGTCACTAGTCGCTCTGGCCGTGTTGCTGCTTTGATGGGCACAGTTCCTGCACAACACTTGAAATGTTTGTCTGGTGAGGATTCTTGGGCTATTTTTGAGCATTTCGCATTTGTATCAATGCAGGAAGAGAGTGGTGAATTGGAACAAATTGGTCAAGATATTGTTGGCAAGTGCAGGGGATGGCCTCTAGCAATCAAGAGTGTAGGCATCTTGTTGCGTAAAAAAAACAAGCAAGAATGGTTGTCTATTGCGCAATATGGTTTATGGATTTTGGGGGAATTGAATTCTCATCTCTTGTCAGTTTTAAAGCAGAGTTATGATCATTTACCTTTGTATCTGAAGCAATGCTTCGCGTTTTGTTCACTTTTTCCGAAGGACTATTGGATCAACAAGGAGAAGTTAGTCCAATTTTGGATAGCTGAAGGATTCGTTAGATCGAAAGATGGAAGTAACGAATTACAAGACATTGCGAATGACTACTTCGAAGAATTGTTGCAGCATTCATTCTTTCAAGATGTAGTGAGAGATGATTTGGGGCAAGTGTTAAGTGTGCAAAATGCATGATTTTATGCATGCTCTTGCGGTCAAGGTTGCGGGGCTTGAATGCTCGAATATGTCTATCAGAGGTTCACAAATAATACGAAGATATGTTCAGCATTGCTCTGTGCTTGGTGATTTTACACAATCAACAATCCTGGAAAAAGAAAAACTGCGGACATTGCTTTTGTTTTCAGGTAAGTTGGAACTTGGAGAAGTCTCTAGCCTGTTTCGAGGATTTAGCTGTTTACGGGCATTGAAAATGAGTCAAACTGTCTTGATTGAATTGCCTGTTACTATTGGTAATTTAAAACATTTGAGGTATCTTGATCTCTCTTATACATATATCAGAAGGATCCCGGAATCCATCAGTAAGCTGAAGCATTTACAGACTTTGGAACTTTCTAATTGTTACAACCTTGAAGAGTTACCCAAAACTATCCCTCAGTTGACAAATCTGAGGATTCTGAATATAGAATCATGTTGTTCTTTGATTCATATGCCTTCAGGAATTGGGAAATTAAAGCTTCTTAGGAAGCTTCCAGCGTTCATTTTGGGTAAGCGACGAGATAGTGCTAACCTACAAGAGCTGAATTTTCTGAATCTTGAAGGTAGATTAGATATCAAGAATCTTGAGAATGTGAGAGATGAAATTGATGGATATGAAGCAAAGCTACATGAGAAAGTTCATATTCATTCACTGGGATTATCCTGGAGTCGCGATGCCATTACAAGAGATGATATTTCTACAACTCATGTTATACATAGCCTTAGGCCACCCCAGGATCTAAAAGTTTTGGATTTAAAAGGATACAGAGGTGCCATGATTCCTTCATGGTTGAATTCAGGTCTCACAAATCTAGTGAAAGTTTCTATTACTGATTGCAGTTTTGAAAAACTTCCACCGCTGGGGCAAATACCGACCCTCAAGGATCTTTGTATAAAAGGGTTGTCTGCAGTGCAAATTATAGGCCATGACTTCTATGGGAAAGGTACTGTCAGAGGATTTCCATCACTGAGACAGCTCGAGCTCTATGATATGCCGAATTTGTGGGAATGGGAATGCCTCACGATGGAGAAAATGGGTGGAGAGATCACAATTCAGGCCCCATTTCCTAGCCTTGAGAAGCTGATAATTGAAGGATGCAATATGTTGATTGCCTTGCCATTTACTCAACATCTCAAGAACTTGGCTCTATGCAACAGCAATGAGATGCTACTTTAGTCACTTTCCCATTTACCACCACTTCTCTCCCTTGTTATCAACAGCTTTGAAGAGTTTAAATGCCCACCTGATGATTATGGAAGCATAAACTCTATCGAGAAATTGACTGTACACGATTGCAGGACTTTGGGGACTCTCTTTGATGTCATTCAAAGCTACGCTTCTCTCAGGCATATTAGTATTCTGCATTGCTCTGAATTGGGTTCTCTGCCTGTGAGCCTGGAAAAATATAAATTTTTCAGAAGTTGGATATTGTCGATTGTCCTGGTTTAGTCCATTTCCCTGAAATCATTCACCTTTCTTCTCTGAAAGAGTTGAGAATTGAAGACTGTCCCAACTTGAAGTTGTCTCCCAGAAGTATCAAATTCCTGGACTCTATTTCTAGGTTGGTGATCAAAAGATGTCTTGAATTAGAGAGACAACTTGAGAGAAGGTAATTCCAGATAGATTCATCTATGCAACACGAGGAGATTGAAGTTGAAAGTGATTTGGAAGACGTTGACATTGAAGCTGAAGGCCCTGATCAGTCACCCGAAATCCAACACTGGACGCCGGACGGCTATGGGCCAAGGTGATTCTTTTAATGGATAATCCTGAACTTTCTGAACTGTTCCCATGTCTTTTTCTGATCAGGTGCTTGGCAAAGTTGTCATATTCCAGATCACAAACGAGTTTGAGATTCAGTTTATAAGACTTGAGCTCTCCTAATTAAGTAGACGCGATTTGAGTTTTAAGGAGATAAAAGATAGTGTTGAGGATATGAAATCTCTTAAATTTGAAATCAACCAGTTGACAAAGTTTAGTTCTCTTTGTTCTAATTTTCTGGAAATGGAGCATTTCCAAGAATTCCTGAAGAAAGGACACCCTGGAACATCTTGGAGAAGTGCTTGGCCCCCATGAGAGTATATCAACTTCTTTGATATGCACCCCATTAAAAGGAACAATAATAGAGATTAATATAGAGAAGAATATGTCTATTCTTTGACTACAATTGTGAAGATCATTTTATGTATTTATGTTTTTTTTTTTTTTTTTTTTCTTCTTTAATGAATGAAATTGCCTTTCGATTGCTATTGAACATTAAGGTTTATTGGAAGACAATTGCATTGCATTTTTTATTTTCTATTTTCTATTTTTGAGATTTGCTTAAGATGTCTTATTTAATGTTCCCATTTTTTTACTTTAAATGGTAATTTAAATTTCCAGTCATTGATTTGAAACAATCTAGGGTTTGATAAAGGCTGAACGACTTGTGCATACCCAAGGTTTGCCATAACGACAAGTTGATACCCAAAAGGTTTTGAAACGACAAATAGGTACCTTCCGTCATGTTCTGTTAGTGATTTCTGTTTATTAATAGTGAAAAGACTAAAATGCCCTTGAAAGTTTGAATTTTAGTTTTTTATAAATTTAAAAATTTCTAAAAAACCCCCTAGGTTTACAAATTTAACTAAATACCTCAATATATAAAATTTTTATAAAATAACAAAAACACCTCCACCACCCACAAGTGCCAGATTCCGGCCACCACCTCCGAAATCGTCGGAAAGCCAGCTACTGACACGCACTCCATCGGATTTGTGTCGTAACGCGTCGCATCTTGCCTTTTCCGGCCGGCAAGATCGCCACCATGACATCGTCGCCGGAAAAGGCCGCGATACACAGACTGCTAGCCGCCGACGCCTAGCAAATGGAGTTTTCATGGCAGGCGACGGCGGCGACTCAACCTAACCAGATCTCAGGCCTTTTCCAACCGACGATCACCTACTGATCCGTCTGTCGGAAAAAGCCGTATCGGTGACGAGCCACGCACACGCATCCGATGGGTCTCGTGTCGTAATGAAACTTTCCGCTAGATTCCGACGATAGTAAGGTGGGAATCGCACTCAGTGGAGGGGGTGTTTTTGTTATTTTACAAAAAATTTATATATTGGGTTATTTAGTTAAATTTGTAAACCTAGGGGGTTTTTTAGAAATTTTTAAATTTATAAAAATCTAAAATTCAAAATTTTAAGGGCATTTTAGTCTTTTCACTATTAATAAACAGAAATCATTAACAGAACATGACGTAAGGTACCTATTTGTCGTTTCAAAACCTTTTAGGTACCAATTTATCGTTACGGCAAACCTTGGGTATGTGTAAGTCGTTCTCCCGTTTGATAAATGGGAAGTTACAAGTAGTTGTTTTACTCTGTCACGTCATTACCTCTGGATTGTGATTTATCAGAGGAGTAAACAACTTTTTCCCACCCAAGTTCCCTTTAATGACACTTTTTCACCCAAAAAATTTTAAAATACCACTTCCTATCCAAAATTAATACTCTGTTACTACCCAAAATCTATTCCAACGATGAAAATTCTCTCTGCCACCACCATCTGAACCTTCGGTCTCCTGTCTACAAAATCTCTCTCACTCCGATACATGATTTCTCCTCAATTGCCGACCACTGCAAAGCTAAGGTTTTCTATTCTTAGCTGATTTCGGTTGCTAATATTCAATCTATCATCACTAGGGCCAGCTCAAGGGATATGCAGGTGAGACACCTACCAAAGGCCCCCCAAAAATAGGGTAAAAAATGGCCCAATTCTTGTATAATTTTTTTTGGAATATATTACAAAAAAGAAAATAGTATATAATTTCTTATGTTGGTCGGCCCAAGGGACCTTAAAAAAAAAAAAGCTAAAAATGCCTAAATTTATTATAGACTTTTTACATATATTCCCCCCCAAAGTTTGACAAAATAGCAAGTTTGTACCTCTAGTTTCATAAATTCCAATTTACACCCCTAAATTAACACATTGAATTTCTTTTAACAATAAAGGTTAAAATGGTCATTTTTATGTCTCAAATTAGTCACCCTCAATTCAATCCCAAAATTCGACATTCACATAAATCATCTCCACCCCTCTTTTGTTGCCGACCGTTTGGAGTTGATTCCAGTCAATTTTCTCACCAAAATCGATCAGAATCATCACTTAATTATTTCCCAAGCGTTTTCCTAGCCTTGATAACCCTCGATTTGACCCATTTTTGACGAATCTCGCACCTCAACTCCACTGCACTTGGCAGTCATTTCCAGCCTTTTCAACATGCACCCGGCGTTGTTAGCCTTCCCCGACACCACCATCTTTCTCCCCTCAACCCTCTCACCAAAACCCTATCATACCTCATATGTTTACTCTGGCAATCGTCGACCACTGATACCTTTTGGGCCCCAACTTCTCAAGCATTTTTCGGTCAATCCTGGAATTATAAATCACCCATTTCACCACCCATTGCTTCTCCGGCATCTACTCTCCAAAATCCCCCACCAACTTGACCCAGTTAGCCTGCCAATCGTCTTTCACCTCTCCTAGTAATTTTGCATCTCGAAAGGCAAGAAAAATAAATTTGAAATAATTTTTTTAATATATGCTTATATTATAATTTTTAACTCTTGCTGAGGGTCACAAATGTTCTTGAGACGACATTGATCACTATCATTCGATCCATAGACTTCCACTCTTTAAAAACCCTATTACCTTGACTCTTGGTATCTTGTTGAACACCGACTGAAAAAGTAAAGTGTATTTTAGATATTAACGGAATATAAACTTTAGGTGGAAAAGTGATATTTGAAACTTTTTGGGTGGGGCAAACCTCGAGTGAGAAAAAATAGTCTACTCTTTATCAATGACTATAAATCAGTGTCTCAAATTAAGTTAAAAATTTAAGTTATTATAACTTGACTCTATATATATTTATTTGGCCGAACGATATGGTCCCACCGAAGTTTGCTCTAAAGACAATTTTCGAAAACGAAAAATAATAACCCACCAACCGATAATTTTGTTTTATGGAGATCTTTTCTACAAATTTTATATAAGAAAAATGGCTAGCCTAAGGCAAAATTTTCTACAACTTCATCAATTCCAAGGCACCATTTTTACATATTTATTTTCAAAAATAAATTTAAAAATAAAAATAATGAGTTTGATTATGTATTTCATAAATTTGAAAATTCTAAAATCATGATTTGAAAAAAAAAAAAACAGAGAAAATTTGTTCACTATTAAGGGTTTGTTTGGTTGAGGGTAATCCCTGTTACTAAGGTAATGTCATCTTATATTACTTGATTATTACGTTTGATTGTCAAGTAATATAACATTCTGGTCATCTTTCAAAACTAATAGTAATTATTGTTGGTTATATAGGAGATAATTTGATTACCTCAATTTTCTTAGGTATTTTAAGATTTCTTAGTAATTTTAATTTTATTACAATTTTATCCATTATTAATAAAATTTTAGAACAATAAAAAAATTTAAAATAAATTTATGAACAATTTTAGCCTTATACTCAAGATTTTTAAGACAGAATTACCCTTGTACTTCAACCAAATTACCTAAGATTACAACCACCTCTAACCACCACCCCAAGCACCCAAGAGGAGCATCATGTCCGATCGCCATGGGCGAGTCATCGAAGCTACGCGCGTCGGAAGGGCAAATTTGGCCAACCGTGCATTGTAAGACCGTTTTCGGTCATGGATCTGTCCAGATCCAGCTGGTCATACGTAATTCTGGCAACTGTCAATGGTGATGGCTGGATGCCAATTGGGGTGGGTGGGGATAATTTTGTTACAAATTAAAGTTTTATATAACTGGGGTGTTATAGCAAAATTTCAAATGTAGGGATTTAAAAAAGTGATTCAAAAAATAATAATAAAAATAATATTATGTTAATATTTAAAAAGGAAGACAATTTATTCCTCCTAACCAAACATATTAATATAATATACTTATCAATTTATTCTAACCAACCAAACACATTTCCTTAAATATTCCCAATAATTTTCAAGATAATCTATCTTTCTATTAATATAATATTCGTAATAATACAATATTCCCTTAATGAAGTGTACTATAATAGTAATATATAAATAATCAATTTCATTTCCTTTAATCTATTATAAAATAAATCTAGCCAAAATTAAAGTATAAACTAAAATTAATTAATTAATCAAGAAATAGAGGTAAAGATAAGAAAAAGACAACGTGCCAACTTGAGCATGGCCCACTTGGTATGACTCTCTGTACATTATTATAGTTTACTGGATTTTTCTTCACAGCACACAACTTTTGCCATTGTTGAGCTCTATCAGAGAATCTAAGAATGAGAAGAGACAGATTATATTCAAGAAATTAACTTGCAGGTTCGTCATTTTACCAGTGTAATTAATTATTAGATTTATTTGACTTGTTGAGCTACAGGATAATCGATGCTGATGCTTCGGTTGACTTCATTGATCTCATCTTTAAAAGTATTTCATCTTTAAAAGTTATGGTAGAATCTTGTGTTTGATTATGCTCAAACTCTAAAAATAAATGGTTCCAGAAAGAAGCTGATTTTGATTGAAGCAAAGGGTTCAAATTAGAATAAATCATCAGGATTCTTTTAACTTTCTGTTTTAATTTGTTGCCTATATTCTGAAGAATTATAAGCTAAAAAAGAAAAAAAAAATATGCAGAAAATATCTCTGCAAAATTCCTAGTAATTTTTTGTTTCTCTAATAAGTGAGAAAGAATATATTCTTTTTTTGTCGATAGCATTATTTTCTTCTCTTTAGATAACAGGAGTAAACTGACTATTGTAGTTCAGGAACCTAAAAGATGAAAATTCAATAAAATATTTCTCTTATGAAAACTGTGAAATTTTGTCTTTTAATATTTATTGAAGTTGTCTCATAAGTGTCCGGATTTTACAAAAGTGTTTATATCTATACCTTGTGGATTTTTGATTAAATCATGTGATGAGGGCAAAGCTTCTTTTTTTGATCTAGCAAATACTAAGTTTTAGTCGTCTGTGACAAATTGTTCACCAAAACATTCATTTCTGAGCAATATTTGCAGGATGGAGACAGCAATACTAACGCAAGCTGGCGGGCAGGCAGTTGGTTCATTGGTTGCGCCGGCATTAGACGGTAGCAAAGGCATATTCAACTGCTTGAAGAGTAAATATCGGTATGTGAAAAATCTGAGGAAAAATTTTGACACCCTTGAAGATGAATATAGATATCTCTCTGCTAAAAAGGGAGATGTAGAAATAGTACTGGAAATCAATAAACTAGAGATGGAGAAAACGCGGGAATGCCAAACTTGGCTTGAAGATGTGGAAAGGATGGAAGATAAGATTGAAAAATTGAAGATTGAGTATGGAAATACTCACAGTTTCTTGTGTGGAGTATGTCCATTTCCTGCTTTGCTGAAACTTGGCAAAGAAATTGTGAAAATTACTGAGGAGGTATGTTCTTTGAAGGATCGAATTGGGCAAGTAAGAAGGTTAATGGTGGAAAAGCCACCAGCTTCGCTCATGAGGATGCCGGCCAAGAAAATAGTTGAGTTTCCGTCTCTTAGCAGCCATGTGGATAAGCTAAAAGAGTGTTTGAGTAATGCAGAATTGAAGAGAATTTGTTTATGGGGACCATTGGGGGTTGGGAAAACTACAATAATGAAAAATCTGCACAATGCGGTTGGTGAAGAATTTGATATTGTGTTTTGGGTGACAGTGAACAGAGATGGAGATGAAAGATTCATACAAGACATACTTTTGAAGCGGTTGAATATAAAAGCCACAGACCAGAGTGAAGAACAGAAGGCATCCATGATATCTGAAGTGTTGAAGAATAAGAGCTACTTACTGCTGCTTGATGAAGTGTTTTTCGAGATCGATTTGGAAAGAATAGGATTAGGAATCAATGAAGAGCATAATGGAAAGGTTGTCTTTGCATGTAGGCAGAGAAGAATCTGTGGACAGACAGATGAAGACATCAATGTGAGGAGGTTATCGGATGATGATGCTCAAAATTTGTTTTGGAAAACAGTGAGGCAGAACTTGAAGGGTAATCAAGACATAAGGAAAGAGGCAAGAAAGATTATCAGTGAGTGCAGTGGCATGCCATACATGATAAAGTTGGTAGGAAATTACTTGGCAGATGTGAGCGATCCTGCGATATGGCGGGAAACCTTGTCTGAATTAAGATCACCGAGCAAGGAACCGAGGAAAAAATGGGACGAAGTTTACAAGTTCCTTAAACTTGAAGTGGACAAGTTAAGCTTGGATGAGAAGTCATGCTTTCTCTATTTGGCAATTTTTCCAGCTGGGCATGAACTTTATCAAGATTATGTAATTGAGTGCTGGAGAGCAGAACAGTTTCTTACACGCCGCAAGAAGCTCAGGAATTCTCGCGATAGGGGGCATAAGATATTGCATGATTTTGTGAACAAGTCTTTGTTGGAAAAGGGAAAGAAGAAGGCGCAGTACAAAATGTTTGAGTACTTTCAGCGAGTGGCAGTTAGATTTCTTGAACTCAGTGAGATTTGTTGTATACAAGATGGAGAAACCAACAGAGAAATAAAATGGGAAAAGGCAACCAGGATCTCATTCACATGTAATTCGCGCCTATCCTCTCTGCCAGACACCCCTGTTTGTTGCAGAATCTTAACCTTGCTGCTTCAGAAAAGTAGCTTGGCAGAGTTTCCTGCATCATTCTTTCTGCATATGGATGGCCTTCAACTTCTTGACTTGCATAAAACCAAGATCAAGTTTCTTCCCTCATCTATCTCCGGGCTGATAAATCTCAAAGCTCTATTCCTAAATAATTGTCATCAATTAATGCATCTCCCTACTGAGGTGGGAAGTCTCCAGAGTCTAGAAATCTTTGATATCCGTGGTACCAGAATATATTGTTTGCCCACTGAAATTGGGCAACTGACCTATCTCAAATGTCTGAAAGTTTCATTTACAGAGAATGGAAATGTGGGGAATCACAACGGTGTGGGAGCAGGATCAAGGGAGATGATTTCTTCTAACATAATTGTCAATCTTCATTCATTAGAAGAGCTGAGTATTGAAGTGAGTCCAACCAACAAAAGATGGAAACACATTGCAGAAAACATTGTTGCAGAAGTCGCCGCCCTGAAAGAATTAACCACTCTTTCTTTCTACTTTCCTTCCATGGAATGCTTCCAGACTTTGATCAACAATAGCAAATCGTGGAATGAAGACAAACTGTTTGAAGGTGGCAGAGTCAGATCATTCAAAATCCATGTTGGTCATCAGGAAAGCAATCCTCTTCCTGAACTTGATGTCTCGGAATGTTCAGTCGAAAAGCATTTGAGATTTTGTAGAGGTGAAGGATTTCCTGTTGAAGTCTTAAAGATGTTGAAGCAGGCTTGTGTTTTTGAGCTGATTGGTCACCGTGATGCTGCCAACTTATCAAGCTTTAGTTCTGAGAATCTTGAAGGGATTGAAACTTGTGTAATTGAAGATTGCAGAGAAATGACAAGTATTATAGTTGGTAACAGTGAAGGTGGTGTTGCATTTCAACGCTTGAATAAGTTATACGTAAACAGTCTTCCAAATTTGGTGCACATTTGGAATGGTCCAATGAATTCTCAAAGCCTCTTCGATGCTCACAACTATAGTACTTAAAGAATGCAAGAGTGTGAAAGCACTATTCTCCCAGGTAATTGTCCGACAACTTAACCTGTTACAATATCTGCAAGTTGAGAATTGTCAAAACATGGAAGAAATTATCAATGGTGGCAGTAGAATTGAATACGAGGTATTTCCAAAATTGAAGAATTTGGAGCTCGGTCATCTTCCAAGATTGTCTAACATTTGCCGGGGCATGTCATGGAGTTGGAGGTCTCTGGAGACAATAACGATTGATACATGTGAGGAGCTCAGAAATTTCCCATTTACTTTTGAAAAAGCAGCCAAATTGTTAGTGATTCATTGCACTCAAAATCTGTGGAACCAGCTGGATTGGCCAAATGACACCACTAAAAAACATTTTAAAACACTTCATCGCCCCATATGAGGAAACTCAAGCACATCCATCATCCATCATCTCTTACATGTATTTCTGTGCAATGCCTTTGATGTCTTAATTGCTGCATTTGTAATCAGCCGTGGACTGTAGTTGTATTACAGATTTATTTGAAATGTTGGTACTTTTTTTTCCCTCTTCTTTAATGAATGAAATTTCCCTTGGATGCTATTGAATATTAAGGTTTATTTGAGGGGAGATTATTGCTAATTACCCCCATAGTTTCTTTAATGACTGACACATACTAGCTTTCACAGATTTAACCAGCAATACCCTTTGATTTTTAGAAACTCATCACTAATACCCCTTCAAGCTAATTCTGTCCAGCTTCAGATTACCAACTAAGATTAAATAAAATACATATCAATCAAATTATCTATTCAGATTTTTATACTAATTCAAAGATTTGACATGAGCAGGAAGTTTAACTTCTAAACTTGATGAACACCATTCAGATCTAATTGTGAATAGAATTCTAAGAGAGAAAAAGCATATCCAACCGTTCAACACCGAAAGTTTTTGAGCTCTGGAATCAAGAAGAAAAGATTTGAAGTAGAAAACGGGATAGATTTGACCACTTCGATATACAATATATACATCAAATAAACCTTAATTCACCTCATAGATGCCAGTAATTTTTCTATCTATTGATCATCTTCACAAATTATGGTCAAACGGTTTCCAAGAAGGCTGTGAAATCCACTATCTTCCCACTCTAATGTATCCCACCAACTCTTCTCTGCTTTAATCTCTATAATGCTATGCGTTAACCTGGAATCCATACCCAATTTCTTCAACTTAGGACAATCATAAAAGCTGATATATTCCAACAATGGCCAAACACTTTTCCAAATGTTAATCAATCCAGGGAGAGAGTGAAGTGTTAACTTTCTTAAACTGGGGAGTGCTATGCAACTAGAATCTACCATCTCTTGGACTATGATTTCCTTAATGGCTGGACACTCTTCAATCGTCAATTCCTCCAATTTAGAGAGACATTGAGTCAGTGAACTAGTGAAGACATATTCCAACTTGGGACAAGCATAAACTGACAAAATATTTAGCTCAGCGAAGCTTCCTTTTGATACAATTCCCTTCCAAATGCACGTCAAATTCCATAAATGATGAATACTCAGGTTCTCCAGCTTTGGAAATACAGCTGTAGAATGTTCATCAATATGAACAATAGTTCTTATCTCGGAGCATTCACATACTATACAAAACTTCAATCCATTGATATTACTAACCCCAAAGTTGGAAAGACTTTCAATGTCAAGGTGATGATCTAAATAGAAAGCAGTACTACGAGCTAATATTTGAAGAACCTCATCAGGTTTCTTCTCACCATTCACAAATCTCAAGCATTGAACATGTTGATCATAATCAAATTCCACATATTCCGGGACCCGAGAGGTAATGCGCTGGACATCAAGGCCAACCACAAAGTTGAATTCAGTTAGCTGCTGGTCTTTCCATGGTATGCTTTCTTTGAGGAAATGTTGGACATGCTCAATTTCTGGAAAATGGAAACTGAGACAACTCAATTTCTTCAACTTGCTGACCTCAGATTTGACAAATTTCACGTCCTCAGACCACCGTTCATCTCCTGGAAACACAACAATACTTAGTGTTTCCAATGCTTGCAGCCTTGATAGGGTGCCACTTGAAATCAAATTACTTGGTAGTTTAACATACTCACTGTCATCAAGAGATCCATAAAAAGACACTTTCAAATGACTCAGGGATGCCAATTTACCAATTTCATCAGGTAATTTGTGAATTTCAGTGCCTTTTAGATCAAGCACCTCAAGAGCATCAAGTGATCCCACTTCAGATGGGAGCATGTCAAAACGTTCACAATCTTGTAGAACAAGGATTTGAAGGTTTTTAAGCCCAAAAAGTGTCTTTGGCAAGGAATTAATTCTGGTGTTGGAAAGGTTTAAAACTTTAAGGGAAGTCATTGAATCAAAAAAAGAAATGGGCATTTTTCTTAGCTGAGTGTTTCTCTGCAAGAACAACGTAAAGAGTTCAGGGCAATATGGCCTCTCAGGCAGACTGCGCAAGTCATTATCCATCAAAAAAATCATCTTCGCCTGTTTCCACTCCTCTTCTGAAGGTGGTTCTGTTAAACCTGCACCAGCTCTCAATAACAATTGATCACCTACAGGAATAGGTAATATGCCACTTTCAGAGCCACTGACTGACCTGGACGATGAACTACTTGGATTTGATAGTTCCTTGCATCTTGAATATGGTTTCAACAGAAACTGACTACCTTCTGCTGCTGAAGACAAGATCCCCAGTGCTAAATCTCTGATTAAACCTTGCATTTTGATGGAATCACCATCTTTTGTGACTTCCAATTCCAACAGAGATTTACGCACCAGAACATCTATAATATCACATCCCCTTTTATGTGCATCAGCCTGAGGCCCAATGATTATACTTTCTTTGATACAATAATCTATGAAATTGGAAATACCAACCTCTCGGTCTTCTGGAAACAAAGCACAATGAAGGAAACAACTCTTTACATCATGATCCTTTAGTTGGTCAAAGCTGAATTTCAATCGTTGGATTGCATCCTCAATTTGAAATACTCTAGCAGTTTTAGGCTGGGAAAATTTCCTGGACGCATGCTTCCACACGCAAACATCATTTTCTTCAGCTAAGGTCCTTCCAGCAACTATAATCAGCAGTGGCAAACCCCCACAACCCTTGACTATAGCTTCGGCAAAGGGCTGGATTTCTCGTGAGGGAACAACTCTCCCTACCTGTTTGTAAAACAGTTTCCTGGCTTCCTTTCTAGAGATGGTTTTTACTTCAATCGCCTTAATCACATTCATGTTATGGCAAAGATCATGTTTTCTGGATGTCATTAGTATCTTGCAGCCATTTTCAGAGGTGGGATCAGGTATACCCACGGCCTTTAAATCAATCTGCTCCCAAACATCATCCAGAACCAACAAAAACTTTTTCCGTTTCAGAGTTTGGAATATATTTTCCGCAACTTGAGTATCGCTGTCAGTATTTTCATAGCACAATGATAACCGTCTTAAAACACCATTTTGGATTTTTCTTAGACTCCAATATCTTGAGACGGTCACCAAAATAATCACATCAAACATGCTTTTCGTTTTCAAGTGACTGACCAGGGCTTTCAGCACAGTAGTCTTTCCAACACCACCAATTCCATGAACACCAATTCTTGTTGCTTTAACATCATTTATGTAACTCAAGATCTTCCGCACTATTTTCTTAATTGATTTCTTGTCTTCTACACCGGATTTCTGCAATAATTCACCTTCCATTGAAATTTCATGTTCCTTTATACTTGTTGTGCCTAAATTTTTGGCTGCTATCAAGGGCGTAGGCCTAACCAATTTCTTGGCACTTGCATTTGATCCAGCCTTCAGCTGATTTACTCTTTCACTTTGAAAATGTAACCCCCCAGTTTCAAGATAAGTAATCTGAATTGTATCACCTTCTTCCACAATCTCCCTGCTCATTGCAGGAACCTGATCCTCTTCTTCCACAATCTCCGTGCTTAATGCAGGAACCTGATCCACTTCTTCCACAATCTCCGTGCTTAGTGCAGGAACCTGATCCACTTCTTCCACAATCTCCGTGCTTAATGCAGGAACCAGATCCGCTTCTTCCACAATCTCCGTGCTTAATACAGTGCTGTCATCCTCTTCTTCCACAATTTCTGGGCTTAATGCAGGAACATAATCCGCAGCTAAAGGAGATTTTATATTTGCAGAAGTTACTGTCTCGCTTTCAACTTCAAAACCATCAGAAGTCATCCCGTCTTTGCTTGAAGAAACTGGAAGTCTTTGTGGTTCACTCGTCACCACAGATTCTAGAGCCACATGTCCCAGATCTTTTTCACGTCCAACCAATCGACTGTACACAAAATCACAATAATCAAATTTTCGAAAGCTTAAGCAACATAACAAGATTTTTTTTTTTTTTTTTAACCAACTCTTCCTCTTGGCGTTTAGAAAAATACTTTTTGAATCCCCTATGAAAAGAGAGAGTCGAGTAAAATAAACCTGCTTGGCTTAATTTTCAACGAATCCACAGGAGGAATTGCAGGGACAAGTTTGGGAAGCGAATCCAAGTACTAAACCAACAGTCCGCGAATTCTCCTCTCCTCTTGCTCGATTTTCGATTTAGATTTTTCCGATTGCTCCCAGTCATCGAACAATTCATCGACCTGGTAGAGGATCTCTTCAAGACCGGAATAATTGTGGTAGGATCTAAAGCTTTCGTGATTCCGAAGAAAAGACTGTGCTTCAGCTAACTTGAGACGCAGCTGTTTCCGGTGTGTGTTGTTCCTGAAAGCGTTGGCGTGGGTGTCCAGTCTGTCGCACTCCACATCCAAGAAAGACGCCAGTCTATCAGCCATTGATATGCCTTAAGGACTTGCAATTTTTGAAGACGAATGTAAAGAAGAAATCAGGAAAGATATTGACTTCAGGGCTTCAATTGAAGGAATAACTCGATACCACATACTCTCTTTGATTAGGTCCTTGTGTGGGAATAAAGCCTGTGGGCCGTCTCCCCCAGGTCAGAAGGGGTGTACTACTGTACGTTCCATTAATGTGCATCATCCATTCTATTAAGCCTAGTTAGTAAATATGGGTACGACAAAGAAAGGGTACGAAAATTTTACGGGTATAATACGACAAACGGTAAAAAATACATTTATAAAAATTCGGCAATAAAATTCAGATACGGAAAAAATACGGTACGGATATATACGGGTTTAATACGGTGTATTGTCAATAATACGTTTTGAAAAATACGGCAATATTAATCTTAGTTTTAACACTTTTATGGACTACCTGGTTAAAATCAACATAACATTTCAAATACAAAGTATTCAATTAACCAATAACACAAATACACAATACATAGCTGATATTCAAATTATAATCTCCAGATTCAAATACAATATTTAGCAAAGATTCAACTATAGTGTCAAATTAAACACATAAGTCATAACAAAATCAAAATTCAAAGTTGAATAAGAGCTCCAAACAAATAAAATACACAAATAATACAACAAAGATTCAAATTATAGTTTGTAACAAAAACTCACAAAGTACATAAACAACAATAAGTCAATAACAACTCAAAAAAGAGCATCGTCCAACCAAGCAATGTCATCATTATTCATTAAGTCATCCATGTAACCCTCAACTGTTGGTGTGGAATTAGCATCTTCGTCCATATGAATTTCTTCATATTCATAGTCTGGAAGCTCTCTCAATTTCTCAAGATCTATAGGTTCCAAGTCACGACTCATCGTGGAAGTGAATTTATCCATCATCATCGTGTTCATCCTCACATACACAAGTGTGTCTAGCATTTCATGTGACAACCTATTCATTTTTTTTGTTTGAGCAGCTTCAAAGGCACTCCAATTTCTCTCACATGATGAAGCGTTACAAGGTTGACTTAGAATTCGAATGGCATACTTCTTGAGCACAGGAAGATCATCCCCATTGTAATCCCACCATATTCCTACAAATGACATAAAAAACTTTCTTGAATATAAAGAGAGAAGCAATGTATAGTAAAGATATTGAAATTTTTTAAAACACTTACGAGGATGACTTGTTTGTAACATTGTTTTTGCCGTTGCAGTAAATAAGGTAGCTGGCCTACTACAATACAACTGAACCTCGCTCATAAATGGATGATTTTCTTCTATTAGAAGCAGGTTTTCATGAATGAAATTGATGCCATCTTTCATCTCCCTATCCTCTCTAAAATTTTGTGAGCAAAAGTAAGCTGGATTGAGAAAGGCAGATGTAGCATGTATAGGATGAATGATGTTGTTGACCCGACGACTCTCAAACAATTCCCAAATTCTCCCATACTTGCTTGCCTCACTATTACATCTTTCTTTGGTTGCAACTTTTGCCCTCGTCATTGCTTCATATAAGTAACCAACAGTAGATCCATCACCATCAACCAAACGAAGAACTCGAACCAATGGCTCAATAGTTTTTATAACCTCCCTTCCTCTAGCCCAAAAATCACTCTGAACAATTTCAGTGACCCTTTTACCTGATTCAGTCTTACAATAATCAAAACCCCTCCATTCAGATGAAGCAACAAAGAGTCGAATTTCATTCTCCAAATCCAACACAGATTGAAGCATTAAAAAATTTGAAGCAAATCTTGTGGCATAAGGTTGTCTCAATTGTCTATCTTTGGTGAACTCTTTCATTCTTTGCATGAAGAATCGTATGCCGTGTCATGAACATAACTATTATTCTTGCTTCATCTGTGGCAACTTTTACCCAATTAACTTCTTCATATATGTCTTTCAAAAGAAGCTGAATTCCATGAGCAGCACACCTCGTCTTATACATTCGAGGATACAATCCAATGAGCATGTCACCAGCAGATGTGAAATTGCTACCATTATCAGTTATGAATTGCACAACATGTTCTTGTCCAATTGATTCAATCACAGAAACAACAATTTCTTTCAGATAAATCCCAATTTTTCTTTCTTGAGAAACATCTAATGATTTTATAAACACTGCACTGCCAGGTGAATATGCCACAAGATTAATGAAAGATCGGTGCCTTATATCAGTCCATATATCAGACATTATAGTGCAACCAGATCCAGATGTATCTCAAGAACGCTTCACCATAGCAACATACTCATCAACACCTTTTCTAGATTCTGGAATTAACTTTGTTCGAAGAGTTGAATAAGATGGAAGCTTGTATGCTGCACCATATTCAGCCACTGCCTTGACATATTCTCCAAAAGCACCAGTTTGAACAACATTAAAAGCAATATTGTTCACCACAAAACACTTAGTAAGCATTTTATCAACAAACTCCTTATCTTTTTTCTTATTTATTTCTAGTAAAGATGCTTGACTTTGACGTCTTTGGCTACCCTTAGAAAGTGGTGAAAATGGTGAATCTGTTTCCTCCTGATGATCATTAGAGTTTAAAGCAGTAGAAGAACCGGCTGAACTTTTTAATTTTTTGTTACTTCCACTTCTAGACATAGCTAAGAATGCGCATGCTTGTGTCTCATGATTGACTTTACTACAAATCTCAACATCATGGCCAGTAATTCCCGACAAGTGTGCTTTAATTCTGTAAGCCCCACCACTAAATACTTTTTGACAAAATTTCCATTTCCATTTATTCCCTTGGAGCTCCTCAACATGCTCCCAAATTTTATCTTTTTTTTCGTACCATATTGATTTGAGTCTATATTTACAAGAACATAAAAGAGAACATCATCAAATACAAAAGGAAAAAAGTTAGCTTATAATCTTTTTTCTTTCCTACGCATTATAGCATGTAATCTTTTTATTTCCTACGCATTGTATTTAGAATAATCAGCTTTAATTTAGAAATTAGAATCAACTTTCAATATATCATTATTCAGAATAATTCGCAATAAAAGAATATTACATTTTCCACAAAAGTATGATTTGTCACACGTATACATGAATTTAGTTAAGATTATTATCAATTAATCTGCCATGCAATCCATAGATTTGAGGCCTTGAGTCAAAGAGGAGACGTACAATTATTTGTCAGTTGCAGAGAGAGATCAATCTTTAATCTATAAGGTTCTGGATGAAAATTAGTGATAAAATAAACTTTAAATCTTCTGGATAGTGTCTGTATCAAAATTTTCAAATTAACAGCAAAATTTTGCAATAGTATACTAGTATCAGAAATGTTAGCAAGGTAAAAGTATGATTCAATTGTCTTACAACCATCTAATCATCTTAATTTCTCTACTTTGAATGATTATGAGGCAGACCCCACTAGATGTTTGGTACTGATATATTCTTGCTTTTCCAGCCATATATCCAGTTATCCACTACATGAAAGTTTGAAACCCAACACACTTCAATATTCCTATATATTATTATTACTAAAAAATAAAAACTAAAATTTTGATTCTTCTATTCTCTCAAAACAAGGCTACGAAAATGAAATCAATAAACAACGTGAAACTGAGTGTGTGTATTAAACTTAAACCAGGCACTTCAATAAAGTGAATGAAATATTTTTCTCTAAATTTTATTGGTTCAGTAACATCTTTCTTGATTGCGCACTAGTTCTCCATGGTTCAGTAACATATTTTTCTTCCTTTTCAGGATAAGATCAAATATCTTGTCTACATCTTCTTACCTAAGGAATTAACTTATAAAATGTGCAAGGAAAAATACCCAATAATCTTTGGAAGATCCCCAACAAAGGAATCACTCAAATAGTGCAGAATTCATGACAAAAACCAATACACATAAACAAAACCTCTCACAACTGATGGTTACTTACAAACAGAGCAAAACAGAGAAGACAAAATCCCAAATACTTGTATTTATGAATTCAGAATCATACAAAGAAAGCTAACGCTAACATTCCAATACCATCATCATTTCCAACAAGCAAGTAGTGGAAACAGTAAGAATATGCAGGATTATAAGCAAATCATCAAACGGCAAAACATATCATACCAGAAATACAATACCCAAAAAAAGGTTAACTACCCAGTAAAGGAAACAATCCAAATAGAAAAAGTTCGGTCAGAAAATAACAGAAATATCAAACACCAATACTCCTTAACAAGAAGAACCATGTTTCAAACAAATCCAGCAATCCACTACCATAACAAATCCATCAATCCACCAAAGAGAAAAGAACAAGTGTTAAGTGTGTACCTTGAAGTCCCGAACTTGAAGTTGAAGCTTGGAAAGAGAACAAGAGATGAAGAAAAGCTGAAAACGTGAAGATTTGAGGAAGAAAAGCTAAAGAAGAACTGAACTAAGGAAGAAGAAGTGAAGATATGAAGAAGAACCGAAGAAGAGAGATTTGCTTTAATTTTTAGTAATAACCCACTAAAACGACGTCGTTTTGGGGGTGACCTTTTTGTTTTTTTTTTTTTCAATAATTCATGAATTATTCGCGAATAATTCGCGAATTATACAGGAAGCTTTATAATACGCGTATAATTCGACTGAATTTGTAAAAAACGTATACGTGCGTTTTATACATGAATTATACGGTTGTCCGTACAATTCGCGTATAATACACGTTTTTACTAACTAGGCTATTAAGAGATAATTTCTTTTTCAACCTTATAGTTTCAGTTAAATTTTTTAGTCCAATCTTTTCAAATATTTTTTGTTTTGGTCTTTTTAATTTCAAATTACTACTGTTTTAATCTTTTGACTTCGTAAAAGACTAGTTGATTGTTAAATATGTATTGAAATGACAAAAATACCCCTGTTAGGAGAAAAATAAAAAATTCCGTACACAAACAACACTAAATTAAAAATAAATAAAAAAACATATTAACCACTACACATTTGAATTAAATAAACACATTTTGCATTACAAATTCAATATATTTATTTAATTTTGATTCACTAATGTGTAACGTCTTTATTTATTTCAATTTACAATGTTTAATGTGTTTTTTTAATTTTTTTTATAATTTGTTTATGTAATTTAGTTTTGTAATGCATATATATATATATATATATATATATTTAAAAAAAATGCATTTCTATACAAATGTTCAATAAAATTTTATTGACTTTTAAAGATGGGTATTTTTGTCGTTTCATTATAATTTTAGAGATTAATTAACATTTAATTAAGTCAAAGGATTACAGCAATATTAATTTGAAATGAAAAGACCAAAATATAGTATTTGAAACAAGTGGACCAAAATGTAGTTACTGAAACCACAGGGATGAAAAAATTACGTCATTCTATCAATATCACGCAAAGTAAATGAAACCCAAACCAGATTGAATTATCGTCGCTGGAGTCCAGAGATTTACTGTAACAATAATTAACTCTTAAACTTCTTTTAATCCAGTAGACTCATTGGTCTTTATGTGACAAGTGAGGCTTATTTGCCATTTGGTACTTGTTATGTTAAAAATACATACTGATGTCAGGATCATTAATTAGAGCTTAACAAATACTTAAAGATAAAATAGTATTAGTTGTCAAAATCTAAATCGTCTGAAAGAGATATTTTATATTAATCCTATCATATTTTAAGATAAGGATTAAAGAATGGTCTCCACGTGTCAAAACAACTTACAAAATACTATTACACTGATCTTAAAGGTATAAATGAGCACATCTCTTCACGAAAGAGGGGGTTTAGGCATAGGAGAGCTAGACACAAACGAGAGCTTCAACCATTATTTTTTCTCTATAAATAAAGCATTTCTCTATTTTTGTATGCTTTATAGGCAAAATTAGAAAAATAGTTAGAGAATAATACAGTAACATTTTATGTAGGATTCGCTTTAAGCGTCCTAACTACTATAAAAATCTCCCTTGTTAATATATTATTTATGTGTCTACAAACATATATTATCTTAGATCGATATACAACTCTCATGATCATATCACATGTAATTTCTCAGAACAACTTAATATTTTACACGTGTAAGTAATTGGTGTCAAAATCACGTATCAACAATACTGATAGCTATTGAGAAGTGGAGAATTGATTGCATTAGCTAGCAAATTCCAAAAGCTAAATTTCTCGTTACAGCGAGTTGCTGAGTTCCAACTTGATGTAGGGAATAGGACTCTATAAAATGATGTACATTCGTGTGTTTTAAGGACTTTTGAAAGCCAAAAGTCATGGGAAACATCCTAATAACTATAAAAATGTTTTTTTTTTTTTTTTAATAACTGAGTGATCAGGTCAACTTGTACGCACCTCAACTAATCTTTAAAGTCTATTGAACACTTTACAAACTCAAATGACTCGATAAACCACAATATTATTGCGATAGGTGGTCATAAGGTTTGAATTCAAAAACTAAAGACAAGGAGCTATACAAATGTTATTTTTGGCCCTAGAAAGTAACACAAGGTATTATAGGTACGGTATATCATTGATTACTTGAGGGGAGAGACTTGTAATTGGAATTGAGTGGTTTTGTATATAGAATAACAGCAATGCTACAGACACCAGAAATTGGTACCGAAAATTTGCAACGAAATATGTGGCACCTGACTCGGATATCGCCACGGAGGACACGATAGAAGACTTTCGTAAATGGACGGCCGTCCAACATTTTCGGACAGTCGTCCATACGTCCTGGACGGCCACAGTCCATAAAAAATATTTAAAAATAAACTAAAAATCAATGGAACACCATCCAAATACTAGGGACCGACGACCCTTTAATATGAACGATCGTCCAAATTATATGGACGACCATCCAAATAAGCACATAGATGGATGCCTGTCCATCTAATGTGGATAGCCGTCCCTATAAAAGGGACGGTCGTCCACAATAGATAGACTAGCGTCCATTTAGTGTTAAAAACTTAAAAAAATAAAATAAAAATGCCATTAGATGGACACTAATCCATCTAGTGTGGACGATCGTCCCTTGTATATAGACGGTCGTCCACATGAATGGACTGACGTCCATATTATGTTAAAAATAATAAAGACATAAATTTAGGGATTTTGGTTCCAAGACAATTTCAAAAAATGCAAAATAGCAAAAGCACCATATCTGCTACCGTTGAAGCCACATTATCTACTGCCGTTATTCACTTCTTCGTCTTCATCGTGTGGACTCCAGCTAGACTACACAGTTAAACCACCTATGAGTATTCTTTTTTTTTTTTTTTTGTACTTCATTTATCTGTTGGTTATCATTCATTGAACAAAGTTGAAAACTGTGATAATTTGTTGGGTTGTTATTTGGTTGGGTTTTGCTTGTAGAAGCCCTAATAATTTGCATCAAAACTATCCGAAGGATGTATGTTAATTGGTTGTGCAATAATGCTATTTGTATTGATGAATGAGGCATATTTAAACAGTTGTGTAATAATGTTAATTTTAGAATGATATGGACGCTTGTTCTTTAACTTTCATTTGTTGTGTGTAATTTAGAGATTTACACAATGTCTAATTGTTTGTTCCTCAAATGATTTTTCTGTTACTTTCTAAAAAATTAATAGTAGAAGTTAAGGGAGCCAGTTGTGTGAATTGGGCAGAAACTTAACATTTCTACTCTAAAATTCTGGGTTAATGGATAATTGTAGCTATTAGTTTGCAAGATGCTCTATATTAAGTTTTGAAGAAATGCAAAGCTAAAACAAGTCGTTACAAATTAATAGTTGGTGATGATTGCAATAAGTTGAGTTTGGTAGAGTTAGGAATTTGAGAACTGTATTCTTTGTTGCTGAGCTCTTACTCGTAATGATAGTCAAGTCGGCAATCATGTTAAGAAGGTATAAGTGGTCCTCCTTCATTGCTGATTTAAATCTTTATGCATTAATGGAGTTAGGAATTTGTAGATACTTTGATGTTGAATGCAAATTTATAGCAACCACTTATTTGTTTTTAGCTTGAGGTCTTCCTTTTTATGCACATTGTAACCCCATTATTAAGAATCTGATGAGTAGATAGATGTTTACTAGGATTTGGAGATATTAAGTATTCTGAGCATGGGGTAACTAACCTTTTATTAAGTATATGTAAATTAGATGCCCTTTCACTGTCATTGAATCAGTTCACTGTGAAAGCTATATCCCACCAAGTTTTCTTTAATAGCTGATTACAGCAGCTTTTGTTCTTTCTTATGATCTTATCCAACATCAAGTTAGATTTATTCTAAGTCCCAAATCATTTCTTAAAGCTAAAAGATTAGTATTAGGAGAGTTGAAGAGAGTTTGCAAATTCTCCGCGAACTTGCATCATTATGGCTTTAGAAAGACAAGCAAGGTCTATAAGACATTGCAATTGAAATGAATGCCTGAACAATGAAGAACATATGTTTTACTGCAACACCTTAGATCAAATTTAACATGTGATGATTAAATGTCAAAACATGTCCAAGCGTCCCGAAAAATGACCTGGTATCCAATATATTAAGAAGAGATGTAGTTTCTTATGCATTATGATTTTATAACGTCATGTCAACATCTGGGTTTTGCCATGGTCCTTGCAGTAAATATTTTGTCTGTAATTCCTGTTTATTAAATCTTGTTTCTAGAAATGGTCTCTCATGGGTTTAAAGTACTTGATCTTCTTCTTAATACAAATTAATTAAGGCTGATTTGATTAAGAACTATCAATTTTTGTGTATGTTTCATTTATTGCATTAACTTATAACTTGAACATTCAATTTATTACCTTGAGTAGGTACAACCAGCTCAACAACCAAGTACTTGTTAAACTTAAAGGCAATTAAACTTTAGAAGAACCTTTAATTATATCAACCTCTATATGACTCTGTTGTATCTTCTTGTTAATATTTTAAATTTTTGTGCCACGCTACCTGATTATGTTCATACGAGATATTGAAAGACACAGCACAAACACTTGAAACTATAGATCCATAAATTTGAAGAAGCAAACAAATATAAACTTCAAACATGATTTTTCATTATAGTTCTTTTTTTTAAATATCTGCATAATTACTTGTGTATATGTTTTTTTTTCAGGAAGTTGCTGGTTTTAGAAGAAAGTATAAAATGGTAAGAGCAAAAAATACAACTATTCCTCATGAAGGCACATCGTCATCTCGAGTCCAATTTCGAGACATGCAACATAAAAAGCAGTACAAAGAGATGGCGAAAAGAGATATTTGTCTTGGAAGAAGTTTGGATTTAGGATTTATAGCAAGTTTAGGTTTAGGTGATGACATTAATGGTTGGATTTGTAATTTGAAATGGGACCAATTGGTGAGTATTAGATATGACGGATATAAGCATTTGATTTATGAGTTTTTTAGTAGTTTGGAAGTTGTGGAGACAGATACCGATGATTTTCTAGCGTATATAATGTTTTTTAGATTAAAGAATCAGAATTGTGTGGTGAGGCCACAGGATTTAGCAATCTGGATAGGATTTGATTTTGAAGGTTTGGATAACGTATCCAGAACGTGAGATTTCAAATAAGCTTGGACGGATGTTTCTAGAATAGGGGTTTACCATCCACAGGTGTAAATCTACAAAGTTAAAGAATCATACCATGAGAGTTTTTCACTGATTTTTGACTTTCACATTTAATGGCAAGAAAGAGACAAATGGAAATGTGACAGTCAATGATTTATTGTTCATGGAAGTAGCAATAACAGGGAAGCAAGTAAATTCAACAAAATTATTGATTAAGAAGTTGGGAGAGATTAAAGCAGAAAAATGAGAAATATATTGGGTTATGCTAATATGTGAGAAGTTAGGTTTAGAGATCACCCTTTCTGATAAAGCCAATAAGATAACATTTTCTGCCAATAATTTGTTAGGGAATGTCACATTGTGTAAAATGGGTTTGATTAAAAAGAATGTGCCAAGAGAATGGTTTCTGATTAGGGATGAAATGGAGGAAGAGGCAACGGTTCAGGAAGGTGTCCCTATTCCAAAAGGAAATCAAGGACGAGTCTATGTGCGCAAAAGAAGAAGAACAAGTATTGAACCTAGATATTCTTAGAATGTAGAAGAAATGTCTTCTCATACTTTAGACAAAATAGTAAGCAGATTTGAGCAGATTGAAAGGTTTCAAGAGGACAGTATTTAACGTATTGACAGGAAAATGCAGGAACAGCAGAATCAGTTTCAAAGTGATTTCAACTCATTCGCATCAAGAATAGAAGAAATGGTTACATCCTTGGGGAATGCATGACAGAAATATCCAGCATGATGAGGAAATTGTCAACAGCCTCCTCCTCCAATTAGTTTCCACCCCCTACACTATGATGAAGAACTTCTCAACATCCTTAGGGAACGCACTATGAATGTTAATTGTCGTTATGTGTAGTTTAAATAGTAAACTCTATGTACACAGATTATGTTTGCCTTTTGTTTATAAATATGTTAATTATTAAAGTTTGATTTCACAAGATATTCTCAATTAGCTGAACTTCTCTAATATCATATGAATATTAATTCTCAGTATGAATGTTATGTACGAAGATTATATTTGCCATAGTTTTATATCATTAATTATTGTTCAATGCATGTCTGGTGGGTGTCGAATCCAACAAATAATAAAATTCTCACTCTAAAAAAAATACAAATTGTAATAGTGATGAGCAAGGTCGTATCCACAGAGATTGGGTAGATTTATTTTAATGAAAATTAAAGCAAAGAAAAAGGGGGGTTTTGAAATTTCAAAGTGAAATAAAAGAAAACAATTATAATCAACTAAAAATTAAGGGGAAATCAATATCAAGCAAATATCCAACCAAAGGTATAATTTCAAAATTGGTTCAGAGAATTGATCACAGATACAAGGATAAAATCTTCTATTCTTCACTAAATTGGTTATGGTTATTAACAAGCTCTAACAACCTATCTCTCCTTACTTTCTCGATAACTAAAACAAGCTCTTTGATTACTTCCCTTATCAATAAACAACCCTAAACAAGCTCTTAGGATTTAATCTATCGACAACATTAATAATTAGAGAGACTACCAATACTAGCCAACAAATACACAAGCTCGATTCATTTAGACTAGATTATACATCTTCATAACATAAATCGAAAATCCCTTTATAATCAACTATGTTATTTCACCACTAATATTAGAACACTTAAACAATTACGGATTTAAAGTTCTAAATGGCAATTTATCAACTTGATAATTGAAGAACGGGCCCTTTGCATCAATCAATCAAGACAATAATTGTTAATAAACATAGAAGATATATAAATAGTAAAGAAATAAAAGAACACTGAAAATTATTTAGATCTCACAATTCTTAAAGAACCAAAACTTCAATTATCCTTCAGTTGGAAGAAAAGTATTTAGCTACACATAATTAAAAGAATGCCTAAAGAAAATAGAAGAGAGAGAGGTAAAGATAGATGTCCCCTTTCTTGTGAATAATCTCCCTATGTATAACCCATCTAATAATAGTCATCCTATTTAGATCAGGAAACTAATTAAAAGCAAATCTCACCAAAATGGGGAGTCTTGGCAAATCCTAGAGATTAAGAAAGGGTAAATAAATCTTTCTAGCTGTCATACATATCTTTTTCTCCAATAAATTTGTAACCCTAGCTAGGTCAAAAATCTCTGATCCAATAAGGCGCGCCCACGCTTTATCTGCTGACTACTTTTATGAACATTCTAGGAAAACAGGATGTGCCCATGCTTTAAGCAAAATCCGCTTCTGGAATGTATCTCTTTTTGAGCTCCGATTTTTTTCTCTCCAAAACTCTTGATTTTGAATTCAATTTGATTTAACTCCTTAATCTACTCCACAAAATATGAAACATAATCAAAATCCAAGATTTAAGTATTTATAACAATTAAAACATGAGGGAATATAACAAATATATAGATATTATGAATGCTTATCAATATTTCAATGCATATGTATATGTAATACTAGACATACCAAAAGACATATCAAATTAAAATCTCAAATGAAATTTAGAATAATATATACTGAAATGTGATAATAATATATATTGAAAACATTTAGAATAAGAATAAGATACATTTATGTTATTATCACGAATTCAAAACCCTACAACATACAACCTACTCTTACCCAACCAGCAACAAAAATAATAAAAATAATAAAAATAAAACAACTGAATTAGCATACAGCTTACTGCATTCGTCATAAATTAACCATAATGCGAATAATTTCTACTGAATATAATTTTATATGCTTCAACTAGTTAACGATATCAAATCTCTCCTAACGAAACATGTTCATCATTTACATCCTCCTGCCCAGTACATAAATTATTTTTTCCTGTGAGATTCTGAATCAGACTAGTGGACAATTGTCAATGTTTAATAACCACAATTTAGCACATGTTATAGAAAACTTAAGGTTTTACAATTATACAACATACGTAACACATACCTGAGTAGCAACAACATCATTTGACAACACTTGAGTTCCAAGTACACTTTCAGCAATGTTGTCTCGCTCTGCTAATAATTCTTTCCCTATAAAGTAGCATAACACATTAATAATCAAGTAAATATTATTATAAACTTCAAATAAGTATATAATGTTTCAAAAACAAATATTGTGTAAGAATAGGTGAATAACTCATACCAAATCTTTGTTTTCTCAATTTTTTATTTTTAGCCCTATGTACAATTTCGTCAACCTTCGATTGCTTTCTTTTGCATGGAGGACGACCTTTGCTGCGAACTGCATGTGGACTAATAATTAGACTATTCCCCTCTTTGGGAGGACTGTCCCCATCTTTACTACCAAGCCCTCCCTCACTTTCTTTCTGCTCCAACTTTTTTTCTCATGCCAATCATAAAGTCCATCAACATGTTACAATCTTCCTCATTGTTTGATTCCATATCGGCTACTGTTAGCAATATATTAGAGAACTTCTCAAAACGCTATCCTTCAACGTTGGTGCTCCACCTATTATAACTTACCTTGATTTTCGTATGACATCTATTTATGTTTTTCCTCCAACGCCGTAGAATGTACTTATCTGGAACGTGTGAAACCCTTTTATGAATCAACACAATAATGGCATGTCTACATAAAATCCCTCGGAACTCAAACAAATGACAATTACAACAAATATCACATGAACTTTCTTCAAAGTATACCAGAAAGGGAATACGCCGATTACTATCTCCAAACCAAACATCTTCTAAAACTTGATACTCCTCATACAAATCAGACTTTTTCAGAAAAGATAATTCATAATAAATCTTCCCCACAATCTCTTCTTGAAACTCTTTAAATTTTGCAGTTGTGTATGCATTTTGAAATTGTTTCTCAATAGGGTAATTAGTTATGCATGGTATCCAAGACTTGAAAGATCTAAAAGCAGTCTCCCTTTCCTTTTTCACTTTATCTCGCAATGCGTTATCATATTATTCCACAAATTGTTTTAATGTTGTTTTGGAACTTACATATCCATCAAAAAAAGCATTCATACTTTCACTACGTTGGGTAGTAGACATATGTTAGACCGGTCGTCACGGTCACAAAATTAAACCTAAGTACCGTAGTTAGCGGTAAGCAGGGTCGAATCCACAGAGAGCAAGACTAACGACCTAATGTATATTTGAGTTAACGAAAGAGAAATTGGCAAAATGATTGATTAAAACTAAGGAAACTAATTACTTGCAGGAAATTAAAGGCATTAAATAAATTGCTAACTAAAACTCAATATTAAAAGCGTTGTCGCTACGGGTTCGGTTTGACTCAAGACCAACTCTCACAATTCCTCTCCTCGCTCTTCAATTTCCTAATCCTACAAGGCTAGGCAAATCAATAGAAATATCTCCCGGCAATCTAGGCATAATCTATCATGTCTCCCCGTCGTCTTAGTTACAGATCGATTGGTTAAAAACTATCATTGACTAACCGAAATATGCTAAACCCTTAAACACCACTAGTTGGTACAACGTTAATAAGTACAACCTATCAACCTGTATCATCCAATCAACTAATTACACAATAAATGCATTCCTAGTAGAAATAATATTAAACGCTACTACAACTTGATTGCATCAGTACCCAAGCAATTTAAAGTCATAATCAACATTCAATAATCTCAAACCGACATTCAATTATGCGAAAAGTTATATATCAATAAACGTTCTCAATGGACATTATCAATTCAACATGTCGAGCATCAGAATAATATTAAAGTATCGCAAACAAACTGAAATGAAAACAAATATAATCTGAATACAAGAAACTTAACCAAATATCCAACATTCGGGCTCATCCAACTAGTCGAGAGCTGACGAGGAGATCAGTGGAGTCAATCTCGATCTCGCCCACACCGTAATGGACAACCGGGAACTCAGCCGCTCATGGTGGTGACGACGGAGGCTGAAACAGTGGAAACAGAGTTGATCATGGCGAAAAGGAGGTAACCGACAGTGATATGATGGGAAGAAGGGCCGAAAACAACCAACGGACAGCCTAGAATACGAACAGACGCACTTCGCCGGAAAACGTTAATTTTTCGGCGGGTCTCCAGAAAATGGTGGCGGAAATGGGATCCGAAGGTACCAATAGAAAGCTCTGGTGATGGGGAGTTCAGATAAGGTCCTGGGGAGGTGAGAAGTCGTCAGAAATGAGCAGGATGTGGGCTGGAAGATGAAGAAGCGCGGTGGCAAAATCGCGGATTCCGGGGGTTTTCGCGGCGACTCAAGCTAGGGAAGTGTAGATCTGAGTGTGGGGAAGGGAGATCGACCCTTGGGGAGCCGAATCGTCGTCGAAAAACGGCCAAAACTGGCCGGGAAGATGAAACGACGCGGTGGTAGAAGGCGAAGCGTCACGGTGTTGTGTGGCGTTTCACGGTGGCGGCTGATGACGGATCGATGCATGGGGAGATGAATCGTCGCCGGAGGGAGACGAAGGGTTGCCAGAAAACTGGGTGAACAGCCTCCCTGGAAAACGCGATCTGCACTTTTCTTTTATAGAATAATTTGTAAAATATCAGTTTAGTCCCTACTAATTGAAAAGTGACAAAATCAGCCCCTTAAAACATGACATTTTACCCCCTAAACAGCATAAATGAGACAAAATCACCCTTAATCCATAAAACACAACCTAATATCAACTCATATACTTTCCAAAATCATTTCAAACACGTTAAATTTATAAGAAAAATATTAGGAAGCGATTTTCATGAATAAATTCATAAATTCTTTAATTGTCTCAATATACTTCAATTTAATCACAAATGGGGTATTTTTATCACCAAAATAGAGTCACTTTCATGACTCTAACACACTCCCCAACTTACTCTTTGCTTGTCCTCGAGTAAAGTTAAAAGAACTCTTTCAACATTCTCACAAAACCATACACAACTATATTCATCAACAACAAAGACATTCATCAAAAGGTAAAGTGAAGAATTTGAACATAACAAGTAAATAACACAATCCTAAATAAAGAGCTAAAGTTTCTGTCAAGATTTGCCTATCTCCATTCAAGTTTCTCAAACACACAATTCATATCACAATGTTAAAATATCATGCAAAACTCCCCAACTTATGTACACGCAACATAATGCTCATTTTCCACACAAGATTTTGACATATAATTTCTTTTTCATTCATCACCTCTCTTTTTTTTTTTTTTTTCTTGTCTTAACTTCTTAAGCTTTCTAGAAGGTCCGTGTAACGGGCTTTAGGTCAATGACTCCCAAACCAAACGCCTATAGGGCACTAAATGTAAAACACTCCTTGGACTTACTCACCCGAACCAACTAGGCTACAAGCCAAGACTTTATTTTTTTATTTTTTTTTATAAAGCTCATGATCTATGTAATGACTTCTTAAGCTTTCTAGAGGACCCATGTAACGAGCTTTAGGCCAACCGCTCCCAAGCTGGATAGCTTTAGGGGATTAGGTGTAGAACACCCCTCGAGCGTACTCACTCGAGTCAACTAGGCTACAAATCAAAACCAAATCATCAAGCAACATTTAAGCACTTTTAACACACGCAAGATAATAAATGAAACTTTGCTCCATGGGCATGTAAAGTATGTGGGAGACTTGCATAAACACTAAAACGCATGACATTTAACAAAACGGTGTCTAACTACAATTATGGACAAACCTAGCACAAAAAGAACCAATAGTTCAATGTTTAAAAACATGTTGCAACAAAAAAAAATATTTCACAAACCTCACAAAACCTTTCAACTAGCACCTCAATTGCTTCTAAAATGGTAATTATGCATGAATTCATGAAATTTTTTTAAAAAATAACTCACTTTAGTTCACTTTAACCACTTTTGGACTTACAAGAGTAAGATTCAACATATTTTCAACAAAAAACTACATCATCATGTCACAAAAATTTAAGCACTCTGTTCAACACACAATCTCCACAAAAGCATCATCAACAATACTTCACACAAAATATCACAATCTCCACAAAAGCATCATCAACAACACTTCCCAAAAATATGATCAACAACGTACTCCACAAAATAAAAATCAATCAACACTCCCCAACTTAAAATGTCATTGTCCTCAATGACCCACAACTACAAACATCCTCCCCAACTTAGCATCAAATGATCTCAAATGGCAATATGATCAATAACATTAAAATCGTCCAACATATTTGAGAAACAAGAAATCTAACAATAACAGCATATAAGGTGGAGAGATACAACCTGAGGAACAATGATGGGGTTGTCACCAACGGAGTTTGTGGAGCATGCATAAGCGAAGCCTTGGACTAATTAATGAGTTTCCAAACATGGCAATTCCTGTAAAGACAAAAACAACAAAAACATAAAAGCAATAACAACATATGTAAAAAGGTGGGTTGCCTCCCACTAGCGCTAAGTTTTAAGTCTTCAGCTAGACTGAATGCAAACATCAAGTTCAAGGTGGTTGAAATGTTGGCTGTGCCTTACATGACCCTCGCCATTCAACAACAAGTAGGGTATCACGAGGTCCTAAGAAGGCATATTTGAATTTAAAACGCCATTTCCTTGTGCACAAGTCTTTTAAGAACTTGGCATAGGCAGGTATGAGCTTAATGGCATCTAGAAGTGGAATACCAATCAGCCCTTGTCTAAACAACTCAACCATTTCCTCCATCCTAGTAGTTTTCTTAAAGCTGGATGCATTATTCGACTCTAGGGATTGAGGACAAGGTTCTATCAGCATGTCAAATGCAGGGGATGGTTCTTTCTCCCCAACTTCCTCGTTTTCATGTCTCGGCACACCTAACTCTATGGTTGGTTCTCTTTCACTCCTCTCGGCTTGGTTTCCCTCTAAGCTCTCTTTCTCTCCAAACTCAGCATAAAATTCCCTCTCAAGCCTAGCTTGTTCATGACACCCCATCTGGTGAGGTGCACCCTTGGGATTATCTACAACTTGACTCAGCAAATGACATTCCTCTCTCTTATAAACCACTTCAGCTATTTGAGCAATTTAGGTCTCTAGCTTACTAATAGATTGGGAATGGGAATGTAATATCTGATAATGCTGCTCTAAGTCATTGAACCTAGCATTCATGTCATCTTTTTGTTCTTGCATAGTCTGGAGCATTTGAGCCATCATTGATTCCAGTGGACTGGGCTCGAGAGTGGGCTGTTGGACGGGAGGTGGGATCCTAGGTTGGGTAGGTGGTTAGACTGAATACATGTCCCAATAATTGCCCTGTTGATTGGAAGAACATATGGCATATTATGGGAGATATTCTGAGATTGTTCCTGCTTCCATGCAAAATTGGGATGGTCATGCCACTTACTATCAAATGTGTTTAAATACAAATCATGTCGTCTCTGGAAACCTTGTGCATCTTGCACTTGCTCCTCAAAAGTGTAGGGAGCTGGTTCCTCAAATGTGTACTCAACAACTAAAAGATCTGAAGGCATAGAAAAGACATCCTGACTTGTCCTATCGGGAGGTGGTTGCCTAGAAGCTTGCCCATGTATGGATATGAACATGTCAAATTGATAGGCTAAAGACTCCAACTTGGAGTCTATATCGTCCAAAGGAGAAAACTCATAAATGCCACCATTCCTAGGCGGTTGCCCTATGATAGGAATCCTAGAAGCTAGATGGTTGTGCATGGGATACAGATTATCATCCATCCTACGTGCTTTCTATTTTCAATCCAAGGGTACAAAAATTGGTTGATATGACTATCTACCAAGCATTCATCACAAGTGTACCAAAGGTTCCACCAACAACCACAACATCAAAATTAAACGAAAAAGAAAAAGAAAAAGAAAAAGAACTAAAAGCAAATTCAAAAACCACACACAAAGAAAAAAATAAACCTAAATATGATAACACCCTAAAAAAAAATCCACAAAATCAACAAACTAAAACTAACAGTCAAACAAAAATAAATTATTACTAGATCAAAAACTAAATCCTATGAATAAAAACAAAATATGCAAAACTAAAACAAACATGCAAACTAAATGAAAACGAAACATGCAAACATCACGCAAATGATTAACAAGAACTAAAAAGAACTAAAGCAAAAAAGATTAGAAAATATCACAATCGGGTCACGCTTAAACTTTGAGGCATATGACACACTGCAACGTTTCCGCAATTGCGATCTTCCTGCAAAATAAAAACAAACACAAATGAAACTGTCCTAATGAAAATTAAAGAACATAGAAAAATTAGACTAAAAGTATTTACAAACCCAAATACACACAAAGTCAAAAGCACGTTGCTCCCCTGCAACGGCGCCAAAATTTTGTTAGACCGGTTGTCACAGTCACAAAATTAAACCTAAGTATCGTAGTTAGCGGTAAGTAGGGTCGAATCCACAGAGAGTAAAACTAACGACCTAATGTATATTTGAGTTAACGAAAGAGAAATTGGCAAAATGATTGATTAAAACTAAGGAAATTAATTACTTGCAGGAAATTAAAAGCATCAAATAAATTGCTAACTAAAACTCAATATTAAAAGCGTTGTCGCTACGGGTTCGGTTTGACTCAAGACCAACTCTCACAATTCCTCTCCTCGCTCTTCAATTTCCTAATCCTACAAGGCTAGGCAAATCAATAGAAATATCTCCCGGCAATCTAGGCATAATCTATTCTGTCTCCCCCTCGTCTTAGTTACAGATCGATTGGTTAAAGACTATCATTGACTAACCGAAAAATGCTAAACCCTTAAACACCACTAGTTGGTACAACGTTAACAAGTACAACCTATCAACCTGTATCATCTAATCAACTAATTACACAATAAATGCATTCCTAGTAGAAATGATATTAAACGCTACTAAACTTGATTGCATCAGTACCTAAGCAATTTAAAGTCATAATCAACATTCAATAATCTCAAACCGACATTCAATTATGCGAAAAGTTATATATCAATAAACGTTCTCAATGGACATTATCAATTCAACACGTCGAGCATCAGAATAATATTAAAGTATCGCAAACAAACTGAAACGAAAACAAATATAATCTGAATACAAGAAACTTAACCAAATATCCAACATTCGGGCTCATCCAACTAGTCGAGAGCTGATAAGGAGATCAGTGGAGTCAATCTCGATCTCGCCCACACCGTAACGAACAACCGGGAACTCAGCCGCTCATGGTGGTGATGACGGAGGCTGAAACAATGGAAACGGAGCTGATCATGACGAAGAGGAGGTAACCGACAGCGATATGATGGGAAGAAGGGCTGAAAACGACCAACGGACAGCCTGGAATATGAACAGCCGCACTTCGCCGGAAAACGTTAATTTTCCGGCGGGTCTCCAGAAAATGGTGGCGGAAATGGGATCCGAAGGTACCGATGGAAAGCTCTGGTGATGGGGAGTTCAGATCAGGTCCTGGGGAGGTGAGAAGTCGCCGAAAATGAGCAGGATCTAGGCTGGAAGATGAAGAGGCGTGGCGGCAAAATCGTGGATTCCGGCGGTTTTCACGGCGGCTGAAGCTAGGGAAGTGTAGATCCGACTGTGGGGAAGGGAGATCGACCCTTGGGGAGCCGAATCATCGTCGAAAAACGGCCAAAACTGGTTGGGAAGACGAAACGATTCGGTGGTGGAAGGCGAAGCGTCACGGTGTTGTGTGGCGTTTCACGGTGGCGGCTTGCAGTGGCTGATGACGGATCGATGCATAGGGAGATGAATCGTCGCCGAAGGGAGACGAAGGGTCGCTGGAAAACTAGGTGAACAGCCTCCCTGGAAAACGCGATCTGCACTTTTCTTTTATAGAATAATTTATAAAATATCAGTTTAGTCCCTAGATAATTGAAAAGTGACAAAATCAGCCCCTTAAAACATTACAATTTACCCCCTAAACAGCATAAATGAGACAAAATCACCCTTAATCCATAAACCACAACCTAATATCAACTCATATGCTTTCCAAAATCATTCCAAACACGTTAAATTCATAAGAAAAATATTAGGAAACGATTTTCGTGAATAAATTCATAAATTCTTTAATTGTCTCAGTATACTTCAATTTAATCACTAATGGGGTATTTTTATCACCAAAATAGAGTCACTTTCATGACTTTAACAACATACCTACCCAGAAAGTATCTTTAAGAAATGCAGGCACCCAATGTACTTTTTCTTTGTACAATCCACATAACCATTCATTCTCATGAAGGTTATACCCATCAATAATTTGTTCCATCATTCTTCGAACTGTTCATGTGTCAACTAATCATACACAATATTTTGTAACGTAAACTTTATAGTTTCATATTCCTTATACCCTTTTAACTTCTCAGGCAATTTTTCATTATATGCTACAAACACCATCTATGTCTTGTACCGGGGAAAACAATCTCAATTGCATTTTGTATGGCCTTATCTTGATTAGTGATAATTCCATTAGAAGCAAAATCCATGCATTCAAGCCAAGAATGAAATAGCCATACAAATGTCTCAATGTCCTCATGGGAAATTAACCCACAACCTAACAATGTCGAATGTCCATGATGATTAACCCCCACAAAAGCAGCAAATGGCAGATTATACTTATTCGTCAGATACGTTGTATCGAAGGTCACAACGTCACCGAATTCTTTATATGCAACCCTACATCTAACATCAACCCATAACATATTCTTTAGTCGACTCTCTTCATCTATATCAATCATGTCCTAGAAATTTGAATTCTCTTTTTACAATTTCATAAAATGCACTAGTACCGCCGAAACATCTCTAACTCCAAGTCATAACCTTCTAACTTTCTTAATGTAGTTCTTACGATCTTTTTGTAGAAACGTCAAATTCTCTACACCTCTTGCCTCAACTGAACATGACTGAAAATTTTTACACGGTCTAATCTCAGCCTGATCATTAACTTCAAGCCCCTTTTCAAAAAAGTTGTATCGTTCGGTTTAACTTGAAATATCTTCCTTTTGTCAAACTTGTAAGATCATGGTTATGTTCAAGTACAACTGATTTAATTTCCTATTTGTATTCACCATTCAAAGTTGCGCTAATCCGACTCTTACAATCTGTTTTTGCAACAGGTAGTTTTTTTAAAGATATTTCTGGATTTACTTCTTGCCTTCCCAGAACAAGAACATGCCACTGTCACATATCTCATCTCCCCATCATCTCCTTTCTTTGACGTACATATCATTGCTTCAAAACCCATTTTATTCCCATACCTTTTGTAATACTTCACCAAAGTATCAACTGAATCAAACACCATTCCAATATGAGGCTCCACTTCTTCCTCTGCACATCCCGTGTCTTCTAATTCATCATATTCATTTTCCCGATTCAATGGCTTTATAATAAACAAAATTAGAATGTACCAATACAACACATCATAATAAACAATACAATACAACATATTTAAAATATTTTCGAACACAATTTACCTCAACATCATTGAAACAAGGCAAACTAGACTCTTCCATATTCTGTAATTTCATGCACAACTAATACCAGTTTCACGTTCACGAATCTAGTTCACAACAGTTGCCAACAAATATTATCTATCAATTATTTTGTATTTTAACATATATTCAATCCAAAATAGAATATGAAACTAAATGAATATATAAAATAAGTCAAAAAAATTTTACCTTAACAAATATTTCGAAGCTTGAAAATGTTTGATATCCTTATTTTCCATTCTACACTAAACGGTTCTCTCTATAAAAAGAGGTGTTGCTGCTGCTTGGTTGTTGAGGAAGAAACCGGTGTTGAAGTAAGGAGAACACAACATGTAGACGAATGAGAAAAGAAGAAAAACAAATAAAAATGAAAGTCTCTCTCCCTCCTTTCCCTTTTTTTCACATAAAATTTTGGTGCTTATTTGAATAGCGCATTAGACAAGCTATTAATTTTTATAACAATTTTTTTTTTTTTTTTTACAAAGCATGGATGCTAGTCCGTCTAATGCAGGCGACCGTCCATATACAAGGGACGGTCGTCCACACTAGATGGACTGTCGTCCATATTGTGTGCATCTTATTTAAAAAAAAAAAATTCACAAAGTATGGACTCTATTCCATCTCATGCTGACGGCTGCCACGTAAAAGGGACAACCGTCCACAGTCGATTGACTGATGTCCATCTAGTGTGCTTTTTTGGACAGTCATCCATATAATTTGGATACCCATCCCTAGTATTTGGACGGGAGTCCATTGATTTTTTATTTATTTTTAAATATTTTTTATGAACAGTCGTCCATTCTTAAATGAATGGCCGTCCAGGAAGTATAGATGGTCGTCCGAAAATGTTGGATGGCCGTCCATTAACAGAAGTGTTCTATCATCCTACATGGCGACATCCGAGTCAGTTGCCACGTATTTTGGTGCAAATTTTCAATACCAACTTTCGCTGTACATGGAATAAACGACATGTTTCCACCCAAGGTATGGCAAAATGGCAAGATTCCACCCCTAATTTTATAAATTTCAAATTCCTATCCTTAAACCAACAATGTTAAGGATTTTTAAGTTTTGACAGATGCTATTACTATATTGCCCTTGACAAATAAATTAATTTTTAACCTCAAATTAATATAATTACAATAACCATCCGACTTTTAAATTTACTTCAATAAGACTCTCTCCTTCAACCTTCATCCTCTTCTTCAAAATGATCAAAATCAAAACTTTTCAAACCACCGTCCAAACCACCACAGCCCATTCCAAATCCATCCCATTCTAAACCACCACCATCATAGCCGGCCCCCACCCACCTCTCCAAAACAGCACCCACCATGAAGCAAATCAACCCAACACAACACATGCAAATAAACCCAAATCCACACCATCAATTATTTTTAAAAAGCAAGAGAGAAACAAAAAGGGGAATAATGGAAAGGGGGACCAAATATCTGCTGTCTTGTTCTGCCTATTGAAAATCCTCCATCATTTTGTTTGATGTTACCAAATGTGTAACCAAAGAGTCAATTATGGTTTCGCATGTAGCTCCTATCTCCTCTGCTCTGCTCCAAACTACAGGTGCATCATCCCCAACATCCTCAAAGAATAAAGTACACCCTAACAGAGTCGCTCTACAAATTTCTCGTAACAGTGTTCTAACATCTTGACAACGAAGGTTTGTTGGATCTTCAAAAAATAATCCATGGATTTGTATTAGAACTCCGAGAACGTTTGCAAGTACCCCGTTAGTTTCACTCTCATCACTCCTCTTCTCCGACAAAGAGTTGTAAGCGAGGAAGCAACTTGCGGCTTGATGAAGAGAAAGGGTTGGCGCATAAGCGAGGGTGAGGTGGTGAGGCGGAGCAGATCTCGGCCTAGACCACGGTCTGGCCTAAGGTGGGCACAGCGCTGGTGCGATGTTGATGTCCAATAGATGAAGGAGTATGTAGTCGAGTGTTCCAGGCACAGCAGTTGAAGTGCGTGACCTGTTGATTGACCTTCAGGCGACAAGTTCTAGGAAGTGAGGTGCCGAAAATGCGTTAAGGTTGTTTCTAGCGGGGAGGGTTCTCACACGTCTTACAAGCCAATAGTAGTAGAGGTGGAGGAGGAGAGGTGTAGAAAAATTTGAGATGGGGTTATTTTGAAAAAAAAATTTCAGTTCAGATTCCAGGTAAATCAAATTACCTTTTTACCTTTAATTGCTTCATTGAGTTCATTCAACATTTTTCGGTTAATTTAAAGGTGGAATCTGGAATTAATGAAACTAAGGATAAGAGCTTGCCATTTAGCAAAACTTTGGGTGGGAACATGTCGCTTACTCTTGTAAATATTATACTCCTTTGATTTCATAAGAGTAAACGGTATATTCCTACCCAAGGTTTGACGAAATCCTGAGTTGGTACCCTAAGTTCCATTTATTCCAGATTCTCACCCTTAAAGTAATAGAAAATGGTTAGATATAACAGCTTAGAGGTAAATTGGTCATTTTACAGAGGAGGTGCACATTAGCAGATCGCCACCCCTAACAAAGCTCCGACGCACGTTTGCCAACATCATCACTGACATTTTTCGCCCTTTTCCGGTGATTTTTCCACCCAAAATTACCCTTGTCACCACCATTCAAACTCTCATCCTCCCCTCTACAAAATCTTACCCTTCACAACCCCTCATCACTCGCCGATCGTCAGCCATGACAACCGCCACATGTGACTGGTTTTCGTTGGTCTCCATTGGCGAATGGCCACTAAATGGTTGTTGAGGACATAGGGGCTTGTAGATTTGGAGACACTGGTTGTAGTGGTGATGTCCAATTGATTTTCGTTACCAGAATCGATTGGAATCCAGCGAAGAATGACGAAAACCTAAGCCTGATGGTGCCAGCTATTAGAGGGCCCAATGAGTTGAGAACCAAAGGGGTTTTGGACGATGGATGATGGGGAAGGTGATGGAGGTGGCAAAGGGGTTCGCCGCCATCGAAAACAGGCTAGATCCCTGTGAAAAGTGAGACAGTGCGCAATCATTAAGGGTGTAATGACAGTAATTTCAAAATAAGATGGTTAATTTTATAATTTTACTAATTTAGGGGTTAAAACATAATTTATAAATTTAGAGTTAAGGGCATTATGGTAATTGTACCCTCACTATTCTAAAAATTGTTAACAGTGTTATTTTAAGGGGAAAAATCTAGAATAAATGGAACTTGGGATACAAACTTGGGATTTTATCAAATCTTGGGTGAAAATATGTCATTTACTCATTTCATAATGAAAACCTTTACCTTCTTGAGGGAGGCTTGTAATTAGAGTTGAATGGTTTTATAATGGGAGAAAGATGTTGTCCCACCCAAGGTTTGGTGAAATGACACTTTCTCGCACATCAAGTTTCAAAATGACACTTTGCCACCCTCCATTATATTCCGTTAGAAAATTTCGTTATCATTTGACTAAAAAGATAAAAGTACACTTAAATATTTGTCTTAATAATTTGTTATATAAAATATGTTATATCAATATGTTTAATTACCAATATATCCACTCTTTAAATCTAAAATTAATGATATGCCATTATGCCCTCATATATAATGTAAATTGCCAATTTTTCCTTCCAGATTTTTATTAAAAATAATGTTTTAAATGAATGATGTTACTGCTGGATCTTTATAAATTTAAAACCTTTAAAATTACCAGTTTGTCCTTATAATTGTTGCATATTTAAATTTTGTCCATTTAAACTCAAATAAACTAAGTATTAGCATTACTAATTTGCTTAAACAAGAATCCAGATTGTAAAATTACAGTGCATAAAAAAGATTCTGTAAATTCAGACCGAATAAAAATAAGGAATTCAATTAAAAAAAAATCAGGTTTTCCAGTTTCCCATTAATTTCTTAAAACCCAGAAAGTTTTGCCTTCACCCACCCACTTTGTAGCTCCTTGAAGCTTGCTTTCCTTTGCTTTCTGGATCTTCAAAACTTTCTTCACTATCTTTTTGCTCTTCCACCAAGAAACTATCTCCAATTTGTCTTGTCATAGCGTATCTGCAATCCAAAATCAAATATTAAGGCTGAGAGTATTTATAGGTGCTTCATAAAAGAAAAGTTATGAAGACATAATATTCCAAACAAAGGTTTCAAGTGTCCACTGTAGTTCACTAAACAATCACAGCAAAAGGACTAAAAGATTCATTTTTTAGTTGTAATAACTAGTATTCCAAAGTATTACTTGTAACTAACTTTGGCATCACCCAACGTGGGAAAACTCACAGTAGCAACTCTCAATGCTTTGAGGTCACAAGCCCTTCCTAGCTTAAATGTTAATTATGATAAGGCAATAGAATGGAACAGGATGGGGAAGAGAGGAATGATTTTATTCATAGAAATGCACTTTTTAGTTCACGACGTTATACATATTTGCATCTGATTTTCACACACATGCTTTTATATTTTTCCTCTAATGTACAAGCAAAACCTTGGTTCCATCAGTACACATTTATAGATAACTCAAGAAATAAATTTCTAGACCTTAATGACACATGAAGACATATCTAGCATACGAAAAAGGTAACCAATACAGAACAATGTATATGTGTGTGCATACTATTCATAGGAGTGTAACCTTGAAATTACAAAAAAATATAAAACTACATAGAATATAACATAAATTTACCTATTCCCTTAAAAAGTTGCCCACACGATCACCCTCCTTGATAGTTCGAACACACATAACAACAGTTCCTCTCGACTCAAAACTTTCAGCTACTTGCTCACCGCCAACAATAACCGCATAACACCTCCTTGAGCTTTATTTTTTGAAATCTGAACAGCAACAAGGGATAAAGTGTGAAGTATAATCAATTATGCAAGCACATACCCATATCAATGTGAGTACATGAGAAAAATGAGCTAGAGATCATGCTGTTTTTCTCATTTCAAGGCAATGAATAATAGCAACTGAAAGATATAGGCTTCATAATAATAAGAATTGAAATTTATATTATGAGAAGAGGTAGGGAAAGATAACAGGACTCCAAAGGAGAAAAAAGAAAATTAACCCCAAAAATGAAAAAAACTGCAAACTGATTCTCAACAAAATATCTATTTTACCAAACGTTTCTATGTTCTGAAACATCTTAAATTACCTACAAATATACATAAAAACATATAAAGTACCTAAATCTAATAAAAAAAAAAAAAAACCCAAAGAGAATTAAATACAAACAAAAGTTATACCTTATAACTAATAGAAATTCCATTCGAAAGACAGCGTTGAGTGATCCCAGTTTCTTTGGCATGCACTTTCGTGACATTTAATTCTAAGACCTTGGCACCGATGGAATTAACTTATAGCAACAGATAATCGAGGATCAAAACTAATGTGTAAAAAAAATATTCATTTTTTGGAAAAGAAAAAAACTTGGAGCAAATCAGTAAGAAACATGCAAGTCGTGTTACTACATTCTAAGAATTACAGTAACGATACTTGTGCCTTCTTATAAGCACAAATCTGTTGGTACTTTTACAAAAACCCCTTATACTGAATAACATTTTCCACAAAAGCATTCCGAAACACAGCCGAAGAAATCCAGATGACAAGTACAAACAACCTCACATTATTTCCTCTAGATCAGAAACAACACAATCAAACAGAGCAACGCATAACCTTACAAACCACAAACTTGCTAACTTACTATTAACAGTTCAAAATTCCATGAACTAGGTACCAACTAAATTGAACACCACAAGTAACCTAGATTAACTATGCCCGTGAAGAAATAGTTGTTGCTGTTGTAGTACCAATCGAAAAGAGCACAAAACAAAACAAAACAAAAAACACAACAATTTTTTTAACCTAAAAAAAAAAAAAAAAGGATTACCCACGGCTTTCGGCTCAGTCGTTGTCGTGTGTATTTTTTTCTCACTCGTCGTCGTAGCCAATTGCAGCTCGTCGCTCACTGCTTTCAAACCTTTTTCTCAATCGTCGTCGTCAGTCGCCAACCGTAGGTCTCCAGCCGCTTCATTAAGAATAGCTCAAATTACACACCAACCCTAATTCGCCAATCGACAGAATTTTCATGTATTCAAACCACTCCCATTATCAATCACTTCAGTTACAAAGAGTGGGGAGATTTACAGAGTATGGGAAGAATAGGTAGCCAACCTTTCATCCTCGCTTTTTTTTTTTTTTTGGGGTCAACTCTAGTGGGACACGTGGCAACCGTTTAGGGACACTAAGATTTCAATTTTTTATTTTTTATTTTTGCAGCTTCCTGTAAATTGGCAATTCTACCGTTTTTCATAAAGAAAATTTCGAACAGTACATAACGTTGGGTGGGAAAGTGTCGTTTTAAAACTTGTTGAAAAGGAAAGTGTCGTTTCCCCAAACTTTGGATGGGAACAAGTCATTCTATCTTTTGTAAACATTGTATTCCTTTTATTCTATAATGAAAATATTTACCTTACCACTTCGGTAGATGTAATCTAATTAGGTTAATCGTATATATATCTTGTGTTCGATTAAATTCCTTAAATTTTCTTTTGATTTGTTAAGTTGTTCGGTATTTTCCTGTTACATCAATTTTATAAACGATAAAAATTAGATTTCATTTCTAATATTTAAATGCATTTAATTGTATAAGTTCGAAAATTGCGTCAAATTTTGTGTAAAAAAAAAAAAAAATGTAACTTATCATTTTATTGCATATACTTAGGCTCAAAATACCCAATTTTGTAGCTTGACTTGACGGAGGCTTTGCTTCACCAAATGGGCCTAGCCTGAGTGAGGGTAATTTGAGCCTGGAGGCATGGCTTGAGTCCACATGTGATTTTGCAGACACAAAAACCATATTTCAATTATTGTTTCCTTAATGTTTTAATGATTTTAGTGTTCAATAATTCATGTTTATCATTATTTTATTGATCAAGATCAATCATCATGCGAATTATTAATCATGACATAAGTAACATAAGTCGAAAAATTGGGTATATTTGTCACTTTTGGAAATTTTAATTGGTTTGGAGTTTTGTCGATTTAGGTCAAACTGAGCTCAATTTTTATCAATCTCAAATTTTTAAGATAAGAAGGTTTATGGCATGCTACCGAAGCAAGTACCGATCAGAATTAAATTCTGTAACCAAACTCTAATTACGGGAACTTCATCTCCTAAGCCTGCCATTTATGTTGACTGAGCCAACTCAGTGGCCACATCAGAAGAGATCAGCTCATATTTCTTCCAGATTTGTGTTCATATCTGAAAGACTTGTTAAATAGGTACGAGTTGTTTAAATAGTTTGAAATTTTCAGATCAATTCTAGTTTACTTGTTGTGATCTGTGCTTTATTTTTACGACTTTGGAAGAAAGACTGAAAATGGTGGAGAGAGTTGTCTCTGCTGTTGAGAAAGTTTCGGATTGCTTGTCAAATCCGTTTAGTTACCTTCTAAATTACAAGAGCAATTTTGAGAATCTCAAGAATGAAATTGACAACCTGGTAAATGCTAGAGAGTATATGCAGCATAGGGTTGATGATGCTAAAAGAGAGGGGGAAGTGATTGAAAAGGTTGTTGAGAAATGGCTGAGAAGTGTGGATGAGGTCATAGACGAGGCTGGAAAGATTGTTAGGGTTGGTGAGAACTTGAAGGACCAGAATTTCAAGGGGTTGTGTTCTGATGTGGTGACCCGCTGTAAGCTCAGCAAGAAAGCGGCGAGGAAGCTAAAGGCTGCTGTTGTACTCCAGGAAGTAGGAAAATTTAAAAAGGTTTCGTTCAGAACCATTCCACAGGAGATGTGGATAACATCTACGAGAGATTATGAGGCCTTCGAATCGAGAATGTCTAGCTTGAATGATATATTGAAAGCACTAACTGATCCCAGTGTCCATATGATTGGTGTATATGGAATGGCTGGTGTAGGCAAGACCACAGTAGTGAAGGAAGTTGCTAAGCAAGCCCAGAAAGGAAAGCTGTTTGATGAGGTGGTTTTAGTAGACGTATCCGAGACTCCAGACATAAAGAAGATTCAAGAAGAAGTAGCAGATAAGCTCTGTTTCCGGTTTTCTGCAAAGAGTGAGTATGGAAGAGCAAGGATGTTGTGTGAACGATTGAGGGAAGAGAAGAAGATCCTTGTGATATTAGATAATATTTGGGCAAGTCTTGATATGGAGAAGGTAGGAATTCCTTTTGGAGATGATCAAGGGGGATGTAAAGTATTGTTGACATCAAGAAATTATGATGTATTATCAAGTAAGATGGGCTCTCAAAATAATTACTTGATTGACATTTTAAATGAAGAAGAAGCTTGGAGGCTATTTAAAAAGATGGGAGGTGATAGTGTTGAAAACCGTGAGTTGCAATCTTTAGCAACGGATGTGGTCAAGGCATGCGGAGGTTTGCCTATTGCCATTGTTACAATTGCAAAGGCATTGAGAGACAAGAGTGTATTTGCATGGGAGAATGCCCTGCAACGTTTGAGAAGTCCTTCCTCGAGCAATTTCACAGGAATGCAGGCAGTGTTTCATTCAAGTATAGAGTTGAGCTACAATCATCTAGAAGGTGAGGAACTTAAGTCAACTTTTTTGCTGTGCAGTCTAATGAAAGATTCTTATGATATTCCTATTATGGACTTGTTGAAACATGGAATGGGTTTGGGTTTATTTAAAGGCATCAATACAGTCAAAGAAACACGAGTGAGAGTATATACACTGGTCCATGAACTCAAAAGTTGTTGTTTGTTGCTTAATGGTCATACCAGTGAATATTTTTCAATGCATGATATTGTTCGTCATGTTGCCATATCAATCGCATCAAGAGATCAAAATGTATTTGCATTAAGAAATGAGGTTATTCCGAGGGATTGGCCAGATGGGGATGCACTAAAAACTTGCACTGCAATCTCTATACATGAGAGTAATATTACTGGGATCCCTAAAAGATTGGATTATCCACAACTTCAATTTTTCTATATGAATGTCAGGGATCCTTTTTTCAAAACCCCTAACAATTTTTACATAAAGATGCCCGAGCTAAGAGTTCTAAATTTGACTAGAATGCACTTATTGTCATCGCAGTGGCCATTTGTTCCCCTAGTAAACCTTCGAACATTATATTTGGATCATTGCATATTGGGAAAAATAGCTGATATTGGAGTACTGAAGAAACTAGAAATCCTTAGCTTTGTCTATTCTGATATTGAACAGTTGCCTAGAGAAATAGGTCAATTGACTAGGCTCAAGTTGTTAGATTTGAGCAATTGTTCAAAATTAAAAGTTATTTCACCCAATGTGATAGCTAGCTTATCCCAGTTAGAAGAACTGTATATAGGTAATAGCTTTGTTGACTGGGAGTTTGAAGGGCGCACATTTGAAAGAAGTAATGCTAGCCTCCATGAGTTGAAGCATTTGTCTCACCTAACCACTTTGGAAATACATATAGAAGATGCCAAGATCCTTCCAAAGGGCTTGTTCTTTGAAAAGCTAACTAGATACAAAATATTCATTGGAGATGAATGGGACTGGTCTGGTAAGTATGAATTTTCGAGAACTTTGAAACTCAAGCTCAATAACAACATTTGCCTAGAAAGTGAGATAATCATGCTGTTGAAGAGAATTGAAGGCTTATACTTGGATGAAGTTCAGGGTGTCAAGAATGTTCTTTATGAACTACATGAGGAAGGTTTTCCCCAATTGAGGCATCTCAAGGTCCAAAACAATCCTCATTTGCTGTGTCTTGTTGATTCAACGAATTGGGTACCTCGTGATGCCTTCCCAGTATTGGAGTCACTGTTCCTGCATAATTTGATTAACTTGGTAAAGATATGTCATGGTCAACTTACAGCAGCATCTTTCTGTAAATTAAGGATCATAAAAGTGAGAAATTGTGATGAATTAAAAAATATCTTCTCAATATCCATTGCGAGATACCTTCAACAACTTCAAAAAGTCGACGTGATCAAATGCAAGAATATTGAAGAGATTTTCACGGTTGGAAGAGATGATGATGTCAACAACAGTGAAGTGATTGACAAGATTGAGTTCGAACAACTACGCTCCTTGACTCTAAAGTTTCTTCCGCAGCTTACAAGCTTCTACTCAAAAGTGAAGACAGCCAACACAGGGTCCAATGAAATCACTCTGGAGGATGAGGTTTCCACACAAATTTTTAACGATAAGGTAGGTTGACCGTAAACTTGTTTTTTATCTGTTTATCCTTGTTTCTTATTCTCGTTTGTTAAAGTATATATGAAATTGAATGTCTCAAATAAAAGAAAAAAATAATTTCACACTCTCTAAGCCCGTAATATATAATGATTTCTGTTACATCTTTAGGTTCCCTTTTGAGGGTTGATATTCTGTGTTGTTCACTCCTAACCTTATGGCATGTCTGTGTGTCCGTAACCAAAATATCTTATTTCTATTTTTTGCATGAAGAGACTGAAACAAGAACTTTGTTTGCAGGTTGTGATCCCTAACTTGGAGGTTTTGGAACTTCATGCTATTAATTGTGAAAGGATTTGGCACAACCGACTTGTAGATCTGCCTTGTGTTCAAAATTTGATGCGCTTGATTGTCCGGGGCTGTGATAAATTAAAATATCTATTTCCATCTTCTATAGCTAACAATTTTGTCCAGCTTCAACACCTTGAGATATGTCACTGCCCGGTCTTGCAGGACATTATTGCTGAGGATGGCGGAGGAAAAGCAGCTGTTAGGCTACTCTTTCCACGGGTAACCTTTCTGAAGCTCCAGAACCTATCAAAACTTAAAACTTTTTATCCTGGAATACATACTTCAGAATGGCCCTTGTTAAAGAGATTGGAGGTAAGCGGTTGTGACAAAGTAACTATATTCACTTCAGAATTGTTTGGCTTAAAGGAAATTAATGAGGAGCACCTCAATATCCAAGCGGAACATGCCCTCTTCTTGGTTGAAAAGGTAACAGATCCATTTCTTTATGATTACTATTATTTTATTATTATTTTGAAAACCTTGAGAGAAATAAAGTGAATCTGCAGCACCTTTTTGTTGAGTAATTTATCTTTTCTGTGCTGTATTTGAGCTATCTAAAGTTCTAATCTAGCGACTTCGGTGGGGCAGGTTCATTATCATTTTATATGAAAATTCTGTAGATTACGGGTTAATGGCTGTGTCAGCTTCAGGTTAATTACATGTTAACCTTAACTAGAGAAACTAGTTTGCATTCGATATAGAAGTGGTCAACAAGAGTGTTTGGTTGAGATCAATGATCGTTTCAAAAACTCAGTCTGATCCAATGTGATCAATTTGTTTAATTTTCAATTCTAATGCTAGATCATTTGAGTTAATTTTTTGGTTATTTCTGTTCAGGTTGTCTCCAGCTTGGAGGCATTGAAATTAAGTGGAAAAGACATGAACAAGATATGGCATATCCCATTTCCAGAATACCTTTTTGACAAACTTAAAATTCTTGAGGTAATGAATGATAACTCAACAACTTTTCCACTTGAATCCCTTCCAAGGTTTCACAATCTGGAAAAAGTTGAACTCAGATGGTGTTCATACAAAGAGATATTCTCAAGTGAAAAGGTCAAAGAGCATGCCAGAATGCTTTCACAAATTAAAAGTTTAAAGCTGTGGGAACTTCCTAATCTGAAGTACATGTGGCAAGATGACTGCAAATTTGAGTGGGCTCTTCAAAATCTTGAAATTCTAGACGTATGGTGGTGTGACAAGTTGATTAACCTAGTGCCATCCTCGGCATCTTTCCAAAATCTGACAACTTTGGAAATTTGGAATTGCAAAGGATTGGAAAACTTGCTTGCACCATCCGTGGCAAAAAGTTTAGTGAGACTCATAAAAATGAGTATTGATGGATGTGAACAGATGACAAAAGTAATAGCATGTGAGGAAGATGTAGCGGAAGATGAGATTATTTTTGGCAAATTGAAGTACTTGTCTCTTGAACGTTTAGAGAGTCTCACAAGTTTTTGCTCTGGCAATTACGTCTTTAACTTCCCATCTTTGGAAGGTTTAATTGTGACAGAATGTCCCAAGATGATGATTTTCTCTCAAGGAGTCTTAAGTGCACCAAAGTTACAAGTAGTACGACAAAATTGGGGACCTGATAAAGGGTATTGGGAGGGTGACCTTAATACAACCATACAACAGTTACATAAAAAAGAGGTATGAATTACATTTCTTCTGATGTTTTTTTGTACTTTATTCTCTAAGTTTAATAACATAAATTTAAGAATCACCATTGTAAATATCAACAATTCTCTGTCTCATGACCTCATTTTTTTATGTTTTTCTTTCTCGTGTGGTAAAATTGCATTGGGGCTGCAATTTTTATCTCACGCAAGTGTTGTAGCTTCTCAGATAATCCCAAAATAGTGCTTCTAATGTGGCACATCTAAACTAGTACCTTTCCTAATTTTCTTTGTCATTTGATCTAATAGCATTCCGTTATATAGGAACAGATTTGATAAATGCCGATAACTCTCAAATAGAGTATTAGAACGGAAAAGTCCGTTAGATAATGAACTGTTGGTTCTAGATGAATCAACAATGCGAAATACTTTTCTTGCGTATTCTTGATAAACCTTGGTCTTGATATAGATGTAGGAGGATCCGTTTGGGAGGTAAGAAGCCTCTTTGTTAACAAATTAGAAGCCCTAGCCCTTCAATAAGTTGAATCAAAAGTTAAAAGTAAATGAATAAATAACTCAAAATCATCACAAAAAAGCTAGTTTTGACACATTGCATCTTGCTCCTTCTGTTCAAGTTAGATGGTGGGAGGGGCATGTAAACAAGCAACAAGTAGTTGAAAATTCTCATTTTCTTCCTGTTCAGTCACGGAGTTAATGGTCTTGAGTCTTCACTAACTAGAAACACACTAGAATTAGTCTTACACATTTCTTAACTGTTTCAGACACACACATGCACAAGCACACATTGAAACACACTCTCAACAAATATAAGTTTCTGCCCTTTCTAATATCCTATATTCTTGATTTTCATTGTCAAAGATCTGTGATGAATCTGTTTCAAAAACCTGCCAAGAAAGAACAGAGGAGAGAAAGCAAAGCTTAAAAGGAGTAGGCTTAGACCCTTACACCAAGCTCAGCACCTCAGTTCCTTCTCAAGATGAGGTCTCAACCAGGTTCGCAGCCATAAGTAGTCGGTTTGCTGATGGAGATCTGCTTGTTAACAGAGATGGTTATCGAATTGTCAATCAAAAGGAAAGTGGAGCTCTGCTACCTATTGAACCATTTGACAACCAGTTGAAATTGGAGGATATCGAACGAATTAGACTTGTTGGAGAGGGAAACAGCAGCATGGTGCACTTGGCGCAGCACAAATACACTGGCCAGTTTTTGGCTGTAAAGGTTGTTAAAGTGAACCTTGAGGTTTCTTCATGGAAAAAGTTTGCACAGATGTTGAAAGTGATCCAATCATCACCCAGTCCATATGTTGTGGTCTTTTATCAACTTTTTTACAATGAAGGTGCCATTTCAATCATTTTGGAGTATATGGATGGTGGATCTCTTGCGAATTTTCTGAAAAAGGTTAAATCAATTCCAGAAGTGTATTTAGCTGCCATCTTTAAGCAGGTGCTCAAGGGTTTATTGTTTCTCCATCATAAAAAGCACATCATCCATAGGGACTTAAAGTCTACTAATTTGTTGATAAATCATAGTGGGGAAGTCAAGATTTCTGATTTTGATGTGAGTGCCACAGTGGCTTACACAGCAGGACAGGCGAATACTTTTATTGGCACATACAACTATATGTCTCCTGAAAGGATTTCAGGAGGCAGTTATGGGCATAAAAGTGACATTTGGAGCTTGGGAATTGTAATGCTCGAATGTGCATGTGGTCAATTCCCATATTCCCCAGTAGAGCAAGAGGAAGGGTGGACAAGTTTTTACGAGGTTATGGAAGCCATTGTTGACCAACCACCTCCTTGTGCACCGCAGGGTCAATTTTCTTCAGAGTTTTGCTCATTTATTTCTGCTTGCTTGCAAAAAGAACCTAGTGACCGACAGTCTGCCAAGGAACTTTTGGAACATCGCTTTATGAACATGTATGACGATTCGGATGTAGATCTGTCGGCTTACTTCACCAATGTAGGATCTCCACTTACAACCTTTTGAAACTTATCTGTAATTCATTTTGGAGTTCACATTTGTGAACAGCTAGCTTGAGACTCAAATTCAGAAATCTGGTGAAAGAGTCCTAGTTGTTGCGGCTAAGTAAAATAATTCTCTGAGCAAGACCAGCGGAAGCCTAAAATGCATCAAAGGTACCCGAATCCTTGGATGTGAAGGTTCAACTAATTATGCTAATCACACTCTATAATTGCAAGGTGAAGGTATGCTTTGGTATATGTCAATCTGTGTAATCAATTAATTGTATGGTCTCAGAAATGGGATGTAGCAAGTTAGACGATTGAACTTAACAAAATTTGTTTAATTTCCTGAAAGATTTTAGACTTTGTAGATGCTTGAGGTAGTGTTTCAATTTCAAGTACGGTTTATTATGTTTAATGAAGAAGTTAGTTGGTGTTGGTGTGAGGTTGTTCTTATGCTGCTTTGAAGTGTCGTAGTAATTTAACTTTCTTGTGATCATTTCAGGTTGAATTGGTGGGAAAGTCCTAAAAGTTATAATTAAAAGACATCTAGATCCAATATTTTGAAGTGAATTTGTGCATAGTTTAAAGATGAACATAGTAAAATGGTAATAAATACCAAATTTTCTGTATTAGCATACTGTGTTTATTTTAAGATTGGTGGTTGGTTTGGTCTATATTTTAAAATAGGTTCGTAAGATAATTTTATACGAGGGTAATATTGTAATTGAATAAAATTAATAAAATTGTGTCTCTTTTAGAAAAATTGTAGGGGCAAACTGGCAATAGCAAGTGCACTAGTCACCTCCCTATCTTTTAATTAATTTTTTTTAATTAATTAATTAATTAATTAATTTTTTTTTTTTTAATGCCTCATGAACTTTGACTTAACATTAAAAACAACATAAGGTATTGGTATTCATCATAAATTCTCCTGTCCCCATAAGTTGCCATTAGGTTCTGTTTGTGTGGTAAAGATAGTTTTTGTGGTGGATTTTAGGTAGTTGATAATGAGTTTTGTGATGGCATAAATGTGGTTTTTCTAATATATATATGTTTGACACGTGATATAATATAACATTAAGTAAATTGTAGAACATTGGATTGTTTAATAATATGCAATTTACTTAATGCTATGTTATGTTAGTATATCAAACATTTTCTATATGTAATGGTTTGTGCAAATGAGGAAAAACTGATGTGGTTGTTGACACCACAATAATTGTAGGATTATATGAAATGACATTTAACTCATAATTAAGATGGTGACAACCACATCAATTAGAATTTAAAATTGGATTTACCTTTTTATACATAGGATTAATTCTAATCTATCATTACGAGTTAATGCCAGATTGGCACCTATTAATTTTATATGAATTCAAATAATAAATATAAGCATAAATTTAGGGGTCAAATTCAAATAAATCATCGGATAAACTGAAATGAACATAAATTTATGGGTCAAAAAGACAAACGTGCCAACTTGAGCATGGCCCGCATGGCATTACTCTTGCGTCTATAATCATTGTCATTGACCTGACATGATGGAGAAACCTCGTGTTCCTTCACACTGGACACAGCTTCCTCCACTGTTTAGTTCCATCAGAGAATCTAAGAATGAGCAGAATCAGATTTTAATCAAGAAATTAACTTATAGGTACGTTGTTTTAACAGAGTTAGTCATTTGTAGATTTACTTCGACTTGTTGAGCTACAGGAGATAATAAACGCTGAAGTTTCCGTTCACTTGATTCTCCTCTGAAAAGTAGAGTTCATCTTTGAAAGTTAGGGAAGAATCTTCTGCTTGATTATGCTCAAACTCTTAAAAATTGGTTCCAGTAACCTTCTGTTTTTCTAGTATATAAGAAAGCATACACCTTTTATTCTTCATCAATAGAACTATTGATCAATTGTCGTTCAGAAACACTAAAAAACAAAAATTCAAATAAATATTCTCTTAATAAAACTATCAAAATTTTGTCTTTCAACATTTATTGGAGTCGTCTAATAAATGTTTGGATTTTACAAAAGTGCCTATATCTGCATCTGACAATTTTCGATTAATCGATATATTAGATAAAAGTATATTATAGCAATATATATTGCAATAAAGGATAAATCTTCTGTTTCTTTTTAGTGTCTGATGACAAATTTTTCTTCAAAACATTCATTTCTGATCAATATTTGCAGGATGGAGGAGACAGCAATACTCACGCAAGGTGCAGCGCAGGCGGCTGGTTCACTGGTTATGCCAGCATTAGAGGGTAGCAAATGCATATTCAACTGTTTGAAGAGCTAATATGGCTATGTTAAATATCTGAGCAAGAATTTTGGCACCCTTCAAGATGAATATAAATATCTGTGTGCTAAAAAGAAAGATGTAGAAGAAGAACTGAAAACCAATATACTAGAGATGAAGAGGACGCAGGAATGCGATTCTTGGCTTAAAGATGTAGGAAGGATGGAAGGTAAGTTTGAAACATTGAAGACTAAGTATGATGGTACTCACAGATTCTTGTTTGGAGTATGTGCATTTCCTGCTCTGCTAAAACTTGGCAAAGAAATTGTGAAAATGACTGAGGAGGTATGTTCTTTGAAGGATCGACTCCGGCAAGTAAGAAGATTAATGGTGGATAAGCCACCAGCCTCGCTCATGAGGATGCCGGCCAAGAAAATAGATGAGCTTCCTTCACTTAGCAGCCTTGTGGATAAGCTAAAAGAGTATTTGAGTAATGCAGAATTGAAGAGAATTTGTTTATGGGGAATATTGGGAGTTGGGAAAAGCACAATAATGAAAAATCTTAACAATGCGTTTGATAAAGAATTTGATTTTGTGTTTTTGGTGGAAGTGAACAGAGATGGAGATGAAAGATTAATACAAGACAAACTTTTGGAGCGGTTGAAAATAAAAGCCACAGAGCAGAGTGATGAACAGAAGGCATACATGATATCTGAAATGTTGAAGAATAGGAGGTACTTACTGCTGCTTGATGAAGTGTTTTCCGAGATCGATTTGGAAAGAATAGGAATGGATGAAGAGCATAATGGAAAGGTTGTCTTTGCATGTAGGCAGAAAAATATCTGTGGGTGGACGGATGAAGACATCAAAGTGAGGAGATTATCGGACGATGATGCTCAAAATTTGTTTTGGAAAACAGTAAGGCAGAATTTAAAGGGTAATCAAGAAATAAGGAAAGAGGCAAGAAAGATTATCAGTGAGTGCGGTGGCATGCCATACATGATAAAGTTGATAGGAAATTACTTGGCAAATGAGAGCGATCCAGTGATATGGCGGGATACCTTGTCTGAATTAAGATCACCGAGCAAGGAAAGGAGGAAAAAATGGGATGAAGTTTACAAGTTCCTTTAACTTGAAGTGGACAAGTTAAGCTTGGAAGAGAAGTCATGCTTTCTCTATTTGGCAATTTTACCAGCTGGGCATGAACTTTACCGAGATTATGAAATTGAGTGCTGGAAAGCAGAACAGTTTCTCACACGCTTCAAGAAGCTCTGGGAGGCTCGCGATAGGGGGCATAAGATATTGCTTGATTTTGTGAACAAAGTCTTTGTTGGAAGAGGGAAAGAAGAAGGCGCAGTACAAAATGTTCGAGTACTTTCAGCGAGGGGCAGTTAGATTTCCTGAACTCAATGGGATTTGTTATATACAAAATGGAGAAACCAACAGAGAAATAAAATGGCCAGACACAACCAGGATCTCACTTGCATGTAATTCCCGCCTATCCCCTCTGCCAGGCATGCCTGTTTTTTGTAGAATCTTAACATTGTTGCTTCAGAAAAGTAGCTTGGCAGAGTTTCCTGTATCATTCTTTCTGCATATGGATGGCCTTCAACTTCTTGACTTGCATAAAACCGGGATCAAGTTTCTTCCCTCATCTATCTCCAGGCTGATAAATCTCAAAGCTCTATTCCTAAATAATTGTCATCAATTAATGCATCTCCCTAGTGAGGTGGGGAGTCTCCATCATCTTGAAATCTTTGATATCTGCAGTACCGGAATATATTGTTTGCCCACTGAAATTGGGCAGCCGACTGATCTGAAATGTCTGAAAGTTTCATTTACAGAGAATGGAAATGTGGGGAATCAGAACGGTGTCGGAGCAAGATCCAGGGAGATGATTTCTTCTAACATAATCATCAATCTTCATTCATTAGAAGAGTTGAGTATTGAAGTGAGTCCAACAAACAAAAGATGGAAACACATTGCAGTAAACATTGTTGCAGAAGTCGCCCACCTGAAAGAATTGACAACTCTTTTTTTCTAGTTTCCTTCCATGGAGTGCTTCCAGAATTTGATCAACAATAGCAAATCCTGGAATGAAGGCAACCTGTGGAAAGGCGACAGAGTTAGATCATTCAAAATCCATGTTGGTCATCAGGAAAGCAATCCTCTTCCTGATAAACTTGATGTCTCCGAATGTTCAGTTGAAAAGCATTTGAGACTTTGTAGAGGTGAAGGATTTCCTGTTGAAGTCCTAAAGATGTTGAAGCAAGCATGTGTTTTCGAGCTGAATGGTCACCGTGGGGCTGCCAACTTATCGAGCTTTAGTTCTGAGAATCTAGAAGGGCTTGAAACTTGTATAATTGAAGATTGCAGAGAAATGACAAGTATTATAGATGGTAACAGCAGAGGAGGAGGTACTGCATATCAACGCTTGAATAAGTTATATGTAAACAGTCTTCCAAATTTGGTGCACATTTGGAATGGTCCAATGGATTCTCAAAGCCTCTTGCTGCTCACAACTCTAATACTTAAAGAATGCAACAGTGTGAAAACGCTGTTCTCCCAGGAGATTGTCCGACAACTTAAGCTGTTACAGTATCTGCAAGTTGAGAATTGTCAAAACATTGAAGAAATTATTGAGGCTGCCAGTTCAATTGAATACGAGGCATTTCTGAAATTGAAGAATTTGGAGCTCGTTCATCTGCCAAGATTTTCAGACATTTGCGGCGATGTGTCATGGCCATGGAGGTATCTGGAGACAATAAAGATCGATACATGTGAGGAGCTCAAAAATTTCTCATTCACCTTCAAAGAAGCAGCCAAATTGTTAGTGATTAATTGCACTCAAGATCTGTGGAACCAGTTGGTTTGGCCAAATGACACTATTAAAGAAAATTTTCAAAGAATTCATCGCCTCATATGAGGAAACTCAAGCACATCTGTCATCCATCATCTATTAGATGTATTTCTGTGCAATGCTTTTGTTGTCTTAATTGCTGCATTTCTATTCAGCTGTGGTCTGTAGTTGTATCAAAGATTTATTTGAAATGTTGGTGGTACTTTTTTTTCTTTTTTCCTCTTCTTTAATGTATAAAATTACATTTGGATGCTATTGAATAGTAATGTTTGTTTGAGGGGCGATTGCTGCTAACCACCCCTATTGTTTCTTTAATGACCGATACATACTAGCTTTCGCACATTTAACCAGCAATACCCCTGGATTTTTAGAAACTCATCACTAACATCCCTTCAAGCTAATTCTGTCCAGCTTCAGATAACCAGCTAAGGTTAAAAAAAATACATATCAATCAAATTATCTATTCAGATTTTATACTAATTCAAAGATTTGACATGAGTAGGAAGTTTAACTTTTAAACTTGATGAACACCATTCATATTTAATTATCATAGGATTCTACGAGAGAAAGTATCTCCAACAATTCAACACTGAAAGTCTTTGAGCTCTGGAATCAAGAAGAAAAGAGTAAGTAGAAAAAAAGGATAGATTTGAACAATATATACATCAAACAAATCTTAATTCACCGCAGAGATGCCAGTAATTTTTCTCTATTCATCATCTTCACAAATTATGGTCAAACTATCTTCCCACTCTAATGTATCCCACCAACTCTTCTCTGCTTTAATCTCTATAATGGTATGCTTTAACCTGGAATCCATACCCAATTTCCTCAACTTAGGACAATCATAAAAACTGACATATTCTAACGATGGCCAAACACTTTTCCAAATGTTAATCAATCCAGGGAGAGAGTGAAGTGCTAACTTTCTTAGACTGGGGAGTGCAATGAACCTAGAATCTACCATCTCTTGGACTATGATTTCTTCAATGGCTGGACAATCTTCAACCGTCAGTTCCTCCAATTTAGAAAGACATTAAGTCAGTGAACTAGTAAAGACATAATCCAACTTTGGAGAGGCATGAACTGACAAAATATTTAGCTCAGCAAAGCTTCCTTTTGGTACAATGCCCTTCCAAATGTAAGTCAAATTCCATAAATGATGAATACTCTTCTCCAGCTTTGGAAATACAGCTGTAGAATGTTCATCAATATGAACAATAGTTCTTTTCTCGGGGCATTCACATACTATAACAAAACTTCAATCCATTGATATTACTAACCCCAAAGCTGGAAAGACTTTCAATGTCAACGTGATGATCTAAATAGAAAGCAGTACTACAAGCTAATATTTGAAGAACTTCATCAGGTTTCTTCTCACCATTTACAAATCTCAAGATTGAACATGTTGATCATAATCAAATTCCACATATTCTGGGACCCGAGAGGTAATGCGTTGGACATCAGGGCCAACCACAAAGTTGAATTTAGTTAGCCGCTGGTCTGTCCATGGTATGCTTTCTTTGAAGAAATGTTGGACATGCTCAATTTCTGGAAAATGGAAACTGATACAACTCAATTTCTTCAACTTGCTGACCTCAGATTTGACAAATTTCTCATCCTCAGACCACCGTTCATCTCCTGGAAACACAACAATACTAGAGTTTCCAATGCTTGCAGCCTTGATAGGGTGCCACTTGAAATCAAATTACTTGGTAGTTTAACATACTCACTGTCATCAAGAGATCCATAGAAAGACACTTTCAAATGTCTCAGGGATGCCAATTTACCAATTTCATCAGGTAGTTTGTGAATTTCAGTGCCCTTTAGATCAAGCAGCTCAAGAGTATCAAGTGATCCCACTTCAGATGGGAGCATGTCAAAACGTTCACAATCTTGGAGAGCGAGGATTTGAAGGTATTTAAGCCCCAAAAGTGTCTTTGGCCAGGAATTAATTCTCGTGTTGGATAGGTTTAAAACTTTAAGGGAAGTCATTGAATCAAAAAAAGAAATGGGTATTTTTTTGAGCTGAGTGTTTCTTTGCAACAACAACGTGAAGAGTTCAGGGCAATATGGCCTCTCAAGTAGACTGCGCAAGTCATCATCCATCAAAAAAATCATCTTTGCCTGTTTCCACTCCTCTTCTGAAGGTGGTTCTGTTAAACCTGCACCAGCTCTCAATAACAATTGATCACCTACAGGAATGGGAAATATGCCAATTTCAGAGCCATTGACTGACCTCGATGATGAACTACTTTGATTTGATAGTTCCTTATGTCTTGAATATGGTTTCAACAGAAACTGACTGCCTTCTGCTGCTGAAGACAAGATCCCCAGTGCTAAATCTCTGATTAAGCCTTGCATTTTGATGGAATCACCATCTTTTGTGACTTCCAACAGAGATTTACGCACTAGAACATCTATAATATAACGTCCCCTTTTATGTGCATCAGCCTGAGGCCCAATGATTATACTTTCTTTGATACAATAATCTATGAAATTGGAAGTACCAACCTCTCCATCTTCTGGAAACAAAGCACAATGAAGGAAACAACTCTTGATATAATGATCCTTCAGTTGGTCAAAGCTGAATTTCAATCGTTGGATTGCATCCTCAATTTGAAATACTCTGGCAGTTTTAGGCTGTGAAAATTTCCTGGATGCATGCTTCCACACGGAAACCTCATTTTCTTCAGCTAAGGTCCTACCGGCAACTATAATCAGCAGTGGCAAACCACCACAACACTTAACTATAGCTTCGGCAAAGGGCTGGATTTCTCGTGAGGGAACAACTCTTCCTACTTGTTTGTAAAACAGTTTCCTGGCTTCCTTTCTAGAGATGGTTTTTACTTCAATCACCTTAATCACATTCATATTACGAAAAACAACATGTTTTCTGGATGTCAATAGTATCTTGCAGCCATTTTCAGAGGTGGGATCAGGTATACCAGCGACCTTTATATCAATCTGCTCCCAAACATCATCCAGAACAACAAAAACTTTTTCCGTTTCAGAGTTTGGAATATTTTTTCTGCAACTTGAGCATCGCCATCAGTATTTTCATAGCACAATGATAATTGTCTTAAAGCACCATTTTGGATTTTTGTTAGACTCCAATATCCTGACACAATCACCAAAATAATCACATCAAACATGCCTTTCGTTTTGGAGTGACTGACCAAGGCTTTCAGTACAGTAGTCTTTCCAACACCACCAATCCTTGTTGCTTTAACATCATTCGTGTAACTCAAGATCTTCAATTTTCTTAATTGATTTCTTGTCTTCTAAACCTGATTTCTGCAACAACTCATCTTCCATGGGAATTTCATGTTCCTTTATACCATTGTGCTTAAATTGTCGGCTGCTGTCGAGGCTGTAGGCCTCACCAATTTCTTGGCACTTGCATTTGATCCAGCCTTCAGCTGATTTTCTCTTTGACTTTGATGATGTAACACCAAAGTTTCAAGAGAAGTAATCTGAACTGTATCACCTTCTTCCACAATCTCCCTGCTTATTCCCGGAACCTGATCCTCTTCTTCCACAATTTCTGGGCTTAATGCAGGAACATAATCCGCAGCCAAACGAGATTTTATATTTGCAGAAGTTACTGTCCTACTTTCCACTTCAAAACCATCAAGCCCGCGGGCCATCTCCCCCAGGAGAGAAGGGGTGCTACTGTACGTTCCATCAATGTGTTTCATGATGATGCCGAATATATTCTATTAAGAAATAATTCCTTTTTCGTCCTTATAGTTTCAGTTAATTTTTTTAGTCCAATCGTTTCAAATATTTTGTTTTGGTCTTTTTAATTTCAAATTACTACTGTTTTAATCTTTTGACTTAATTAAAAGATTGGTATTTTTGTCTTTTCAATATAAGTTTAGAGATTAAGTATCATTTTATTAAGTTAAAGGATTACAACAATATTAATTTGAAATGAGAAGGACCAAAATATAGTATTTGAAACAATTGAACCAAAATAGTAAATAGCTAAAACCATTCTATTATAACACGCAAAATAAATGAAGGGCCAATGACATGCTCCCGCCCAAAGATTAGCGAAATGATAAGTTTTCACCCAGTTTCATAAATTCTAGATTCTTACTCTTAAAATAACACCGTTAATAAACGTTGACCTATAGAGAATACTATTATCATATTGCCCTTGACTTTTGATTACACCGCCACCCAGCCACCACCACCACCACCTTTCAACACCATCACCACCAAAACCCAAAGTCACCACCATCACCACCCACCACTAACACCTTTCAACACCATCACAACCAAAACCCAAAGTTACCACCATCACCACCCACCACTATTCCACCCATCCACCACCATCACGATCCTTCTAAACCCCAAAGTTAGCCCCATCGCCACCTAATAACCACCACCAAATCACTCACAAATTTAGCCAAAAACCACCACAAACTCATCTACAAACCCATCCAAAAACTACCACAAACCGAGCCACAAACCTATCCAAAAATCACCACAAACCCACCACAATCAGACAAAAAAACCAAAAAAACCCAAAATTCAATCAAATTAAAGCCAATTTGACAAAAGAAAGCAATCCAATCGTGGCGATAGACAGTGAGTCACAACCGACTTTCGGCGAGTTACTAGGTGTCGAGGTTAGGGGGTTTGTAGTGTAGGGGCTATTGGTTCTAGGGGTGGTGACGAAGTGGATTTTGGCCATTGGAATTTGCTAGAATTCGGCTTAGAATGGTAAAACACTAACTTTGCAGTGGCCAACGAACGATAGGAGCAAAAATGCTGGGAACTTGAGGGTTTTGGTCAGTGGAGGTCGGGGATGCTGGTGGTGGAGTCAATGAAGGCCAACGATGCCAAGTTCCGACCAAATCGGACTTGAGACTGGGATGCGCACGGTTGGAAAAAAATTGCGAAAATGGCCCAAAAAAAAAAAAAAAAATTATCAATGAGGCAATGGGGCTAAGCAAAAAGAGCTAGGGTGAAGATTTCCGTCAGTTTTTCAGGGTAGAAGAAAAAGAAGAATTGGTAGTGGTAGGTTGATGTTGGTTGGTTCACCGAATATGGGAGATAAAGGATAAAGAGAGATGGGTGGGACGACTGTGGTGGTGGTTTGGAATGGGGTGGATTTAATGACCACTTTACTCTTTGACTATTACAATAAATGATTTTCTCTTAATTTAAATGTGAGAATCTGGAATTTATAAAACTAGGGATGAGAACTTGCCATTTCGCTAAACCTTGGGTGGGAACATGTTGTTGACTCTTCTTTTAATCCACTAGACTCGTTGGTATCTCTGTGACAAGTGTGGCTTATTTGCCACTTGATAGCTATTGAGAATGGAGAATTGATTGCATTAGTTGGAAATTCCAAAAGCTAAATTTCTTCTTATAGTGAGTTCCAACTTGATGTAGGGAACGGGACTTTGTAAAATGATGTAAATGTCTCTGTTTTAAGGATGTTTTGGAAGCCAAAGGTCAAGGGGAACATCCCAATAACTATAAAAATGTTATTTTTAGCCCTTGAAAGTAACACAAGCCAAATGTTATTGTTGTAATTTGTGTTTTATTTTCATGACTATGGAAGAAAGACTAAAAATGGTGGAGAGAGTTGACTCTACTGTTAAGAAAGTTTTGGATTGCTTGTCAAATCCTTTTAGTTACCTTTGAAATTACAACAACAATTTTGAGAATCTCAAAAATGAAATTGACAACCCGATAAATGTCAGAGAGTGTTAAAGTGAATGATATTTTTCTGGAAATATGTGGCAAGCAACTTAATAGGCTTGCGACCTGAAACTAGTGACCAGATGAGCTAGATGAGTGAAGCTGCAATGTGAAGCAAATGTTCTCTAAGCGTGTGTCGTAACGAATGTGCAATTTAGATGAAGTTACTAGAGGGTAATGCAATCTTGAAGCAATACAAGAAAGTGTCCAAGCGACCTAACGAGCTTGCGATCAAAAGCATGCAGTGATATATCAGAAGGAAGGTCAGAACCATCATTGTTGAATGTCAGAGGATGGTCAATTTCTCTGTAGGGTTTAGCTGTTTTTATGGATAAGACTGCCATATGTCAAACTGGTTAGGAATGTTTGGCTCAATATCTTGACAACGTGTAAATGTGGCTTAGCATGTTAAATATGTTTGCAACCTAGGGATATTCTGCAAAATAGGTGTGTTAAAAGGCACAATCAATAATGTGTCAAGGTTGTTTATAATCAATGTTTGAATTAATGAAAAACAAGAACTTTTTTGTGCATTCTTTCTTTGTATTCTCCAACTTGTAATCCAACAATTGGTATTAGAGCCGTAATTCTCTTCACCGAGATCAATCCATCCTTAAACAATTCATCTTCTTCACTAAAAACTACCTTCAACTTTAAAATCAAAAACCAATCTTCATGGCGTTGACCATAACTTCTCTCTTACCTCTAGTCTCCAATGGAGAACAATACCACATATGATATGTTAAAATGAATACACATTTGAAGGGACAAGGTCTTTGGCAATATGTGATGGAACAGAGGCAACCAACTCAACTAGGACCAAACCCCATATTGAACCAGATTCGGTTGCATGAAGAAGAAGCCACGAAAGCTCCCAAAGCTTTGTCACATATACACTCAGCCATAGCAGAACTGGTTTTTACAAGTATAATGGCTTGTGAGACATCGAAAAAACCTTAGGATAAGCTTAAGGAGGAGTACATTGGAAGTGATAAAACCAGAAAAATGCATGTTCTGAATCTACGAAGGGAGTTTAAAGTGTTGAAAATGCAAGTGTCTGAAAATGTGAAAGAATATGTTGATCAACTAACGAATGTGGTAAAAAAAATCAGACTTCTTGGGGAAGAATTGACAGATGCAAGAATTGTGGAAAATGTTCTCGTGAGTCTGCCAGAGAGGTTTGAGGACAAAATCTCATTCCTAGAAGACTCGAAAGATCTCTCTTAGATGACCCTTGCTGAGCTTGTCATTGCCCTACAAGCTCAAGAACCAAGAAGACTGCTGAGACAGGAAGACAACAGTGATGGAGCCATGACGGCATCCTATAAAGGGAAATTAGTGCAGGGAGGATACAAAAAGCCTACTGGATACAGAAAGGGGAAAGAAAAGGCTAACAATCATTGGAGCAAGAATGGTGGGATGAAAGGGATATCCACCATGCACCCACTATAAGAAGAAGAACCACACTGAAAATAGATGCTGGTTCAGACCTAACATTCAGCGTAGGTCATACAAACAATTCGGCCATATGAGAAGATTTACATTTCTTCATATGTTTTTTCATACTTTTATTCTCTAAGTTTAATAACATAAATTGAAGAATAGATATCAACAATTCTTTGCCTCATGACCTCATCTTTTTATCTTTTTCTTTCTCGTGTGGTAAAATTGCATTGAGACTGCAAATTTTATCTCACGCAAGTGTTGTAGCTTCTCAGTTAATTCCAAAATAGTGTTTCTAAACTAGTACCTTTCCTAATTTTCTTTGTCATTTGATCTAATAGCATTCCTTTATATAGGAATAGGTTTGATAAATGCCGATAACTCTCAGATAGAGTATTAGAATGGAAAAGTCTGTTAGATAATGAACTATTGGTTCTAGGTGAATCAACAACACGAAATACTTTTCTTGCGTATTCTTGATAAACCCTGGCTTAGATATAGATGTAGGAGATCCGTTTGGGAGGTAAGAAGGCTCTTTGTTAACAGCCCTAGCCCTTCAATAAGTTGAATCAAAAGTTAAAAGTAAATGAATAAATAACTCAAAATCATCACAAAAAAGCTAGTTTTGACACATTGCATCTTGCTGCTACTGTTCAAGTTAGATGGTGGGAGGGGCATGTAAACAAGCAAAAAGTAGTTGAAAATTCTCATTTTCTTCCTGTTCAGTCATGGAGTTAATGGTCTTGAGTCTTCACTAACCAAAAACACACTAGAACTAGTCTTACAAATTTCTTAACTGTTTCGGACACACACATGCACACGCACACATTGAAACACACTCTCAACAAATATAAGTTTCTTCCCTTTCTAAGATCCTATATTCTTGATTTTCATTGTCAAAGATCTGTGATGAATCTGTTTCAAAAACCCGCCAAGAAAGAAGAGAGGAGAGAAAGCAAAGCTTAAAAGGAGGAGGCTTAGACCCTTACACCAAGCTCAACACCTCAGTTCCTTCTCAAGATGAGGTCTCGACCAGGTTCCCAGCCATAGGTAGTCGGTTTACTGATGGAGGTCTGCTTGTTAACAGAGATGGTTATCGAATTGTCTATCAAAAGGAAAGTGGAGCTCCGCTGCCTATTAAACCATTTGACAACCAGTTGAAATTGGAGGATATCGAACGAATTAGACTTGTTGGAGAGCGAAACGGCAGCATGGTGCACTTGGCGCAGCACAAATACACTGGCCAGTTTTTGGCTGTAAAGGTTGTTAAAGTGAAACTTGAGGTGTCTACATGGAAACAGATTGCACAGATGTTGAAAATGATTCAATCATCATACTGTCCATATGTTGGGGTCTTTTATCAACTTTTTTACAATGAAAGTGCCATTTCAATCATTTTGGAGTATATGGATGGTGGATCTCTTGCGAATTTTCTGAAAAAGGTTAAATCAATTCCGGAAGTGTATTTAGCTGCCATCGTTAAGCAGGTGCTCAAGGGTTTATTGTTTCTTCATCATGAAAAGCACATCATCCATAGGAACTTAAAGCCTCCTAATTTATTGATAAATCATAGAGGGGAAGTCAAGATTTCTGATTTTAGTTTGAGTGCCACAGTGGCTTACACAGCAGGACAGGCGAATACTTTTGTTGGCACATACAACTATATGTCTCCTGAAAGGATTTCAGGAGGCAATTATGGACATAAAAGTGACATTTGGAGCTTGGGAATTGTAATGCTCGAATGTGCAATTGGTCAATTCCCATATTCTCCACCAGAGCAAGGGGAAGGGTGGTCAAGTTTTTATGAGGTTCTGGAAGCCATTGTTGACCAACCACCTCCTTGTGCACCGCGGGATAAATTTTCTTATTTTGCTTATTTATTTCTGCTTGCTTGCAAAAAGAACCTGGTGACCGACAGTCAGCACAGAAACTTTTGGCACATCCCTTTATGAACACGTATGACAATTCGGATGTAGATCTGTCCACTTACTTCACCGATCTAGGATCTCCACTTGCAATTATCTGTAATTCATTTTGGAGTTCACATTTGTGGACAACTAGCTTGAGACTAAAATCCAGAAATCTGGTGAAAGACTCTTTATTGTTGCGGCTGAAGTAAAATAATCCTCTGAGCAAGACTAGCAGAAGCCGGTAATGCATCAAAGGTTTCCAAAGAAGCCTTGGAGTGTGAAGGTTCAGCTAATTATGCTAATCACGCTCTATAATTGCAACGTGAAGGTATGTTTTAGTGTGTGTCAATCTGTGTAATCAATTAATTGTATGGTCTCAGAAATGGGGATTTAGCAAGTTAGACGATTGAACTTGAAAAAATTTGTTTAATTTCCCCGAAAGGTTTTAGAGTTTGTAGATGCTTGAGGTAGTGTTTCAATTTCAAAGACGGTTTATTATGTTTAATAAAGAAGTTAGATGGCGTGAGGTTGCTCTTATGCTGCTTTGAAGTGTCGTAGTAATTTAACTTTCTTTTGATCATTTTAGGTTGAATTGGTGGGAAAGTCCTAAAAATTATAATTAAAAGACATCTAGATCCAATATTTTGAAGTGAGTTTGTGCATAGTTTAAAGATGAACATAATAAAATGGTAATAAATTCCAAATTTTAAAATTCCAGACTTGGATTTTTTGTTAGACTGTAGGATTGTTTTTTATCAAATCTTGCATTGTAATCTTAGCAAAAGAGTTTTGAGCGGTTGATTTTTCATTTATAATTAAAGAGTACTGCATATTTTAAATTTTATGTTAAATTTTTTATTTTAATGGTTTTTTTTTTCTTTTTCTTTTTTTTGCGAGTAATCTTTTATGTCTCCTGAACTTTGACTTGATATTAAAAACAACATAAAGTATTGGTATTCATCATAAATTCTCCTTCCCCCATTAGTTGCCATTAGGTTTTGTTCGTGTGGTGGATTTTAGGGTGATTGTAGATGGTTGATAATGAGTTTTGTGATGGTTGATGGTGGATTTTGGGGCTGGTTTTGATGCGTGTTCTGGTGGGTTTTTTTGGCTGCCATCCTCATGAACCAAGCTGGTGGCTTATCCACCATTAATCTTCTTACCTGCCCTATTCAATCCTTCAAAGGACATGCCTCCCCAGTTATTTTCACAATTTCTTTGCCAAGTTTTAACAGAGAAGGAAATAGACATACTCCACACAAGAATCTGTGAGTATTCCGATACTCAATCTTTGATTTTTCAATCCTTTCTACATCTTCAAGCCAAGTTTTGCATTCCGCGTCTTCTCCATCTCTAGTTGATTGATTTCCAGTTCTACTTCTACACTTCTCTTTTTAGCACAGAGATATTTATATTCATCTTCAAGGGTGTCAAAACTCTTCCTCAGATTTTTCACATACCCTTAATTACTCTTCAAACAGCTGAATATTCCTTTGCTATACTAATGCCGGCATAACTAGTGGACCAGCTGCCTGACAGTCAGCTTGCATTAGTATTGCTGTCTCCATCTGCAAATATTGCTCGGAAATGAATGTTTTGAAGAAAAATTTGTTATCAGAAGACTAAAACTTAGCATTTGCTGGATAAAAACAGGGCAATTTGCCTTTATTAAATGTTTTAATCGAAACTTCTTAGGTGCAGACACCGACACTCTTATGTAACCTTCCTAAGTCTTATAACACAATCAAGATAAAACACACAAGAACAAAATCACAATAATACACACAAATTTACTGTGGTTCGCCTATCTAAGATTGGATAAGCTATGTCAACATTGAGCTATGAAATCGGAGGAGCTCGCTGCACTAATCAATATCATATATTTTATAAAATAAATATCATTTCTAAAATTTGTTTGTCAAATTAAACTACTATCAATTGTTTTGTGTCTTAATACTTTTATATATATAAGGGCTAGCCTATAACCTACCCTCACGACCCCTCACTTAAATTACGGATGCTTAGACGGAGAATCAAATCTGAGACTGTATGTCTGTCCACACCATCCTCAATTCGTTCTAACCATCTAGATTACCAACGATGGGTCTATTAAAATATTGAAGTTAGGAAAAAAAGATAAATATAAAAAATATGTATTTTGATACATTATTTTAAGGAATCAAAACATAAAAGTGAAATTACAATAAAAGTTATAATATTTTACTATAAAAGCTAGATAAATCTTAGAATTTTTTATTAGTAAAAATTTTATTATAGTTTAACTTGAAGGTGTCGTTATTTGTGTTGGCTTAATAACTTATTCATCAGGTAAATTTTCTTGGTTTTGTTTTACACTCGTTAAAGTATTATAAAAATACCATCATAAATATATTAATTATAAATAAATACTCATATTTTTGTATAACTTATATCCGACATACTATCTATTATAAGTTTATTTATAATTTTATTATTAAGTTTAATTAACATCTTGATCCCCCTAGAATGAGTTTTTGGCTACACCCCTGCTAGATTCGCTAAGAGCTTGAGAGCAAAACCCCTCTCACCTGAATGAAAACCAATCACTCACTCACCCAAGATTACAAAGACTGATTGTAAAAGAGAAGAACCTAACAGAACTGCTCTATCAAACACAAAGAACAACTCTATAGAATTTTTCATTATATGCTCCTTTATATACCACTGACCAAGGGTTTTTTTTTTTTTTTCAACTATTGGATCTAAAGTTAATCAACGACCAGGATTCACTTCAGCAGCTCCCAGTACGACGTCACACAACTTAAGGCAAAACTGCACCGTTTCATGTCTTCAACTTAATAATCTCCACCTTGAAGACTTGAAACAACTATCCTAGCAACCAATAATCAGTGTAGCTCCCTCAAATCCAAGTCCGTCATTGCTCTAATGCTCCAGTCTAGGTTACAAATAACAAATTCAAGTACTGCTTGAATTTGGCTGCTGTAACTACCTTAGTACCTATATCAGTTGGATTATCTTCTATAGCAATCTTTATCAAATCAATTACACCCGAAGCCACCAGGTCCCTCACAACATGGTAGCGTACATCCACATGCTTGGTTCTTTCATGGTAAACAAGATTTTTGCTCAAGTGGATCGCACTCTGGTTGTCTAAGTATATTGTCACCTTTCCATCTGTCCGATTTGCCTCTAATAGGATTCCCTTTAACCATATTGTCTCCTTAAATGAATCCGCAACTACAATGTACTCAGCTTCAGTCAATGAGAGAGCCACAATGGGTTACAATTGCAATTTCCAACTTATGGAGTTTCCTCAAAGGGTAAAGTAGTAACTGGTGGTGGATTTCCTTGTGTCTTTATCATCCATAAAGTCAAAATCTACAAATCCAACCAAATCAATTGAAGTACTCATTTTTCCATATTCTAATCCAACCCACAAAGTACTTTTAATGTATTTAATCACTCATTTTAAAGCAGCCCAATGTTTAGCCCCTGGATTGGACATAAATCTACTTAACATGGATATGGCAAAGGACAAGTCAATCCTAGTGCTAATCATTGCATACATAACAGATCCTATAAAATTGGATAAGGCACATACTCTATTTTAATCAATTCAGCATCAGTTTTAGGACATTGGGCTTTACTCAACATGAAATGGCTAGCTAAAGGCATAGAGTCCAGCTTTGACCCAGAGATCCCAAATTTAACAACCAATTTTTGCAAATATGAATGTTGATGTATTTTCAATGCAAAATTTCTTCTATTTCTATTTATAACCATACCCAAAATTTTCTTAGCAGCCCCTAGGTCTTTCATGCTAAATTCATATCTAAGTTTACCCTTTAGTTCAAGTATTTTAGCCTTAGACTTACTTATTAATAGCATATCATCTGCATAGAGTAGTAAATAAGTGGGCATGCTATCACTCAAAGAAAAATAAAAGCAACTATCATAATTGCTTCTAGTAAACCAGGCTTCCTACAAATGAGTCAAATCTCTTGTACCACTACCTAAGGGACTGCTTAAGACCATACAAAGACTTGTGTAAGAGGCATACATGATTAGGCATTCTAGGATTCACAAAATCAGGGGGCTGACTCGTGAATATCTCTTCCTCTAGATTTCCATGTAGGAAGGCTATGTTACATCTAGTTGCTCCAGTTCTAAGTTGTGGTGAGCAACTACAAAGAGCATCATCCTAATGGTCTTATACTTTACTATCGGGGAAAAGACTTCATTGAGATTTATATCCTCCTTCTGAGTGTAACCTTTGGCTACTAACCTAGCTTTATATCCAGGTGGGTCCTTGTAATTGATGTCATCTTTTAACTTAAACAACCACTTACATTGAATTAGTCTTTTATTTTCAGGTTTAGGAACAAGGGACCAAGTCCTATTTACCTCTAATGAATACATTTCCTCCTTCATTGTTGCCCACCATTTGCCTTTGTCCTTTGAATTGACTACTTCTTCAAAGGATTTAGGTTATGTCCTTTGCATTTTAGTACCTTCAAGTAAGGCAGTGTATATTAAATCAGCATAAGAAAACCTTGTTAGGGGTCTTACCTCTCTCATGGCTCTATCCCTTGCAAGGTGATATTGCAAGTCTTGCTACGGCTCTGAGGTCTCTTTTAGTTCAACTTCTTCTTCCTGGACAAGTTCATTTGGTCTTGTTTCAGCTTTAATTGTAGTTTTAGTTTCTAGCTGGTGTGAGTTAGGAGGATAACTCCACCTCAATTTGGGTAATTTCAGTTGAGGTTATGAGAGTATCAGAAGTGTTTTGGGCTGCTCCAGCATGGGTGGTGCTCTTGCATGAGAATACACCTTCATTGAACACAACATCCTACTCACTATGATTTTAACCCCTGGGGATTCTCTATCCCACAATCTATAGCCCTTTGTTCCCTCTTGGTACCCTAAGGATGCACACTTGGTGGATCTAGGTTCTAATTTTCCTCCTACAGAGTATGCATAGGCTGCACACCCAAAAATCCTCAAATGACTCAAATCAAGCCTCCCACTCGACCATTTTTCTTCTGGATAGTACAGATCTATAGTTGTGGAAGGGCTCCTATTCACTAAATAGGCTAGTGCTTTCCCCCAAAAAGTATTAGGTAGACCAAAGGTGAAAAAGAGACACCTAACCTTCTCCAATAAAGTCTTGTTCATCCTCTTAGCACTATGCCTAACAGTCATATGCCTTAGGATACCATTCTCACTACAAAAATTATCAAATTCAGTGTTGTAGAATTCTAAACCATTATCTGTCCTTAATGTTTCTAATATAGTCATCAACAATAGAGAGGAAATAATTATTTCCTCCATGGGACCTAACTTTTTTAGGTCCCCACAAGTCAGAATGAAGATACTCTAAACGTTTAGTAGCAAGGTGAGTTCCCCTTTTGAAACTCAACCTGTGCTATTTTCCCAACACACAATTTTCGCAAAAGTCTAAAATGGAAATAGTGTCCTCACCAAACATCTCTTGGCTATTGAGGATGTTCATCCCCCTTTGGCTCATGTGGCCTAATCTTAGGTGCCATTTTTTTATCATAGAAATATTAGTAGAGACAAGAGCAGAATTATGTAATTCAGAGTTATAACTACCATAGAGAATGTACAAGCCATTTTTCTTTTCTCCTTAAGGATAAGGTTCTCGTTTTTGTACACAAATAAGCATCCGTTTTCAACTCTATAACTATAAGCAGATTCATCTAGAGTCGCTAAAGAGATTAAGTTTCTTTTTAGTTCAAGGATAAATCTAACTTTATTCAATTTAACCAATTTCCCACCAGTTGGCCTTAGTGTGATAATCCCTATTCCCTTAACCCCACATGCATTAATATTACCCATAAAAACAATTTCATGCTCATATGGTTCAAAATTTTAGAACAAGCTTCTATTAAGGCTCATGTGGAAGGAACAACCAGAGTCCAGCACCTATTCATGCACATAGTCAATTTTTGACACAGTAAGGACTTCAGGCTCTTCTATATTGGTTTTAGTTGAAGTTAAGTTAATCTCAGTATTTCCCTATTTTTGCTTTTTAATCCACTCAAAATAATTCTTCTTTAGGTGACCTATTTTATTGCAGTAAAAACATTTTCTAGTTTCTCTTTTAGGCCTATTATTTCCTTTTCCCTTTTCCTTGTTCCTAGGATGATTATTGTACTGGTTTCCTTTACTAGATTTACTAGTTTCACCCTTACTCTTTACAAACAGATTGCTTCCATTCCTTTTTTTTTGGGTTTTTAGTTCAAGTTCCCTAGCTTTTAAACCATCCATGATTAAATTTAGACTCGGTACAATCCCAGAGTATTGCATTGCATTCTTTACAACCAAGTAATCACCAGCTAAAGAATTCAATAAAATCATAGCAAGGCTAGTATCTCTTAGTTCTTGATTAGTCCCCTTAAGTATTAGGGTCATTTTTAAGAACTCATCTAGGTTGTCTTCTATAGACTTAAAACTATCCATCTTACATGAGAACAATACACTCTTTAAAATGCAAGATTGGTTGTAGATTGCAAAGTGTAAAGTGATTTGAGTTTACCCCACAACCACAGGACATTGTCCAGCAGGTTCATGATGATTAGGTTATACACCTCTTCATCGATTTCTGCCTTTTTCTTCAGCTTATCCTCAGGCCACTTCTCGACGCTCTTCTCCAGAGCTAGAGCCACCTTATTGTGGGAGAGTAGTGCCTTCACCTTTTTCTTTCAACTACTAAAGTCAATTTTCCCATTGTAATGGGTAATCTCCATTCTATTAGTTACAGGCATTGTGTGTGTATTAAAGAGACTTCAAGATTCACCCTAATTGAACCCTAAAAGTTCAATTCTGATTTCTAACTCAATATCCCCAACGAAACCCTAGACTTCCAAGAATAGATCAAATCAACAAATTTCACCTTCGATTTTACGATTTGGGAACGTCGGAATGCTAAGGAGAGGCCTAGACACAAAAGCCCAAATTGTTCACAAACCCTAGATTTCCTAAAACTTTTGATTGAACAAATTCGACACTCATAAATCAACATGATCCTATCTCCAATGCTCTGATACCACTTTTATGTAATCTTCCTAAGTCTTTAACACATAATCAAGACAAAACACACAAAAACAAAACCACAACAATACACATTGATTTACCATGGTTCACTTATCCAAGATTGGATAGGCTACGTCTATGTTGAGCTTTGGAATTGGAGGAGCTCGTTGCACTAATCAATATATTCAAGAGTTTACAACACAGATATGAAGATCAATCACTCATAATACAACCCAATCTTACCTGTACTCCAAACTAGAGAACACTACCAGATTCCTTAAGAGCTTGAGAGCAAAACCCCTCTCACCTAAATGAAAGCTAATCACTCACTCACCTAAGATTACGAAGATTAATAGATCGCTCTATCAAACACAAAGAACAACTTTGCAGATTTTTTCTCTATTTGCTCCTTTATATACCGTTGACCAAGGGTTGTTTTTTAGCCGTTGGATCTGAAGTTAATCAATAACTAGGATTCACTTCAACAGCTCCCAATACGACGTCGCACAACTCAAGGAAAACTACACCGTTTCATGTCTTCAACTTAACAAACACTATTGTAAAATGGGGAAACAATTTTTAAGACGTTGAGCATAATCATGCAAAAGATTTTACCAGAACTTTTAAAGATGAACTACTTTTAAGAGGAGATTCAAGTCAACTGAAGCTTCATCGTTTTGATTGTTTCCTGTAGCCCAACGAGTCAAATAAATCTAAAAATTAATAACATTGGTAAAATAACGAACCTATAAGTTAATTCCTTTATAGTCTGTTTCTCCTCGTTCTCAAATTATCGGATGGAGCTCAACAATGGCGGAAGTTGTGACAACTGTGAAGAAAAATCAGTTAATTTATAATTACTAAATGGAGTCAACTCAATAACTATAGACAGAGAGTCATACCACACGGGTCGTGCTCAAGTCAGCGCGCTTGTCTTTTTCTTAATTTACTTCCATTGCTGTTGGGATTTTCATATTAGAACTCCCTGTGTTTTGGTCTGTTTAAAGAGTATCGCTTGATTTCATAAATGTGATTTTAACTCTGGTGTGTTTGATCTTTTTTGTGGTGAGCATCCATTGATTCAAAAAATAGATCTTAAACCAACCAACCCCAAAACAAACAAACACCCTGCCCCCTTGACAGATCATTAGATTATTCAGTTTAAGTTTAAAGAGAATGATGTTTTTACTAATTACCTAGATATGATTAATCTAACATTCAAAACTTATCAGTAATGTTGAGACGTTAATATATTTTTTAGATGTTAAAATAATGAAATTCTTGATAAATATGAATGTTGAATTAATAACATTTCTTAAGTCAACATTTGCTAACTATAAAAAAGGTTAAGTACACTGGGGTTAGGGTCACATTTCCAAAACCAATTGGTATTTATTACACTTAAGGCCAAACATACGGGGCAGAGAGAACATTTCCAAACCAACAGGTGCTGACAAAAAATGGCTAAACATGTTGGGGTCTACTAAAATAAAACTCATTGCTTTTCCTACAGATATTTTCGGGGATTATAATTAAATTGACTTAAAATTGCGAGTTTAAGATGATTAACCAACTTCCCAACCATTGCACTTTCTATCCAGATAATGTCATTTTTACATTTTCCCCTCAGTTTTTCCAAATTTTTTAAATAGTGAAGGGTGTAAATTTTCTAAACCCCCTAAACAATATTTAAAAACCCTTTGAGTTGCAAAACTTACTATCAACCCCTAGTTGTTAGCTTGCTATTAAAATTTTTTCGTTAAATTAAAAAGCTAAGCTCAGAGAGTAATTTTCATCTAAATAATATTGTAAAATTAAAATCTAAGAAAAATAGAAATATACCTAAACCTTAATACTCCTCTTTTTTATATCTCTCTCATCTTACCTCCTTTTTTTACCTTTTTTTTTTTTAAATTAAAATAGATTATATTTAATTTTATTAAAAACAGGGGTAAATAAGGCACTTAATTTATTTTAGAATGTCAAGTGACAAATTCAACAAAATTTGACATAAGGGGTTCAGAGCAATTTCCAAAATTTGAGGGGTATTTAAGCAAAAATATATTTCAGGGGAGTTTATTAAATAAAATGTACCAAAACCAAAGTTTGGGTTGCTTAAAGATAAGATTTTGGTATTTAACCGAAATTTTGGATAAAAGTGTGGGGTTTGAAAAGCTGATCCAAGAGTAAAACCCCCTTCACCAATTTTTTTGTCAGTTAAATTGTTTTATTTATACAATCTGTCTCTCTTAATACAATATTTTTTTTTTTTTAACATCTTAAAATATACTTAAAGGATGTGTTTGGTTTCCGGTAATTGGGGATTATTAAGGTAATATCATCTTATATTATTTGATTACCACGTTTGATTGTCGAGTAATTTAAGATTTCGATAATCTTCCAAAACCAATAATAATTACTGTTGGTAATATAAAAAATAATCTGATTACTTCCATTTTTTTTAGTATTTTAATATTACTTGGTAATCTTAATTTTGTAGCAATTTTACACCATGTTAATAAAATTTTGGACAAAAATACCCTTATTTTTAAATTAATTTACATGAACCTATCATTACAATTTCATCCCTAATTAATTAAGTTTTTGGATATTAATGCCCTGTATTTAAATCAAATTCTAGCCCACCAAAACTACCACTATCGGCCAGCCACCAATGCCGGTCGCCGACGCACGGTCAGCCAGATTGTGAAAAATTTTGGCTTGAAATGGCCAGATCTATTCTGGCCATTTCCAACCAGATTTTTTGATCTTGCCATTAATGGCCAAATCGATGGCCGTTAACTGCCTCATCTGTGGCCGTTTCTGGCTAGATTAGTTTTGGCCATTTGCAGGCCGATTTATTGATCTCGTCGGAAACAGCTAGATCCATGGCCGTTAATGACCAAATCAAAAAATTTGGCCAGAAACGATCATAATAGATATGGTCATTTCCGGTTGACCATGCGTCATTTGATTGCCGACAATGGTGGCCGACGACTGGCAGTGGCTGGGTGGGTGGGGTGTTTTGTTGATTTTTAAACTTTTATTATGAGGGTGTTTTAGCTAAATTTTTAAATGTAAAGGATTATAAAAATAATCCAAATAACAATAATAAATAATAATATTTAAAAAGAGGGCAATTTAGTAATTTAAATAACATACCTACCAATTTATTTGTCCCAACCAACACATTAATATAACATTTCTAGTAATCTTTCAAAGTAATCTATCTTCCTCTTAATATAACATTTTTAGTAATACAACATTTTGAGAATCAAACACATGCAAAGAGTAAACGACATGTTCCCACCCAAGGTTTGGTGAAATGGCAAGTTCCAACCCCTAGTTTCATAAATTCCAGATTCCCACCCTTAAATTACTAGTAAATCTTTCAATATAGTGGTCAAAGGGTAAAATAGTCATTTGAACTATATTAAATCTGAAATGAAAATGAAAATTTCAAAATAACCTTTCACATCTCAAATTTCTCTCACAAACATCCCAAATTCAAAAAGCCCGCAAGAAACCCTATGAGAGGTTGCCGACAATTGGGAACTCGATTGAGAATGTTGGAGTTTTTGAAGAGGAGGGGCTGGTAAGTCTATGTGTGGTGAGAGATTGAATTTTGGTGGCTGGGTTTTATCGGAAATGGAGGGATGGGTTTGTGAGCCACAAATTGGTTGAAATCCGACGATTGGTGTGATCGGTAGGGGTGGGGTAAGAGGAGTTTTGGTGTGTGAGGCACGGGGAAAAGGATGGTGGTAGTGGGGAAAGCCACCGTGGCAGAAAAAAGGCAAAAAAAGCAGGCGGCTGTGACCTCGACCTCCCTTGGATTGGTCGGAATCTGTCGTTGACAACCCTCCCCATCATACCATTTTTCTCCCCACTATCCCCCTACCAAAACCCCTGTCATTCCATGCCCATTTACTCTGCCACTAGCTGTTTGTCGATGGAAAATTGGTTGGGGAGTTTTTTCGAACCAAAGGTGGGTAGGTTGGCTATGGAAAAGGTTTGAGATGATGGGGAGTCGTCGACAACCAGGAAATCACACACAACAGCAATAAAAAAGAGCACAACAATCAGTGGAAAAGGCTGTGAGCTACACCAAATCGGCTCAAAAACATAACCGTTGCGCGAAAAAAAGGGGTGGCAAATTGCAATCGATGAGCAACCACAAACTAGAGAAGTATGGGTTTTGAAGAGAAGAGGTCAGTGATGCTGATGGTGGAGACAGGGGAGGATTTTTGAAGCTGAGAACAATTAGAATTTGCTCCTGAAAATGCAGCAGATGGCCGACGATGATCGGCAAGCAATGGTCAGCAAGGATGATATGGGTTTTGTTTAGGGGGAAGTGTTGAGTCTGATGGTAATGTGAGGGGCGATTTTGGCATGGGAAATCGATCGAAATCAACCCTGAAAGACTGCACGTCGCAATGGAGGTGGAGGCGGAGAGGAGATGGATAGATTTGAGATGTGGGGGTTAAAAAGGTAATTTACTAATTTGGGGGCTAAAAATTGCTAACATTGTCAGTTTAAGGGTGAGAATATGAAATTTATGAAACTGGGGATGAGAACTTACCATTTCGCCAAACCTTGCGTGGGAACATGTCGTTTACTCTATACTTAAATATTATATTATTCACCAAGTCACTACATCTCAACGCCATATAACATTACATAATACATATCACTTAGTATATTATTGTTTTCAAAATGTAGACTTAAAGTAGATACAGAATTATCAAAAAATGAATTATTTATACTGCATTCTCACTGCAACTCTAACAATTCTAATAACAACACCATTTAATTTCAGATCATCAGAATCTTTAACTAAACGGAGCGATCGATCTTAATTGACTTATCCAAATTGGTACTACATTTACAAAATGAAATTTACTAAAAAGGAAAAAAAAAAGAAAAAAGAGGTCGTCTTTGATAATTTGATAGTTATAAACAAACCTGCAGATTAGATTTCTGGAATATCGATCTGTCTCTCCGCGTCCTTCGATTCTCTGAAGCAAGTAGAATCTGAAGTCTCACTCACTGAAACCAGTTCACTTCATCAGCTAGTCAACAAGACAACGAAAATGATATATTTTTAGCGTTGTAAATTGTTCAATTAAGGGACATCTAAGGTCAATTACTGTTAGACTTAACATGGGTGAGGGATAAAATAGTAGTTTTACATCATTTTATTGTAATTTTTTTAGTTAAAGTTTATGTACAATGTTTATCGTTTTGTATTGTGTTTATGTTTTAATTAAACTTTTAATATTAGCTTTTGTTCTGATTTCACATTGTGATTTTTGCTTTGATTTTGGTTGTTAATGTCAACTTCTGTACCATGTAATTTTTGTACCCTGTTACTAAGGAGGAAGACACATCAAGCAATTCAGATTTTTACAATTGTACAGATCCAATCGCCAAAAGAAAGCATGGCAAATTTGAAATACTAATTAACCATCAGGGTAATTTGGTCTTTTTAAATGTAATTAATAGGTAATGTGCTAAGAAATTATGGTTCAAGGATATTTGTTACTTTGTACTTTTTTTGGGTTAAGTCTAACAACAACCAACTGTTAGATTTCTCTTAATTGAACAATTTACAACTTCTGTCCTCCTTATAAAGTTTGAAAACTTTGTACCCTGATTGATAATGTCCCTTTTTGAACCATTACTATTATATACTGATTTTTATTTAATTGAAAATCAGGAAGCTTATTATATAAAAATTATATAAAAGATAAAAAAAAAAATCACTTTATAATCACGAATAAAAAGACTAAATTACCTTGATAGTTAATTAAAATTTCAAAATTGCTTTGTTTTTTTATACCTAAATGTTACTTAAATGATTAGACATATTCTATTAATAATTGAAAGACCAGCATGCATGCATGAAGAGTGGTGGAAATGGAGAAGAAAGTATGAAATGATGGATTCAAAAAAAAAAAAAAGGGTTTTCATGCAAAGCTTAAAAAGAGATTATACCTACTCCTTTGCTTTGGATTGATGAAGATTAGCCTCAAAAGCATGAAATCTCTACACTTTAACACCACCTTGAGAGATTAGAGAGTGGCCGTGGGTTTGAGAGAGAGTTTTAGTTTGTTTTTAAGTGAACAAGTGAAGAATTAACTAAAATGCAACCTTTTGCATTTATATATACTTGGGCAATTTTGTAATTATTTATTTTTCACTTCCAAGCCTAATAAAATCTTATTTTAAAAGGGACCCCACGAAATTTATTATGTTACCCTTTGAATAATCAATATTATTCAAGGGCCCATGTAAACTAAACTAGTTTACATTGACAACCCATAAATTTACCCTTTTACCCTTTAACTATTAAAAGGTAATTTTTGTTCATCTGATTAATCTTAACACTTTAAGATATAATAATTAAATATAATTAATTATTGCTTGACCATTTTAACCCTTAAGATGTCACAAATAATTTTATATGTAACTATTACTATAGAAATCCCGTTATTACCCTCAGAAGGTGCTACCCTCTTCGGACAATCATTTCTCTCTTTCATCCTTCTCTAACTTCTCAAGGCTATTGGTGTGACCATGTAGGTCCACCGTGGATTAGCCGTGAGTGGTTCTCGATGAATCGGAAACTCGTCGGAGGCCCAACGACTATGGTAAACATCTAGCAATGTGCCATAGTCCCTAAACCACGATGAAGAAATACTTCATCGAACCCATTTCAGATCATACGTACCATGCAGGTAAAGTCCCTTCATTGAGATATCCTGATCGAGCACGGATTCATGGAATGTCAAAATCCTAAACTCAATCTTCTATCGAATCGTCGATCAATATGTCTAGAACTCGTCATCACAAACTTGCTTTTGTATGATTAATAATAGACTCTGGCCAGAGATTCTGATTTCTGACATTTATCGACGTTCGTCTAGGAGCTTGAATCCGGATGGAGTCAGCGGTACTCTCGATCCTATATTTCCAAGTCAATGGATCCCCTCTTGACCATCGTTTGTTTCCGCATATGAACAACGCATGACCAAATAGGCTTTATTATACGAAACATGATTAGTTCGTGCTTATACACCATATGAACCATATGCATCTGTATCGGATCCGACTATAATGTCTTAGGTCAAAAGACTACATCGTGCACTGATATGACCAAACGATAAATCATTGACTACATGCTTTTCCAAGTGATTTGTCGTTATTCGGTCACGTTCGAAAAATAGTTCACCAACTGCTAATCTATACCAATACCCAGTGACATGACTATCATCGTCATCCGTACTTATATCAACTCATGATATCTTTTGGAAGCATCTGATATGCCTACTGTGCAATATAGTTGCCCAAATTATATTGCTTCCGTAGGGAACCCTTTTCGATAATTCATTTACTAATTAAATGAATCATCTGGACAATTCATATACATACTTTATTTTAAATGCATGACTGAATAAAGGAAGCAATTTATATATATGAATTGAAGAACTCTTTCTTCTATTATTTATGATATATAGATACAAGACAAAATGCTCTAAAACCGACAACATAAATGGTTTCTAGGGCATACACTAATATACACTAACAAACTCCTACTTGCACTAAAGCCATTCGATGTTGTATCTCATACCCATCTTGTCAAGATGATGGTCTAATTGCTTTAGTGTTATCGCCTTAGTCAGTGAATCAGCTACATTTTCTACTGAAGGAGTCTTCAAAATTATAATTTCTCCAGCTCCAATGAATTCTCTCAAAATATGATACTTACGCTGAATGTGTTTGGATTTTTGGTAGGTTCTTGGTTCCTTTGCCTATGCAATAGCTCCAGTATTGTCACAGAACATGCTTATCGGGTAAGCCATTTTCGGAACCACACCAAGTTCAATTACGAACTTTCGCATCCAAACAGCCTCCTTTGCTGCTTTTGAAGCAGTAATGTATTCAGCTTCTATAGTTGAGTCAGTTGGTTGTCTGTTTGGAACTTTTCCAACTAACAGCACCTCTATTACATATAAAAATGTACTCTGACGTAGACTTTCTATCATCAATATCTGATTGGAAATAAGAATCTGAGTATCCTTGAATGTTTAACTCTGAACATCCATAACTCAGAACTAGATCCTTAGTTCTTCTCAAGTACTGAAGGATCGATTTTACAACCAACCAATGTTTCTCCCCTGGGTTTGATTGATATCTGCTTGTAACACTTACAGCATAAGCTATATCAGGTCTTGTACATAGCATTGCATACATTAAGCTACCTACGGCAGACACAAAAGGCACATTATGCATCCGCTGCCGCTCTTCATCGGTCTTTGGACTCATCTCCTTAGAAAGATGAAGACCGTGAGTGAAGGGCAAGAGACCTCTCTTAGAGTTCTCCATGCTAAATCTTTTTAGCATTTTCTCTATGTACAAATTTTAGGATAATCCAATTATCATTTCCGTTCTATCTCTATAGACACGAATGCCAAGAACATATGTCGGCTTCTTCTAAGTGTTTCATCGAGAAGGTTTTGGACAACCAAACTTTAACCTCTGTCATCATGCCTATATCATTTCCCATCAAAAGTATGTCATCTACATATAATATGAGAAATGTGATGGCATGATCTTTAACCCATTTGTATACACAGGGCTCATCCGGATTCTTAACAAAACCAAACGATTTAATTATGTCGACAAATCGAATGTTCCACTTTTCTTGAAGCTTGCTTCAATCCATAAATGGATCGATGCAATTTGCATACCTTATGTCTTTCAAAGAGAGGATACAAAACCTATCGGTTGTTCCATATAGATGTTTTCCTCAATAAACCCATTGAGGAAAGCTGTTTTGACATCCATCTGCCAAATTTCATAATCATGGTATGTTGCGATGGCTAGCATTATACGGATGGATTTAATCATAGCTATGGGCGAGAAGGTTTCCTCATAATCCAATCCTTGTTTCTAAGTATAACCTCCTGCCACCAATCGAGCTTTGAAGGCCTCTACCTCCTCATCCTTGCCAACTTTTCTTTTGTAGACCTATTTGCAACCTATAGGAACTATTCCCTCTGGTGGATCCACAAATGACCATACTTGATTGGCATGCATTGATTCTATCTCAAAATCCATCGCTTCCAGCCATTTTCCTGAATCTCTATCCAGTACTGCTTCTTCATAACTTCTAGGATCATCACCATGATCATCGACTCCCACTAAGTAAGATTCAAAATCTTGCTCATGTAGGAACCCATATCTCTCTGGAGGTTTTGATATTCTAGAAGGCTTTCGTACTGGAACCATAGTATTTGATACTGAGGTTCGCTGAATCGACGTTCCATCTTTAGCAATCTCGGTTCTTAGCTCTTCAAACTCTTCCTTGAGTTCAATATTTCTTCCAACACCGCCTTCCTCCAAGAACTCGTTCTCCAAAAGAAAGCATGGCAAATTTGAAATACTAATTAACCATCAGGGTAATTTGGTCTTTTTAAATGTAATTAATAGGTAATGTGCTAAGAAATTATGGTTCAAGGATATTTTTGACTTTGTACTTTTTTTGGGTTAAGTCTAACAACAACCAACTGTTAGATTTCTCTTAATTGAACAATTTACAACTTCTGTCCTTCTTATAAAGTTTGAAAACTTTGTACCCTGATTGATAATGTCCCTTTTTGAACCATTACTATTATATACTGATTTTTATTTAATTGAAAATCAGGAAGCTTATTATATAAAAATTATTTAAAAGATAAAAAAAAATCACTTTATAATCACGAATAAAAAGACCAAATTACCTTGATAGTTAATTAAAATTTCAAAATTGCTGTTTTTTTTTATACCTAAATGTTACTTAAATGATTAGACATATTCTATTAATAATTGAAAGACCAGCATGCATGCATGAAGAGTGGTGGAAATGGAGAAGAAAGCATGAAAGGATGGTTTCAAAAAAAAAAAAAAAAAAAAGGGTTTTCATGCAAAGCTTGAAAAGAGATTATACCTACTCCTTTGCTTTGGATTGATGAAGATTAGCCTCAAAAGCATGAAATCTCTACACTTTAACACCACCTTGAGAGATTAGAGAGTGGCCGTGGGTTTGAGAGAGAGTTTTAGTTTGTTTTTGAGTGAACAATTGAAGAATTAACTAAAATGCAACCTTTTGCATTTATATATACTTGGGCAATTTCGTAATTATTTATTTTTCACTTCCAAGCCTAATAAAATCTTATTTTAAAAGGGACCCCACGAAATTTATTATGTTACCCTTTGAATAATCAATATTATTCAAGGGCCCATGTAAACTAAACTAGTTTACATTGACAACCCATAAATTTACCCTTTTACCCTTTAACTATTAAAAGGTAATTTTTGTTCATCTGATTAATCTTAACACTTTAAGATATAATAATTAAATATAATTAATTATTGCTTGACCATTTTAACCCTTAAGATGTCACAAATAATTTTATATGTAACTATTACTATAGAAATCCCGTTATTACCCTCAGAAGGTGCTACCCTCTTCGGACAATCATTTCTCTCTTTCATCCTTCTCTAACTTCTCAAGGCTATTGGTGTGACCATGTAGGTCCACCGTGGATTAGCCGTGAGCTGGTTCTGGATGAATCTGGAAACCTGTCCGGAGGCCCAACGACTATGGTAAACATCTAGCAATGTGCCATAGTCCCTAAACCACGATGAAGAAATACTTCATCGAACCCATTTCAGATCATACGTACCATGCAAGTAAAGTCCCTTCATTGAGATATCCTGATCGAGCACGGATTCATGGAATGTCAAAATCCTAAACTCGATCTTCTATTGAATCATCAATCAATATGTTCGGAACTTATCATCACAAACTTGCTTTTGTATGACTAATAATAGACTTTGGCCAAAGATTCTGATTTTCGACATTTATCGACGTTCGTCTAGGAACTTGAATTAGGATGGAGTCAGCGGTACTCCCGATCCTATATTTCCCAGCCAATGGATCCCCTCTTGACCCTCGTTCGTTTTCGCATATAAACAACACATGACCAAATAGGCTTTATTATACGAAACACGATTAGTTCGTACTTATACACCATATGAACCATACGCATCCATATCAGATCCGACTATAATGTCTTAGGTCAAAGGACTACATCGTGCACTGATATGGCCAAACGATAAATCATTGACTACATGCTTTTCCAAGTGATTTGTCGTTATTCGGTCACGTTCAAAAACAGGTTCACCAACTGCTAATCCATACCAATGCCCCAGTGACATGACTATCATCGTCATCCGTACTTATATCAACTCATGATATCTTTCGGAAGCATCCGATATGCCTACTGTGCAATATAGTTGCCCAAATTATATTGCTTCCGTAGGGAATCCTTTTCGATAATTCATTTACCGATTAAATGAATCATCTGGATAATTCATATACATACTTTATTTTAAATGCATGACTGAATAAAGGAAGCAATTTATATATATGAATTGAAGAACTTTTTCTTCTATTATTTATGATATATAGATACAAGACAAAATGCTCTGAAACCGACAACACGAATGGTTTCTAAAGCATACACTAATATACGCTAACAATAATCAAATCTACCAATTCGAAAATAAAAGAAGTTATAAATCCATCAATTAAGAAAGCAACTACATATTTTGTTGGCAGATTTCAATTCATATAATTATTTATTATATTTGTCATTTAACTGTTAAATAATATTGGTTTTTGGTTTCGATTTCTGTTCTAGTTCTTTAAGTGGTGGAACCGGTATTGGAATCACATAGTACTGGTTCCACTATTTTTGGAACTGAAACTGACACCCTAGATATCTGTCAATTCCGATTCTACTCTAAAAATTTACACACCCCTAATAAATACTATTGTTAAATACTAATATGGTTTCCACCCTACCAATTAATATTGTTTAGAAAAATATGTTTTTATTTTTATTTTTTAATGTCTAATTGTAAGTGTTAAGTTGTTCATTTTTGTGGCCGTAAACATATATACTAAGACTAATATTTTCTTAAATATCATATCATATTTACATATTTTAAAAAAAAATAATGATTAAATTGTGAATATCAAAAGTAAAACAGACGTGTGTATATAAATTAAAGAAATTAGTTTACAGAATTTTTTTTTCAAATAATAACATTAGAAAAATAATTTATATTAATAAAAGTATTTAAGAACTAACTTCATTAATTTATATTAGTTATTAGCTCTAAATTCATTAACATTATTGGTTTATCTTATATATTTAGCAATTTAATTAGATTAAAAAAATAAAATTTTAGATTTAAATTATTTTAAAATATAAAATATAAATTAATCATTTTAGTTTATTTTCTTTGTTTTTAGAAGAAAATATAAATTTATTTAGGAATAATTCTCTTCCTAATTGAGACTTGATTTCTTGTTTTATGATTCATTGTCTTAGTAGTATTAGGATTTTATGATTAATTGTTTTGGTAGGATTAGGATTTTATGATTCATTGTCTTAGTCGAATTAGGATTTTATTATTAATTGTTTTAGTAGCATTAAGATTTTATAATTCATTGTCTTGGTGGATTAGGATTTTATGATTCATTGTTTTAGTAGGAATATGATTTCCTATTTTATTCTAACTACTTTTCCTAATAAAATTATGATTAGCCTAGTATAAATAGGGGTATTATGTTTCAATTTATTCATTCAAGTTTTCTACAGAATCTTTTATTACTTTCTTTTGGAAATTTATCTCTTGTTTTAGTCACACAATTCCGAGTTCATAGCCATGAAAATAATTGGCAAAATAGTGAAGCTGAAATTGAAAATAGAGAAGCTGACAACTGGGAAGACAGAGAAGCTGAAATCTCAAGTCCGTCAAATAACGGTAAAGTCTGTGAAGTCACCAACTCCGAGTAAGAATGTGAATTCAAATTCAATTATTATTACAACCGATGATCAGTTGTTGCTTGAATCAGGTTTAGATGTCAACGAATTAATTACGAGAACTATGAGGAAGATTTTCAGATACATGAGTGATGTTACAGCCACAAAAATTGGAGTTCATGGAATTGGAGGGATTGGGAAGAGACTACCGCGCTGAAAGCCTTGACAGGTTACCCCAGAGTAAAAATCAGTTTTGATGTGATTATTTGGGTGTCTGTTTCAAGATATTGGAGCACAAGAAAGATCCAAAATGAAGTTTTAAAACAGTTGTCATTGTGTAGTGAGGATTCTGCAACTGATTCTCAAGTTGCAGAAAAGTTATTCCAAGTTCTAAAAGGGAAGAAGTTTTTGTTGCTTCTGGACGATGTCTGGGAGAATATAGATTTACAGGCAGTTGGAATTCCTGATCCCAGTATAGAAAATGGCTGCAAAATAATAATGGCTTCGAGAAAGGTAGATGTTTTGCGAAGCATGGATGCAACTGGGGTGATTGAGGTGGAAATCGTTTCCAGAGAGGAAGCTTGGAAACTTTTTTTAAACAAGTGGGAGGAATCATTGACTTACCAGAGATCCAGCCCTTTTCGCGAGCTATAGTTGAGGGCTGTGGTGGCTTGCCACTGCTGATCATTGTTACTGGAAGCATGCTACCACCTTCCGAGGAGGAGTGGAGACAGGCCAAGATGATATTTTTGATGGATAATGACTTGTGCACTCTACCCGAGAAACCAAATTGCCCTGAGCTTTCTCAATTGTTCATGCAAAGAAACTCTAAGCTTAGAGTCATACGCACTTCTTTTTTTGACTTAATGACTTCCCTTACAGTGTTGAACCTATCTAGGAACAGGATCAGGTCCATGCCAAAGACATTTTTTAAGCTAATTAACCTTGAGATTCTCATTCTCCGTTATTGTGAACGCCTGCATGTGCTCCCTTCTGAAGTTGGTTTTCTTGAAAGACTTGAGGTGCTTGATCTCAAGTTCTCAACGGCACAGAAGTTATCAACTTACCTGATGAAATTGGTAAATTGGCCTCCCTTATCATCAACATGGTCAATGCTTGAGATTTGTAAACAGGAAGACGATAACTGAAGCAATTCTTAAAGCATTGGCTCGTAGTACTGTTTTCTATTTAGATTATCACCTTGGCATCTGGAATCTGTTAGAATTTGGGGTCAGCAATATCAATCGGTTGAAATTTTGCACAATAAGTGAATGCCCCAACATTGAAACAATTTTGGAATGTAATGAACTTACCGAGGCTGTGTTTCCAATCCTGGAGAACTTAAGTATGCATGATATGTGGAACTTGACAAGTCTGTGGGAGGGAATTGTGCCAGCGGGAAGCTTTGCTGAGCTGAGAATTTTAACAGTACAGGCCTGTCCAAAGTTGAAGTATGTGTTTAGCAGATTTATGAGTGAGTTCATGCCAAATTTAGAAGAGTTGACAGTTGAGGATTGTCTAGACATGGAAGAGATCATCTTAGAGGATAAGAATATTATTGATAGTGATCACATTGCACTCCCCATATTGAAGAAGCTGAAGCTTCATTATCTGCCTGGATTAGTTAATATTTGGAGAAGCGGTTGGCCCTCATTAGAACTTATCAACATTTATGGTTGCCCCAGGTTGAAGAAGATCATTGGTAAGGATTCCAAGTTGAAACATAGGAAAATGGAGATTCAGGCAGAGGAGAGTGGTGGAATGCATTAGAGTGGGAAGATCCTGGACTGCATAGGCATCTTCAAAACTGTTTCACTAACATTTCTGAGAATGACCTATAGAAAGAACTAGCAAAGGTTTTTGTGTTAGTTGTCATCTTTTTTTCAATACATTTCTTCCTTCCAGGAACAAGTTTGGTTTCAAATTATGGAAGGAGTGTGTTGTGAATAATATGTAAGATTTGTAATCGAATTCAGTTTTCTAGTTTAGCTTCTTTGCATTTTGTACTAAAATTTTCTATATCAATGAAAAAGTAATTCATAATAAATAACGATCCTGAAATATCCTCACCATAAAATTTTCATTTCCGCTCTTTAGTCATTGTTCTGTTCATCCGCTTTTAGATTTAACCGCCTCACAAGTATTTCCTGCACATCTCTCACATTGCCATCAGGGTTTACATTTACCCGGAAAACTATATCAAACTATTTACCAACTGCATCATGCAGATTTTCCATTATTGTAGTTTTCCCAACTCCTGGAGGCCCCCATATGCAGATTGTCTTTATTTCAACATCTCTGAGATAATCTTGCAACAGTTCTACATGTTCATTAAGTGATGGGAACTATTCAATTTCCTTGTCACACCTTCTGATGATTGGAGCTGGTCCCTTCTCAACCATTACTTGGACTTGCCCCATTTTATTCTTTAAACAGACAATCTCCTCTGTTTTTTCCACTATTCATTAACCAAGCTTCAGGAATCTCAACAATGGGCATACTCCACACACATATTTGCAGATATTCTGATACTCAATCTTCAACTTCTTGATCTCTTCCCTTCATCTTTTCCACATCACTTAGCCAGGTTTCACATTTCCCAGTCTGCCTCTTCTACACATAGATTTCTATCAAGCTTGGCAAAATTCTGGCTCATATTTTTCACACAACCAAGCTTCTGCTTCAAACAATTGAATATGTTTTTTCCTCCTTTTAATGTCGGCGCAACTAATGTACCAGCTACTTGCTCGATCATTGATTGCTGCATCCTGCAAGTAATATCTTTAAAAATGAATGTGTTGAGAAAATTATTATGATAGAGCTCGAAAAATGGCTTAATTGGAATAAATTATAATCTAACATACTAATTAACGACAAAATAGGGGAAATGTTTTCATAACCAACCCGGTCAGGTCACCAGGTAGACGTCATCAGGACAAAAAAAATTAAGAAAACAACAGGTTACAGGCTCATTGATGTTGGTTAAAATGGCCTGGGAAAGTCGTAAATCAGATTGGTGCCAAACAAAAAACACTATAATTACAAGTTAGTCGGATATACCAGCAAACTCTGTAATATTTTGCCTGTTTTACAATCCGGTATCCACAATTGATTTTTCTTTTTCTCGTAATATATAAATATCAAATGATTAACCGAAAAACCAGCCAATCTATAATGAAATTCGATGATGAAAAAAAGAGTAAAAAGGAAAATTACAAAAAAGACGGCATGTGCCTCAATAACTCCAGTCTTAAATCACTGTCTTTCCTCTAATTGTTTAAGAAAACATTCAGACTCACTCGCCTAATGCCATAAACAAAACTGGTGAAACAGAAACCACAAATGTACTAAAGGGCAGATGGGCCTGATAGTCTGGAGAATGGAATTATATAACTAGTTGTGGCATTTGATCGAACAATTAGAGAGCAATAATACAAGTACATCTTCACAAAACTAAAAGGAAATTCTGACCCAAATTACAAAGCAATCACATAAACTCAAGCAGCTTCACATAAGAACTTCATCCCATATACACTTAGAAATGCATTCAAATCCAGCAACCAAGCACGGCGAGATCAGATGAAGTGAAATGAAAGTTGAAACACAAACAAACTTCGGCGGATGGCGAGTCGGCGACTGTATTGCGGCCGGCGGCGGTCGATCGACGAAAGCTGTGAAGAATCTGAAGATGCCGAAGTTGTTTGATTGTAGAAGTTGTCTGGTTACTGGTAGATGTCGAATGGAAAATTGGAAATTGCAAAAATGATAAAGGGATTTAGGTTTTAGACTTTTAGTAACATTAGCCTGCTTTTGACACAAAACGGTTGCACGGGAGGCTCCATACAGTAATGCCGGTCAGATTAACTGAAAGTAGCGGTTTTTAAGCTGACCGTCCCGGTGTAGATCCCGGTTTGTAGTCTAACCGGTTGAACCAGGACGGACCGGTCAGGTTTAAATTAAGAAAGTATACAATAATGGTGTATTTGATGAATAAAATATATCGTGATCTAAAAAAGGGACACTTCGGATTAGTAGATAATATTTAATGAAAATTTGTGAAAGATTCATGAGGAGAGGTTTTCATTAAGTTTAATCATTAGTATAACGTAATCAATTAATATTATTTGGACAGATTATCTTTTAGTTTAAATATTAATTAATCTCGAAACTAAAATAGAGTAAAATTAAGATTATAATTTTAAATAAAACTAAAACTGATATTGAATTTTTTTTTTTGTTTTTTTATGAATATAGTGTCTCGACCAGTTTATGTATACCTCAATTAATCTCTTGAGACCGTATAACTAGTGGTCGGCTAAGAGTTTCAATGGCTACTCCTATTAGCAACCGATGATGGACTCAAACTCAAGACCTATTGAGTGATACACTCAATAGTCTCTATAAAACCACTGAACCACGTACTTAATCTTGAAAATTTTATATTTAGAGAACTCGTGCTAAAAAGTTTTCCTTTTTTTTTTTTTTTCCTTTTTGACATATACTGTATATTCTAATCCAAAAAAATTATATATGGAAAAATATTTAATAAATATATTTTAAATTCAACAAACAATATTAAAACATACACAAAGTAATGTTTTCTAAAGTAAAAACCTAAATAAATTATAAAGCTATTTAAATGATACTTAACATATGTTAGTTAGTTGAGATTCTAACCTACTTAACATAATAAATTGTACAAAAGTAATGAATTTCTCTTTCAAATTATTCATGACATATATGCTTTACTCTGTCTAGGGCTTATTTTATTTTATTTACTCTTTAGTAAATAATAATTCCAAATTTCAAAAAATAAATATTGTTATCTAATTAAAATAAATATTCAAAAATATTCTTTTACTATTGCCTTTTTAGTAAATAAATAAAATATCATGAATGAATTTCACTATTGGTTGCTTATGCTTGCATGATTTGAACGCTTGTGAGAAGATATTGTAAGATTTTATTCAAAATTAAGCAGCCCGATTTTAGGGGCATTAATATTAATGATTTAATAGCAAATAAATCTTGCCTGTACATCCAACTATTTGATGGAAGTATTGGATTTAGGGAAGATAGATATAAATTGGTCATTTCTCTGCCTATTACGGATACACATAGAAAGAGATATATGCTTAAACGTATACATATAAAAAACTGATTCCATCTAAGGTTTGTGTAACATCAAATAAAGGTCAAAAGAGAGAAATTAATTTATCTAGGAGTTCTATATTGAACAACTACTTATGAAATCTTCTAATTCCACATCAAGCGCGCTTCCTAATTGCATGGATTGTGAGAATTGTATGTTCAAGATCTTGAAATATGTTGTTGATGTTTATTTAAACATGTATGTCTATGCATAATATTTCTTAGCATTTTCTAACGTATATAATATTTGTAGTACCCGAATTTATATATATATATTTGTGATCGGAGCTGTTCGAGCCAGTTTGCGCATACTTCAACTAATATCTATATATATTTGTGATCGGAGGTATTCGGGCCAGTTTGCGCACACTTCAACTAATATCTCGGAGCTCTAAAGTTGACAACAGATAAATCCCCTCAGTAGCTATCCCTTTTTTTTAAACTAATCCTCATAATTGTTTGAACACCTTACAAGCATATTCTTGAAAAATTGATGTAAGAACAATGCATGACATTATTTCCTTTATTTATTTTTGTTATGCCTGGAAAACCAAGGGCTGACGTGGGAAATCACGTGAGGGAGACGGTGACCTGCTCTTGTCAGAACGGTAAGCGCACGTCAGACCCGCCAGACACTGTAGAAATCCCACGTGTCCATTCCCTGCTCCAAATCGCGTGAAATCAGTTTGGAAGGTGGGCAAAGTGACATAAAGGAGGATTTGTCCTGACATTCACACCAACCCATAGATTTAATGATGATTACTTACGCTCATCTGACTATAAAAAGGAGGAGACCTTTCCATTGAGGGGATTCGCCCATTTTTACTCTCAAATAGCTATTTTCTCTCATGTATTGATACTTGTAAACCATTTATAAGTCAGTCCGCTGTTGCGACCTGACCTCTCATTAATACAAACCTCAGTGGATGTAAGATTCGCTACCTTAGCATCCAAACCACTTTAAAAAACTTTATACATTGCATTTATTTCATCTATTCTATAATCACGTGTGTTCCTTGGCCAACCAACGTTACGCACGTGTCGGTTAGTTGGTGTAAAAAATCACGCATCAATAGTTTGGCGCTAGAAGGAGGGCCCGATTTAATGTTCATCCTTCATCGGGAGAATCTCTAACTTACTAGTCCTACAGCAACAAATGGCCCGCCAACCTGAACCTGAACAGCTAACTGGGGTGTTGAGGGAGTCCCCCTGACTCAAGGGGATACCTTTTCCAAGATACTTCCAGTTCCGCAAAATACTGCGGTGGATATCCCGTTAACTCCACAACTTGACCCCACCATCAGGAGCTACCTGGAGCGGTTCGACAATACTCTTCAGACGGTCAACCAAAGGTTTGACCGTTTAGACCAAAACGTGCCATCCAGATCAGCTGGGGCGGTGCAACTGCCAAAAATGCCTGCAGGTCACGCGAAAGAGTGGCAAAGGGCAATAGCCCGTGCCGCGAGCACTATAGCGCGTAGACGTAAGGGAAAGCAAATGGCAAAAAGCAAGCCTACGGGCTCCAAAGAGCCAGGAAACACAAACCGCGCCAGAACAGGGTGCTGGCAAAGCTGAGGCTCGGTGAAAAAGTAAACCCCGAGCTGTCCCACGCCATGTCACAAGTGAACATAAGTAAAAGTGCTGGGCGGGGCGATTCTTATCACTGCCAACAGAATGATCTTAATCGTCGTCAGACGGGTAGTTCCCACACCTCGCAGGGCGGCTCGTACCATCGCGAGGGTCGTGAAAATACCCCGCACCATCCATCGCCTTCACACACATCTAGCCAGCGAGTCGAGAGCGGTCGGGAACGTCGACCGAGGCGAAGAGGAGTCTGACCTCTGGACTTTCCTAAATCACAATTGCGAGGGTCGAACTCGCATGGGTGAAAGCAATCCCCAGCTGGCTCCATTACCACAGATTGAGGAGCTACAGCGAGCTCTAGACAGACTAAGAGAGCAACAAGACGAGCAGGGGCAGGTCGCATCTGCATCCCCCTTCTCTCTTGAAGTGTTAGCTGCTCCACTCCCGCATGGGTTCAGGATGCCCGATATGCGGGCGTTCAATGGGAACCATGGCCCGCAGGATCACTTGTATGAATTCAACGACCTGATGGAGCTTTACCAAGTCTCGGACCTTGCAAAATGCCGTTGTTTGGCTGTGACTTTGACTTCTCATGCCAAGCAGTGGTTAAGGTCGCTCCCAACAGGATTGATCGGTTCGTGGCCTTAGATGAGTGCGACGTTCCTAAGGCATTTCCAAGCAAATCGAAAGTTTTTGATGCCTTTGAGCTATCTCAGCAACATAAGGCAAGAAAGAGATGAATCCGTACAATCCTACATTGATTGTTTCCATAAGGAACTCAACAAGGTGGCTCATGCCCCGAAGAGTCCATCCGAACACTCATAATAGCTGGAGTTTGCCCGCAAACTCGCCTATGGAAAGAACTGTAGGCTAAGGACGATATTTCCCTTAGCAGGTTCTATAACCTTGCGGAGAAATATCTCTGAATAGAAAATTCACTGGCGACACTCCACTGTCGTGACCCCGGCACTGCAAAAAGTATGTCCTGGTCAGGGGGAACGAAGGGCTGATCTCGGAGGGGCCACTGACGATTAGGGAAGAGGAAAGAAACCTCACTATGAGCCCAGAAAGTCTTATGCTCCTGTTCCTCGTCACGATCGCGACAGGAACCAAAATACCCCACTAAACGCCTCTGTATCTGCCATTCTTGATAAGTTTGAAGAAGCCAGTCTGCTCGAAGAGCCCGAGCCCATGAAAACTCCCATGACAGCAAGAAATAATAAAAAGTATTGTTACTATCATCGGGACAATGGGCACCACACTGATGAGTGCCGAGCTCTAAAGCAAGCAATCGAGGAGCTTATCAAGAAAGGACATTTCAAGGAGTACATCGACAACTCTACTCCCTCACAAGAGAAAACACAGGGGGAGCCGAGTAAGAAGCGTCGCGATCAGAAGGGGGTATGCAGTCTTAATTTGATTTTTGGGGGACTGCACTTCACTGGAAACTCGCGAGGTCCCCAAGAAAGGTATGCTCGCGAAGCGTACCATGACCCCATTAGAGTAATGAGTGCAGAACAACGACCACTAAAGGTTCGCAGGGAGGTGGAAATCTCATTCTCCGAGCAGGATATAGCCAGGTTGCACCATCCCCACGATGACGCACTTGCAATCACACCCCTGATAGGGCGCTATAATACCCAAAGAATGTTAGTGGACAACGGGAGTGCTGTGAACATCCTGTTCGCTTCTACTTTCGAAAGAATGAATCTGGACGAGGCCGACCTAAAGCCCGCCTCGTTCCCACTGTATAGATTCACGGGAGACCATTTACTCCTCAAAGGAACAATCTCACTCCCAGTCACATTGGGCGATTTTGACGAAGTGACTAAGGTAATTGAGTTCTTAGTAGTAGATTACCCATCAGCCTTCAATGGGATCCTTGGGCGACCTCTGTTAAGACAGTTCAAGGCGGTCACTTCAATTTACCATATGAAGATGAAGTTCCCCACCTCGACGGGGATCGGGGAAGTCAGCAGATCTCAGTACGCATTGCGCGACTACTATGTAAAAGCAGTCCAGATGGCGTGCAAGGGAAAGGGCATCTCGCATGGCAACCACGGGCAGGCCATGGCGATCAACAGGATCGATCCACGACTTGGCCCGGCCGAGGACAATATAGACCCTCGCATTCAAGATTGCCCTTCCAAAGTAGGCTGGTTAAGGACCTTACTGAAGTGCAGGTCGATCAGAAGGAGCTGAGCAGGGTGTTGAGAATCGGTAAAAATCTTAATCCCTCACGCATCAATCGACAGGCTTCCTCAGGGAAAGCATCGATGTATTCGCATGGTCGCACGCAGACATGGTCGGGATCAGTCCAGATGTCATTTGCCATGCATTGAACATTGATAGTGAAGCCAAACTAGTTCGCCAGAAACGAAGAGCAATGGATCCAGAGCGGTACTTCGCCCTAAAGCTGGAGGTGGACAACCTCCTCAATAACGAGTCCATCCGGAAGGCACTATACCCGACTTGGATCGCCAACCCGGTCCTGGTAAAAAAGCCCAATGGCAAGTGGTGAACCTACGTCGAGTTCAGCGACCTCAACAAAGCCTGTCCTAAAGATAGCTTCCCCCTGCCAAGAATTGACCAGCTCGTTGATGCCACCTCGGGGCACGAGCTACTGAGTTTCATGGACGTATACTCGGTTTATAATCAAATTCTGATGTACACGCCAGACGAAGAGCATATGTCTTTCATTACAGATCGAGGACTGCACTGCTATAAAGTCATGCCCTTCCGCTTAAAGAACGTTTGCACGACCTACCAGCGATTGGTTAGCCGGACGTTCGCCGACCAGATCGGTAAGTCAATGGAGGTTTATGTAGATGACATGCTGGTCAAATCCCATGTCGCTTCAGATCACGTGGCGCATCTCGCAGAGATGTTCGATATCCTCCGACTTTACAGAATGAAACTGAACCCGCACAAGTGCTCGTTCGGGGTATCCTCGGGTAAGTTCCTAGGGTATATGGTTAACCAGAGGGGGATAGAAATCAACCCCGAGAAAATACAAGCTCTCCTCGATATGGCAAGCCCGACCAGCAAAAAGCAGGTCATGAGTCTTAACGGACGGATAGCGGTACTAAGTCGCTTCATATCAAGGTTAATAGATCGCTGCTTGCCGTTTTTCAATGTTTTGAAGGCCAACAAAAAATTCGAATGGACTCCCGAATGCAAATAGGCATTCCAAAGTATAATTGAGCACCTCGGGAAGCCACCTCTCCTATCCAAGCCTCTTTCGCAAGAGATCCTGCCCCTGTATCGTCTCTGCTCTCGGCCTCAAGCGCTGCAGGCCCTAGTTCAGGAAGAGGAAAAAGTCCAATGGCCTGTTTACTAAGCGAGCAAGCGCCTGTTGGATGCTGAGATGCGGTATCCTGAAATGGAAGGATTAGCCTATGCCCTGCTGATCGTTTCCAGAAAGCTACGACCTTACTTCCACGCCCATACAATTCATGTAATGACTAACTACCCCCTCAGCTAGGTCCTTCAGAAGCCAGAGGCCTTGGTTAAATTACTTAAATGGGCCATGGAATTGAGTCAGTTCGACCTGAAGTACAAGCCCATGTCGACCATTAAAGGGCAAGTTGTTGCTGACTTCATTTTAGAATTCTCCTATCTTCCGAATGAGTAATAGTCCAGCAAAGTCATCCAAGAGACCATTCAGAACCTAGCGACCTGGAGCCTCTATGTCGACGGGTCATCGACCAGGAAGAGGGTAGGCGCGGGACTCATTCTTTTGAGTCCCGAAGGAGCTCATATTCACGGCATTCTGCGATTCGGATTCAAGGCTACCAACAATGAACCCGAATATGAAGCCTCGTTGCCGGGTCATGGATGGCGTAAGGGCAGGCGCAATCGCGATCAGCATCCACAATGATTCCATGCTGGTCGTTAACCGGATTCTAGGAGAATACCAAGCCAAGGAAGAGAATATGATCCGTTATCTGAAAGAAGCTAAGGCTACACTCGAGCCGTTCGAGCATTTCACGATCACCCAGATCCCCAGAGATAGCAACTCTATGGCAAACGCCTTGGCAAGAATAACCTCATCGTTGGACTCAGAGGCACCAGATAGCATTCCTGTTTGGTTCATCGATGCCCCGAGCATCAACCCGATCGAACAGGCTGAGAATGTAACAGTATCAGATTCCTGGATGACTCCTATTTTTTGATACCTCAAGGACAGGATCCTGCCTGACGACAAGGTTGAAGCACGAATTCTGTGAACAAGATCTACTCGTTACACTCTCGTCAGAGACCAGTTGTATAGATGAGGGTTCAGCGTCCCTCTACTCCGATGTGTGACCAACGAAGAAGCAGATTACATCATGAGGGAAATTTACGAAGGGATCTATGGAAATCACACTACCGCACGATCCCTCGCGAACAAGGTTGTTCGTCAAGGGTACTATTGGCCCCGAATCTAGGACAACACCTTCAACTTTATCAAAAGATGTGACAAGTGTTAACAGTTCGCGAACATTCCGCGAGCCCCCTCTCACGAGCTGGTAACAATAACTAGCCCCTGGCCATTTTCCATGTGGGGGATCGACCTCATCGGTCCCATACCAGTTGGTAAAGAGGGAGTCAAATATGCTGTGGTCACGGTCGATTATTTCACCAAATAGGTGGAAGCTGAACCACTGGGCGCGATCACGACCAGAAAGTTGAAAGACTTCGTTTTCAAGAATATAATGTGCCGCTACGGAATTCCTCACACCCTTATCTCAGATAACGGGAAACAGTTCGACAACGAGAAGTTCAAACAGTTTTGCGACAAGCTGGGCATCCATAAAAAGTTCGCCTCAGTCGCAAGACCTCAAGCAAATGGCCAAGTTGAAGCTGTCAACAAAACCATCAAGCACACTCTAAAGGCCAAGCTCGGTGCAGCCAAAGGGAATTGGGCCGACGACCTTCCCGAAGTCTTATGGGTATGCAAGACAACCCCGAGAACCTCTACCTCAGAAATACCCTTTTCGTTAGCCTACAGTTGTGAAGCAATGATCCCTGTGGAGGTAGGGACTGGTTCACTTTGGAGGGACTTATACAATGAGGCTGAAAACGAAGCACTTATGAGGGCAAGTCTGGATCTTGTTGATGAACACCGCAGCAAGGCTTCGCTAAAGATGGCAGCCTACCAACAACGCGAGAAGAGGTTCTTCTATTCAAAAGTTAAGCGAAGAGACTTCTAGGTCGGTGACCTTGTGCTTAAGGAAGTTCTCCTCGGTACGCAGGAACCAAGTGCGGGAGTACTAGGGCCGAACTGGGAAGGTCCATATCGTGTCGACAAAGTAATAAGACCGGGGACTTATCATCTCAAAAGGTTAAAAGGCTCCAAAGTACCCCGAGCTTGGAATGCTGAGCACCTTCGGCCATATTATCAGTAATCCCGAACTCAGCTTTCATTGTGAGTTAGTTCTTGATTTTTTGTTAAATTTCCTTGTAAAGTGTTATTCTGTTCGCTTGTAACAGTTTTTGCATATAATAGTGCCTATGTAAATAAACTGAATTGTAAACCGCAAACTCATTGTATGATTAAGCGAACAAAGATTGCAAACAAAATGTGTTTCATTTATGTACAAAACAGAACTGTTAACCCTATGACTCCTATTGGATCGACCACACCGCCCTAAGCCTGGTCGGTCGGGGGCTCCTTCGAGGCAGAACCTGAAACCCCTGCCTGATCGGGTCCGCGAGCGACTATTGCTTTGTCATCTTGCCTTGCCAAGGTGTGCAAAGTCTCCTGCCACTCCTCCAGGAGGTCAGACATATCCAGCTTTGGATTCTTTGGTTGCAGGGCATAGATAGACCCAATCGCCCAGTCAATGGCCTTATCCTCGATCTCCACTGCCTGGCTCCGCATTTCTTTGGTTAGGGAAGCAACTCTTCCCTGAATCTCCTGAAGCTCGGCTTCGAGAGTTTGCCTTCTCTTTTCAGAGGCCTCCAATTCTTGTTCTGCTCGCTGAGCCCACCCCAAGGTCGTTTAGAGCTCCTGGTCCTTCTCTCTGACCTCCTTGTTGTCCTCTGAAGCTCTTTTACCTCCTCAATGCGTCGCTCGAGCTCCACTTTTTGGAAGTCCACCGTTCGCAAAGCTGTGTTCTTCTGATTCAAATATCTGTTCGTTACGTCGGCGGACAGTTGTCTTTCTGCTTTGACGGCTTCCAGGTCCTGTTTGAGCTTCGCGATCTCCTCTTTCAGATCACTCTTCCCTTTTGCTTCGCCCAGCCGAGCCTTCTCCAGGGACATCCGTATGGCGAGCAGAGCCTGCGAACAAGAAATGAGTTGGAATCGATAAACAGCAAACGGATCCCACGCCAAGGGGAAGTCGCTCACCTTGCTTAAATGTTGAACCGATGTGGTCATTAGGTCAACATTGGCCGAGTCGGCAAACTCATCGTACGATTTCAATAGTCCACACTCAAGTAAAGAGTAGACTACCGGCTGCAGATATTCAGGTAGATTCCCCAGCGCATCCAACACTGGGGTATCCTTCTTCGCTTCAGCAGTGACCGTCTCATCCGCAGATTCCTTACCGGATCTCTTTCTAGTCTCCTGCCACGACCACAGTGGTTGGTCGCCCTCGATTCGGGGTCTCGACTGCCGACCACGCTTTCTTTTCTTCTCGGCCGAGCCGTTGTCTTCCGCCTCGGCCGAGCAAGCGATGGTTGAGTGACATGTTCGGTCCTGGTCGTTGCTTCTTCAGGACGTGACTAGGAAGGTGCAGTAGTTCGCACCGGTTGAGCCGGTATGGGGCGACCAGCTTCGGTCGCCCTGACCTTCTTCGATCAGGGAAAGTTGAACGGCGCCCGACTGGGTTGTTCGGACTCTTTCGGAGGCATGGTCACTACATGCGAATATGTTAGTAACAAACCTAAAATTATTCTACGACCAGAAAAGAAACGATCAGCGCAACTTACTCGGTGGTGGCTCTAAAGACGCGTCCGCCTTGAAAAAATCGTACTTCTGCAAGTTCGCGGTAGTCACAAGTCTCCTTGCGTCATGACTAGCCTCGGGGAGAACCCCAAAAGATACGATCCTATCTAGGTCGTGGAGCAGCTCTAGCCTGGTCAACTTGTTAACTGCGAAGGAAGCAGATCGTTAGAAAAGGAAACGCACAGTTAATAAACCTAGTGAAGAGGAACTTACTTGGATCCCGAAAGTGGCAATGGCCGTCATAACAGAAGAAGAAAAACTTCATCTCGTAAGCCCCCGTGTTGCTGGGATAACTGTGTATCCTATTGGCGATGGTAGGTCGCCGGGACAAGTAATAGGAGTCCTTGTCCTTACTCTTCTTAAGGTAATAAGCGCAGCCAAGCTCCACCGCTGTTAGCTCGCCCAGACCGCTCTCACGGCATGCTATGTACATCGTAACGGTGATAACGTACGCATTCGATGTTAGTTGCATTGGCGCGACCCCGAAGTGATCCAGGACCGACTTGATGAAAGGGTGGAAAGGAATCAACCCCCCACCCTTGAAGATCTCTTCGGAGATCATAGCTAAGCCATCGGAAAGATGCCGCGATGACCAGGTGGTGTCGTGAAACACCTCCGCGCGGATGCCAAACTGCTTCTTTATCCTCTCGAACTCTTCTCGGGTGAGAACCGAGAAGACCTCAAGGGACGCATGTAAGATGGATGTATGGAAAACCAAGCATATCATACTATAACAAGTATAGTCATAGTTTAAAAATAAATTTCAATCAAATTGAAATAAGTAAGGTAGAACATGTTACCTTAAGCCCTTAGCAACCTTGGAGACTCTTAATTTCAAGAGAAATTAAGCAAAAGAGTATCCACACCAAGGGAAGAAGAGATTTGACCAAGAGGGAGGTTTAGGGTTCTTAGAGATTTTTTTCTACACAAAAATTGATATATCATTTTCTTTATATAGGAACCCTTGTAAACAATTCAATAATTGTTTTGGACTTCCTTAAACAATTCCATAGTTGTTATGAAGTTATTAAACTTCTTTAAATGATAACATTGGATTAACATTTAATTACAATTAACAATTTAACTCTTAAATTGTTTACATAACAATTTAACCCTTAAATTGTTTACAATTACAACCCCTTGTAAAATCCAATTTAATATAAAGAAAATGTTTCATATAAATAACTTTATTACCCTTGGTAGGTGATAGCCAACCTTGGATAATCAACTCTCTTTGGCTATTTCTCCATTCTCCTTAGTTTTTATGTGTGACCTCTTAGGTTCACTGTGGCCTAGCCGTGGGCCCAATATCACAATCTATTACGATATGTTTTGTCATAACTCTTTATGAACAAAACTCCCACTGATTATGGTAGGCATCTAGCAATGCTCCATAACCCCTAAGTCATAATGAAGATATACTTCAAATAACCTTTTACAATCATACACGTTGTATAATCAAATCCTTCCGTTATCTAATCCCAATTAAGAATGGATTCATGGTATGTCAAAATCCTTATCTTAATTTTAATACAATACATACGGAACGTGTCATCATGAAACAACCTTTCATGTAACATTTTATATACCCCGACCGGAGATTTCCCTTTTCCAATGTATCTTGACATTTGTCTAGGAACTTGATATCAATCTATACCAAGTCAACGGATCCCATCTTGACTATCACTTGTCCTCACACATAAACAACACATGGCCAATTCCGCTTATTAACACATGGCATGATTAGCCTCATGTTTATACACCATATGAACCATATGCGTTTATGCAGAATCCAACCGTGATATCTCAGGTCTAAGGATTAATAATACCCTAGTACGATCTTATGATAAATCATTGACTACATTTTAAATGTCCATGTGATTCATCATAAATGGCCATATTCGATAAACAGTTCACTAACCGCGCATCCATGCTAATGCCCTAGTGATATAACTTTTATAATCACCCACACCAATACCATCACATGATATTCTACGAAGGCATTCAGCATGCCTACTATGTAATATTATTGCCCAATTAATATTACCTATGTAGGGAATACTTTGATGATTTTGATCTTCTAAAGATTTGTATCATCCGAACATTTCACATGTAATACATATATATAAATGAAGCAATAAACCACATGTGAAATAAGAACACTTTCTTTTATTGATAAGATAAAATGTATATATAAACTATATACATTCACATATATATACAAAACATAATGCCTCGGAACCGATGACACGATTGGTTCCTAGGGCATACACTAACAAAACTCCCACTTGCACTAGAGCCAATCGTTGTGGTATCTAATACCCATCTTCTCAAGATGATGATCTAATTGCTTCTGTGTCATCGCTTTAGTAAGTGGATCAGCTACGTTATCCGTTGAAGGTGTTTTCTGCACCAAAATTTCTCCAGCTTTAACAAGCTCTCTCAAAATATGATATTTACGCTGAATATGTTTTGATTTTTGGTGTGCTCTTGGTTCTTTTGCTTGTGCAATAGCACCATTATTGTCACAAAACAAGGTTATCGGATAACTCATGTTCGGAACCACGTCAAGTTCAGCTACAAATTTGCGTATCCACACACCTTCTTTTGCTGCTTCTGAAGCGAAAATATATTCAGCTTCTGTAGTGGAGTCGGCAGTGGTCGATTGTTTAGAACTTTTCCAACTAACTGCTCCTCCATTACATGTAAAGATAAATCCGGATGTAGACTTTCTATCATCCACATCTGATTGAAAATCGAATCGAGTATCCCCCGGATTTTCAATTACGAACCTCCATAACTTCAATATTAAATCTTTAGTCCTTCTCAAGTACTTAAAGATTGTTTTAATCTCTTGACCAATATTTCTCTCCTGGATTTGATTGATATCTGCTCGCAATACTTACAGCATAAGCTATATCAGGCCTTGTACATAGCATTGCGTACATAAGACTACCCACGGCTGAAGCGTAGGGTATATTATGCATCCACTGTCGCTCCTGATCAGTCTTAGGACTCATATCCTTAGAAAGATGTAATCCATGACCGCAAGGCAAAAAACCTCTTTTGGAGTCTTGCATGTTGAACTTTTTCAACATTTTCTCTATATACATGCTCTGAGATAACCCGATCAATCCTTTCGCTCTATTTCTATAGATGCAAATTCCTAGAATGTAATTTGCTTCTCCCAAATCTTTCATTGAGAAAGCTTTTGACAACCACATCTTAACTTCACTCATCATGCCAATATCATTTCCCATTAATAATATGTCATCTACATATAATATGAGGAAAATCATGACATGATCTTTTACCCACTTGTATACACACGGTTCATCCGGATTCTTTATGAAACCAAAAGTTTTGATTGTTTCATCAAATCGGATATTCCAGCTTCTGGAAGCTTGCTTCAATCCATAAATAGATCTATGCAATTTGCACACTTTATGTCTCTCAGCATTGGATACAAAACCTTCAGGTTGTTGCATATATATGTTTTCCTCAATAAATCCATTGAGGAACGCGGTCTTGACATCCATTTGCCAAATTTCATAATCATAGTGTGCTGCTATGGCTAGCATGATTCTGATGGATTTAAGCATTGCAACTGGTGAGAAAGTTTCCTCATAATCCAACCCTTGTTTCTGAGTATAACCTTTCGCTACCAGTCTAGCCTTATAGGTCTCTACCTTTCCATCTACGCCAACCTTTCTCTTGAAGACCCATTTACAACCAATAGGAACTATTCCTTCTGGAGGATCAACAAGTGTCCAAACTTGATTAGTGTACATGGATTCTATTTCAGAATTCATCTCTTCTAGCCATCTTCCAGAATCGACATCTAATATCGCCTCTTCATAAGTTTTAGGATCATCTCCATGATCAACTTCTCCCACTGAAAAAGATTCAAAAACTTTTTCATGTAGAAAGCCATAATATCTCTCTGGAGGTCGAGATATTCTAGAAGATTTACGGGCTGGAACCATTGTGTCATGGGTTGAAGGTCCTTGATCTGGTTCACCTATCTAAGTATGATTGATTTGAGACTTTTCAGAAAATTCTTTGAGTTCAACTTTTCTTCCTACACCTCCTTCTTCTAAGAATTCTTTCTCAAGGAAATGTGCATTTCTACTGATTGAAATTCTTTGATCAGTAGGGAAGTAAAAATAATATCCTAAACTTTCTTTAGGATAACCTATAAATCGACCTTTTTCAGATCTTACATCCAACTTGTCTGTTTTAACAATCTTGACATAAGCTGGACAACCCCAGACCTTTAAATAGTTAAGGCTAGGTGGTTTGCCATACCACACTTCATATAGTGTTTTCTGGACTGATTTAGATGGTGCTCTATTTAAAATATGCACTACTGTTTGTAAGGCATACCCCCACAAGTAAATCGGCAAGTCCGTAAAAGTCATCATCGATCGCACCATATCCAATAAAGTACGATTTCTCCTTTCAGATATACCATTGTGTTGTGGTGTAAATGGAGGAGTTAATTGTGATATAATCCCATTTTCTTTTAGAAAATCTCGAAATTCTGTACTCAAGTATTCACCTCCACGATCTGATCGTAAAATTTTAATACTCTTTCCAGTTTGTTTCTCTACTTCATTCTTGAATTCCTTGAACTTTTCAAAAGATTCTGATTTGTATTTCATTAAATACAAGTACCCATACCTTGAATAATCATCAGTAAAGGTAATGAAGTAGTGAAAACCTCCTCTCGCCATTTCATTAAATGGTCCACATACATCTGTATGTATTAATTCCAGCAATTCTTTGGCCCTTTCCCCTTTACTCTTAAAGGGTGACTTGGTCATTTTTCCTTGAAGACAAGATTCACAGGTCGGATAAGGTTCAACCCAACCCTGAACTTAAAAGTCCACTTTCTCCTAATCGGTTTATTCTTCTGTCTCCTATATGACCTAATCTATGATGCCAAAGTAATTTAGGATTAATTTCATTCCGAGTTCGTTTATTAGTAATGGAATTCATTATGCTATGCCCATTTAATTCTAGCACATACAAACCATTTGTATTGATAGCTTTGCCAACAAGTTTATTTCCAAAATAAACTAAACATTCATTTCTATTGAACTGTATACTGTAACCATATTTACATAATACGTAAATAAATTATATTTCTAGTGGCTTTAGCAAAATACAAGACATTGTACAAATACAAAATGTGTCCTGATGGAAGCCTCAAACTGCATGTTCCCACGGCTTCGGCAGCAACATTTGTTCCATTTGCCATTCTTAACATGACTTGATCTTTTGCTAGAGCAGTAACTATTCTACGTATCAAACAAACACAAATGTGTGAAGTAGCAGCTGAATCTAATATCCAGGTTGAATTATTTGAATTAACATTTAATTCAAATTCAATAACATAGCATTGGGACATACCTGATCCAGTCTTCGTAATGCGAAGAGCTTTAGCCTTCTTAAGACTTTCTAGATAAAGAGGACAATTCCTCTTCCAGTGCCCACTTTCTTTACACCAAAAGCATTGGCCCTTTTCATTAGATTTATTGGCTTGAGGAGCAGCCTTGTTCTTAAATCCCTTTCCCTTGGGTTTTGTTCCCAATTTCTTTTGAGATTTCATTGGCTTTTTCTTATTTGTCTTACTAGAAGAAGCCATACTTACAACCTCCTGCCTTTTGCCTTTTCTTTCCTGATCATAAAACTGTTGAATCTCATTCAACAAATCAGGAAGTTTTCTCTCAATCCTATTGAGATGATAATTATTGATGAAAGGTGTGAAACTTGGAGGTAGAGATTGGAGAACCAAATCCTTCTTGAGGGTATCCGGCATTTCAATTCTCATGGCATGTAATTGCCCCAGAATGTTAATCATTTTCATGACATGTTCTTCTAGTGACACACCTTCTTTCAACTTCATTCCAAATAAAGTTGAACTTAATTCATATTGCCTTATCCTCGAATTCTCACGATACAACTCTTGCAACGCGAGGTAAATTTCATTAGCACTGTTCATCTTTTCACACTTTCTCTGAAGCTCGTCACTCATCGATGCCAACATATAAGAGTGAGCTTTAAGTTCATCTTCCTTCCATTTTTTATATTCATTATGCTCATCAGAAGGAGCATCAGAAGGAGGAGGTTCAGGCAGGGGTGTTTCTAAAACATAGGCTGCGTTTTCTGAATTCAATATTATTTTCAGTTTCCTCAGCCAATCATTGAAATTACTATGGCCAACTAACTTGTTCTTATCATCCAGGATTTTCAACAGTAGATTATTTATCTTTCTCTATTTTATCTCTTATGAGAGATGCTGCAAGAAAATTAAAAACAAATTATGAGTGTTTTGTTATATATATCTTTTATTAAGCTAATCTAATTAGCTCCCACTATTTTATTCAAATCCTATACTTCCCCGGATAAAGATTCGGAAATTTTGCTGGATTAAAATTTCTAGTAGGGAATCAAATTCTTATCAAATTTCATAAACCTCACATAATAGAAATCTTGGTCTATTAAATTCAATAAGTAGGAAACTATTTCCTTTTATATCATCATATAAGCTATGATTCATTTTCTTGCCTCTAGTTTCAGATACCTCACATAATAGAAATCTTGGTACCCTACACTAGTTAAATCCGACCCATTATGCTTTCTTAAAATAGAATTCCTATTATACCCTCACATAATAGAAATCTTGGGTACAATGTGAATTTCTATCCAAGAACTAAGACAATCAATTCTAAGTCATAAATTAGCATCCCTCACATAATAGAAATCTTGGGATCTCTAATTTTATGGCAAAGAATTAAGTGACTCATAATGGAAGGCATAGACTTAATATTTTAATTAGGGAAGATTTAAAGTTTAGGTTTTAATTTTAGGTTAATGTTTTAATATCTACCCTATACATATTCATAATATGTATCAACTAAATATAAAACATAAACCCCCAAACTACAAACCTAAAACTAAATGTCATGCCATAAAATTAAGTTTCAACACTTCATTTAAATACTAAAACTTAACTATATACAATGGCATAATTAATATGCATAAAACATACAAGCATATTGCATGCTTCAATATAGCATCACATGTTATCAAACATGACAAAAATGCATTATGTTGATATAACACACATATATCTCATATATCAATATATTCAACATTGCCCATCAATAAGCATAAATTAAAAACAATTTATTAAACTTTAGGGTATAATGTAACATTTACATAAATAAGTAATTATTCAACCCTTATCTTATAAGACACATGGCATTGAATCTTATCAAACACATAAGCTAACAATTAAACATGCTTATCTTATAAGACACATGTCATATTAATATACATTAATCTAATTAATCTTATCAAACACATAATTAACAATTAAATTGTGTTCACACTGCTTTTCCATGTTTTTGGCACAAAGACAATTTTACCCTTAACTCTTTAAGACAAATTATCTTAATACCCTTTAATGTCCATTAAATCACATATTTAACAAACACAATATAACATAACAAATTATGTCAATCAAGATCAAACAACCCTTTTTGCACCTTACTAAAAAATATGCAACTATTTCTCATATGAACAAAAACATCTCCATGTATCCATGAACATTTTAATCACTATTAAAACATTCATTTGAATTGTCTAAACAAGTATGCTCATTAATCAACAATTAATTTACAAACTTGTCATGGCCAAAATGTCACATAATCAAAATAATGTGAACAACATCAATTTTCATCAAAATTGACATAGTAGCATCCATACAATGTCCTAACCATCAAGAATCTTATTCTTCAAGCCATAAATATTGAACAAGCAACATTTTAACCCAAAACTCATTTGGCCAACTTCAATCAAGCACTAAAATTTCCATTAAATATTGATGTTTGTGCCATAACCTTCATGTTCTTCAAACAAAAGTCATAAGAATTAATTGAAATAAAAAATTTCAAACAAGGTTATCTCTTGGCCGAATTCTACTAAGTAACCAACATGGTCAAAAACAATTTTTTATGGCAAATAAAGGCTACACATGCATGGATCTACAACTCTTACAAAGAAAGCTATCATATAACTTCACAAATCAAAATTTGGAAAAATACATAACATTATTCAACATATGAACATGAACTTTTTGGCCAATTTTAGACAAATAAGGATCAAATCCTTGGCTCTGATACCATTTGTAAGATGGATGCATGGAGAATCAAGCATATCATACTATAACAAGTATAGTCATAGTTTAAAAATAAATTTTAATCAAATTGAAATAAGTAAGGTAGAACATGTTACCTTAAGCCCTTAGCAACCTTGGAGACTCTTAATTTCAAGAGAAATTAAGCAAAAGAGTATCCACACCAAGGGAAGAAGAGATTTGACCAAGAGGGAGGTTTAGGGTTCTTAGAGATTTTTCTCTACACAAAAATTGATATATCATTTTCTTTATATAGGAACCCTTGTAAACAATTCAATAATTGTTTTGGACTTCCTTAAACAATTCCATAATTGTTATGAAGTTATTAAACTTCTTTAAATGATAACATTGGATTAACATTTAATCACAATTAACAATTTAACTCTTAAATTGTTTACATAACAATTTAACCCTTAAATTGTTTACAATTACAACCCCTTGTAAAATCCAATTTAATATAAAGAAAATGTTTCATATAAATAACTTTATTACCCTTGGTAGGTGCTAGCCAACCTTGGATAATCAACTCTCTTTGGCTATTTCTCCATTCTCCTTAGTTTTTATGTGTGACCTCTTAGGTTCACTGTGGCCTAGCCGTGGGCCCAATATCATAATCTATTTCGATATGTTTTGTCATAACTCTTTATGAACAAAACTCCCACTGATTATGGTAGGCATCTAGCAATGCTCCATAACCCCTAAGTCACAATGAAGATATACTCTAACGAACCTTTTACAATCATACACGTTGTATAATCAAATCCTTCCGTTATCTAATCCCAATTAAGAATGGATTCATGGTATGTCAAAATCCTTATCTTAATTTTAATACAATACATACGGAACATGTCACCATGAAACAACCTTTCATGTAACATTTTATATACCCCGGCCGGAGATTTCCCTTTTCCAATGTATCTTGACATTTGTCTAGGAACTTGATATCAATCTATACCAAGTCAACGAATCCCATCTTGACTATCCTTGTCCTCACACATAAACAACACATGGCCAATTCTGCTTATTAACACATGGCATGATTAGCCTCATGTTTATACACCATATGAACCATATGCGTTTATGCAAAATCCAACCGTGATATCTCAGGTCTAAGGATTAATAATACCCTAGTACGATCTTATGATAAATCATTGACTACATTTTAAATGTCCATCTGATTCATCATAAATGGCCATATTCGATAAACAGTTCACTAACCGTGCATCCATGCTAATGCCCTAGTGATATAACTTTTATAATCACCCACACCAATACCATCACATGATATTCTACGGAGGCATTCAGCATGCCTACTATGTAATATTATTGCCCAATTAATATTACCTATGTAGGGAATACTTTGATGATTTTGATCTTCTAAAGATTTGTATCATCCGGACATTTCACATGTAATACATATATATAAATGAAGCAATAAATCACATGTGAAATAAGAACACTTTCTTTTATTGATAAGATAAAATGTATATACAAACTATATATATTCACATATATATACAAAACATAATGCCTCAGAACCGATGACACGATTGGTTCCTAGGGCATACACTAACAACGCGTCCGCCGAAACGTCCCGCGAAGTCGAGCCAACTCCTTCCTCGGATCTGGACGTTGAGGGTTCCATTCCGCAGTTTGCAACGGCGATAGACAAGGTCATTTTAGCCATCGTGCGTTACCCCGTACGGTGACATGGAGTAAATTCCCTAAACCCTAACATTGGCTCGAGCCACCACTCATGACTCAAACCCGACTCCGACTTCACCTCTCTGATGAAACACAAAGAGACCCAATGCCACTGCACCACCAACAAAAAAAAAAAAAAAAAAAAGAGAGAGAGAAGAAAAGAAAACCTTACCTTTTGGAGCACGCGACCGTGAACGGTACTTGCTTCGGATATCGGAGAAATGCCGATCGAAGAAGAAAAGCTTCCGGTTTGTAAAGATTTTGTGCTCGCGGCAAAGGATATTCTGATGGCATCGTCTAGAAAATTTGGGTTTTTATATGGAGCATGAACCGACGTTTGCCACGCCTCGGAATCAAAACGACGCTTGGGCGGCAACCATTTCTCACAATTGATCGCGGACACATGTCGCTGATCAACAGGGAGAAGAGAAGTATAATTAAGGGCGGTCAAAACCTTTCTGTTGAAAAACTCGAACGGCGCCCTTCTCTCTCCCCGCATTAATTGCGCCCCCGCCGCATTAAATGCTATAATAAGGGCTGTCATTTCGGGCATGTCACGTAATTAATGCCCTGTCAAGGCAATAACATGTCAGGGCACAACGCATTTAATGCGCCTAGCAGATGCTTAATACACGCAGGACACTTGTCAACGCAGGGACTGCCCCATTAAATGTCTCCAACCCAAAAGGACAAGGAACACCTGACGAAGTCGGGTCGCTTGGATGGTGGTCGCTTGGGAGGAGGTCGTTCTGGGGCATGTTCGCGAAAGGCCCTATCCCGAGCTGACCTCAGTCAGGTTGGAATCAACAGAACTTTCTAGAAATCACCAATCGCGGCGTGACTCGTAGTTTCCAAGGTTTGATCCTCAAACCTTAAAAACTAGGGGACTTTTGTTGTGCCTGGAAAACCAAGGGCTGACATGGGAAATCACGTGAGGGAGAGGGTAACCTGCTCCTGTCCGAGCGGTAAGCACACGTCCGACTCGCCAGACGCTGTAGAAATCCCACGTGTCCATTCCCTGCTCCAAATTGCGTGAAATCAGTTTAGAAGGTGGGCAAAGTGACACAAAGGAGGATTTGTCCTGACATTCACACCAAGCCACAGATTTAATGATGATTACTTACGCTCATCCGACTATAAAAAGGAGGAGACCTTTCCATTGAGGGGATTCGCCCATTTTTACTCTCAAATAGCTATTTTCTCTCATGTATTGATACTTGTAAACCATTTGTAAGTCAATCTGCTATTGCGACCTGACCTCCATCATTAATACAAACCTCAGTGGACGTAGGATTCGCTACCTTAGCATCCGAACCACTTTAAAAAGCTTTCTACATTGCATTTATTTCATATATTCCATAATCATGTGTGTTCCTTGGCCAACCAACGTTACGCACGTGTCGGTTAGTTGGTGTCAAAAATCACGCATCAACAATTTTCGTATTCTATTAGAGATTATTCATTTAAAGACTAACTTTCTTGTTAAGTTATGGACATTCAAATATCAATAAAAACTATTTTCTTGTAGGAATTTTATCTCTATTGTTGATCTGACATCAATCACTCTCGAGGACGAATGCATTATATGGCTGACTATTGTTACGAGTCAAGCATTTTTTTGAAAAATAATTATTAGAATAGGATAACCTATGGAAAATAAACCCTACAGATCTTGGGTTTATTTCTTTAGAATCTAAAATTTTTAGTTTTATAAGTTTTTTCAGAATTCTAGTTAGCCAATCAAAAGAATTTATTTAGAAACAATTTAATAATCTTAAAAAGTTAATAGTTTATTCATTTATTAATACAAATTTTACAATTCTCATAAAACATGAAAAAATCTGTTTGTTTTATATGCATATTTATCTATCCAATATTATATTATTCTCTTTTATAAATCTTTATTATTTATAAAAAAAAAATTACTTTTTCATTGCACAAGAAAGAAAATCATAACTTTTACATAGTAAGAAAACCTTACAATTTTGTTGGTAATTTCGAATCTAACATTTTTTTGTACCAAAATCAGTGGGGTTATCAAGTTTTACGTTTCACGTTTTAAATTTCATTTACACAAAATTGTTATAAAATTATATAAACTGGTAATTACTATGAATTAAAGAAACCTCGTACAATAGCTACTAAGCATTTGATTATTTGGTTAAAAAAAAAAAAGTGCAGTAGTCAATTAACTCATTTTTAGGTATGAGGCAATCAGTGACGGATCCAGGAATTTCACTTGATGGGGGCAAAAAATAAACAAAAATAAATAAATAAATAAATTTAAACCAATCATAACTATACTTTTTTTTCATTAGGATAAACTTCAACAAAAAGTTACAAAATACAAATACATATATTCAAAAAACACAATTTTTTTACAATTGTACTTGACGAGTTTTCATATTCTAAAAACGTTGGATAATCATCTCATCGTTAATTGTATCATATACATCTTTCTCAATATAGGTGACCAAACAATCATTCATCCATTGATCTCCCATTCGATTGCGTAACCGACTTTTCACAAGATTCATCACAGAAAAAGCCCTTTCAACAATCGTAGTCGCAACTGGTAAAACCAATGCAAGTTTCACAAGCTTATACAGCAATGGATACAAAATGTCTTTTTTAAACCAAACTAAATTCTTAGCCAAATCACCAATTCCTTGTAACTTAGCAAATTCATCACAAGAACGCATGTCAATAACATAAGTCTCAGCCTGGTTCTCAAGTACCATCAACTCAAATGCAAAAAAAATTAGATAGATAAAACTAGGCAAAACGAATCATTATGTTTGTCAAAAGCAGAGAACGAATTACTTGGATCTAAACATGTCATACAAAAAAGCAGATCAGTACCAACCTCAGTGAAACGAGTGTTAAGGTCTTGGAGTTGCATATCTATCACAGTATAAAACAATTCAACTCGATAGTGTTGCAAATTTGTCATGTGCTCAACTCTTCGTCGTGGCCGCCCTCGAATTGCAAACATATCATCCATATTCAAAATGGCAATATCATGCTTTCGGAAAAATGAAGAAACTTCACTCAACAAAGATTCCCATCCTTCAGCTCTCAAAAATTGTAACCGTTGTTTGGAAACTTTGACTAGGGCCATAGCATTTACAATGTCTTGATCTTTTCTCTGCAATGCTTATGAAAACTCCTTAGTAATTGCCAATATACTTTTCATCATATGTAAGTTAAATGCAAAATCAAAGGAATAGATTAAATCTAATAGATCACATGCTTCACCCCATTGTTTAGGATTTGAACCATCTTCTTCAATAACCTCAAGCACATCATCCACAAAGGATAACAAAAGTATTAAGTTGATAAATGTATAATAATACGAGCCCCAACGTGTATCACCATCTCATTTTAGACTTGTCTCTTGATTCAAACTTTGTCCCTTGCTAACTTCACCAATTTCTAGTGCTTGAATAATTTTATTAACTTGGCTCTCCTGAAGTATGTCTCGACGCTTGCATGAACCTCCAACAACATTTATCAGATTAGTAACCAAGCTAAAAAATGAACCAATAGAAATGTGATTTTTTTGCAACAGCTACTAGTGTCAACTGAAGTTGATGAGGAAAACAGAGAACATAATAAGCATATTCATTCTCCCTCAAAATCAAACTTTCAGACCATTAAATTCTCCTTCCATATTACTTGCCCCGTCATAACCTTGTCCATGTAATCTTGACAAACTCAATCCATGTTGACAAAATAATGACTCAAGAGCCATCTTAAGTGATACTGCAGTTGTGTCACTAACATGTATAATGCCAAGAAATCGCTCAAGTACATGACCCTTTTTATCTACATAACGTATGGCAATCGCCATTTGTTCTTTAATTGACACATCACGAGACTTATCAATGAAAACTGAAAATATGTCATCTCCAAGATCACTAATGATGGCTTTTGCGGTTTCATTTGCCGTAGCATTCACAATATCTTTCTAAATCACTAGTGCTATCAATTTAAGATTCCCATGTGCATTCTTCAAAACAACACTCTTAAAATGTTCATTATGCTGAGTTAGAAAATGAAGAAGTTAGAGAAAGTTACCTTGGTTCTTCGAGTCTTCAGTTTCATCATGACCACGAAATGCCAACCCTTGACACAAAAGAAATCTAATGCAAACAATGGATGCAGACAAGCGAGTTCGGTATTTAGTCCTAACTTGATCTGATTGCTTAGATAGAGCCACTTCAATATGTTTCTTTTGATTTATTAAATTCATACAACTCTGTCATGCTTGGTTATGAGCACTATTTGGCTGGCCAACGTGAATTTGAAAGCGTTCTGGTTTCTTCCAATTACAAAATCCCTCACTAACGAAAGCGTCACTACCAGCTTGGCTTATAATGGAAGGTCTAAAAAGATAACAATACAAACAGAACGTAGCATCTTTGGTCGCACTATACTCAAGCCAATCATACTACACATCAAACCAAGCAGGATAAAATCGACGATATCCTTTTCCAAATTTTGTCAGTGGAAATGTATGATTTCGAGGCTGGCAACAACTCTTTTGCAAGTAAAATCTTCGAATTGCATCCCTATGATTAGGATGATAATGATTGATTTTAGGCCGTAGAGCTGGATCAGATGGAATATCTTTCAAGATGGCTTCTAGTTCTACATGACTTTCTTTTAATGGATCATTTTCTTTATCATTGGCTTTACTTTCTTAGACTTATGAGGATGATTGGTCTATTGCTGATTTTCTTTTGAGAAATTTATCCATATTGCATACCTAATAAGAAGTTTTAAACAAATAAAACAATAAGAAATTGTACAAAAATAATAACCTATAGTGATTTACATACATAGTAATGGAAAGACAATAAGACATACGTAGTAACCCATAGTGATTTACATACATAGTAATGGAAAGACAATAAGAATGTGATATTTTGTGGGTTTGAATTCCTTTTAGACTCATTTAACATGAATCATGCATATTTATAGAAAAAAAGAAGTCAACCCTTTTTATAAAATTTGACTTAGTCAAGTAATTTAATGAGGATGAAAGAAAAGATACATAAACAATGATTTCTCAAGCTAATCTTTACAAACAATAAATAATTAGTTGTTTATGTTTATAAAGTTTAAATTTTTTTTGATATTGTCAACAAAGAATTGTTATATAGTATCAATTCTATCAATTGTTTCTCAATCAATTATCTCCTATTACATTTATTGGCAAGTGCACAGTTTTTGCACATGTCATTATATTGTTCCTACCTATTTCCAGTTTGCTTCAAACCAGTTTGTAAATCACTTATTTGCTCAACCTCAGCCTGTTTCAACTGAAAAACAAATAGTACTATTTCAGGAATCAGGTGCAGAAGTGTTGCTCATATTATTCCTTCTCCCTTTTTTGCCATTTCCTCCTCCTATCTATATTTGCCCCTCTATTTGTGTCCAATCTCAATCTTGGTCTCTACATACTCTTCTTTTTTGGGTTTATAGGTCTGAATGATTTTGTGATTTGTTGTGTCTAGTCATACAAGCAATAGTATCGAATGTCAAATTTTAGTCTTTGAAGAAAAACTGTGTTACAAAATGATGCATAGACAATATCAGTGATGTTCCTTTACTCTTTTTGAGCATATGTTTTTTGTTTGTGGAATTGTGATTATTTCTATAATATTAATTAATATATTTCTTTATGGTAACAGCAGCAGTAGTGATTTTTTCATGTGTGCATCCAACACACCCACATGATATAAAGTTATTAACCAACTAACATCATCTCCTTTTTCTTTTAAAGCTTTTATGTTCTTAACCAAAATGATGCTATCCAATTCGCCCTTTGGAAACTTTTTTCAACCACTTTGCTTTCCATTATGTTACTCATTCCAAAACAGTGATAAAATCTCTTTCATATTTGATTATTTGCCTTTCCCAATTGTTAGACTCATGAAAGTGACTCTATTTTGGTGATAAAAAGACCCTATGTGTAATTGAATTGAAGCTATATTGAGACAATTAAGAAAAATTATGAATTTATGTTTAAAAATCATATTTTGAGATTTTCTTATAATTTGGCATGTTTAGATTGAAATTTGATATTGTGTAAATTGATATTAGGATGTGATTTATTTCCTAGGGTTGATGTTGTCTCATTTATGCCATTCAAGGGTCAAATTGTCATAATCTTGGGGTTGATTTTGTCAATTTCAAACGTTCAGGGACCAAATGAATTTGCCAAATTTTGTATAAAAGCGCAAGCATGAAGGTCATGTGGTGGCTGCCGCCACCAAAACCCTTCTGCCTTCTAACGTCAGTTTCGGTGAGTGCGCGATGGTTCATCTTCCCTATCCATCTATCATCTTTATTAGCCGTCAACGCCACCGTGAGATGCGATTTGCCGCCGTGACGCTTCGCATTCTGCCGCCGCGACTCTTCATTTTCCAGCCGTGATTTCTCCAGTTTTTGGGGACGTTTGGGCTCCCCAAGACCTAATCTTCCTTCCCCATGGCCTGATCTAGCACTTCCAAGCTTCAGTCGCCGCAAAAACAGTCAGAATCTGCCAAATAGCCGCCACGCCTCTTCATCTTCTAGCCAAGATCTCGCTCATTTCCGGTGACCTTTCACCTCCCTAGGACCTGATCTGAACTCCCCATTACCAGAGCTTTTCATTAGTACCTTCGGATCCCATTTCAGCCACCATTTTCAGAAAGACCTGGCAAAAAATTAATGTTTTCTGGCGAGTGCAACTGTTCATATTCCAGGTTGTCCATTGGTCATTTTTACCTCTTCTTTGCATCATATCGCTGTCGGTTACTTCCTCTCCATAATGATCAGCTTCGTTTCCACTGTTTCAGCCTCCGTCATCACCACTATGAGCGGCTGAGTTTTCGGTTGTCTGTTACGGCGTAGGCGAGATCGAGATTGACTCCATTGCTCTCCTCATCAGCTCTTGACTAGTTGGATGAGCCCGAATGTTGGACATTTGGTTAAGTTTCTTGCATTTAGATTATACTTGTTTTCGTTTCAATTTGTTTGCGATGCTTTAATATTATTCTGATGCTCGACGTGCTGAATTGACAATGTCCATTGAGAACGTTTATTGATATATAACTTTTCACATAATTGAATGTCGGTTTGAGATTATTGAATATTGATTATGACTTTAAATTGCTTTGGTACTGATTGCAATCAAGTTGTAGTAGCGTTTAATATCATTTCTACTAGGAATGCATTTGTTGTATAATTAGTTGATTGGATGATACAGGTTGATAGGTTGTACTTGTTAACATTGTACCAACTAGTGGTGTTTAAGGGTTTAGCGTTTTTCGGTAGTCGATGATAGTCTTTAACCAATTGATCTGGAACTAAGACAACGGGAAGACATGATAGATTATACCTAGATTGCCGGAAGATATTTTTATTGATTTGTCTAGCCTTGTAGGTTTAGGAAATTGAAGAGCGAGGAGAGGAATTGTGAGAGTTGGTCTTGAGTCAAACCGAACCCGTAGCGGCAATACTTTTAATATTGTGTTTTAGTTAGCAATTTATTTGATGCTTTTTAATTTCCTGCAAGTAATTAGTTTCTTTAGTTTTAATCAATCATTTTGCCAATTTCTCTTTCGTTAACTCAAAAATACATTAGGTTGTTAGTCTTGCTCTTTGTGGATTCGACCCTACTTACCACTAATTACAGTATTTAGGTTTAATTTTGTGGTTGTGACGACCGGTTTGACACCAATTGAGGGGATTAAAATTAAAATACACCTACCAAACCAAACTTATTTCTCAACAACAATTAAATTAAAGGAACAAATTGAATGATACATGATCCAAGTTCCAACCATTAGCAGTAACTGAATCCTAATTCTTGATGAATGAATAATTTATTTTTTTGTCTTTTTTTTCATTGTGCGTGGGGACGTCTGGGCATTGCCGCATTGGCTAAATGGTAAGAGCCTCTTCAAAGACTCTAGTTGGCCATTAAGAGCAGGATTCAGGTTTAATTATACTTCAAATCACAAATTCTAAATATATAACACTCAATTTTATTGGAAAACTGCAATAACAAAAGTTCTAAAACTGTAAAACATTGATTGAATAGAGAAAATTAGGGATTAGCCTTTAGGATTAGGGACATTACCTTTTGATAAATTGATGAAAAGTAGTGTTGGTTCAGCCGTTCAGACTTGGAAAGAGAGTTTGGTGAGAGTTTGAGAGAGACTCGAGAGTTAGAGCACCTACACCCTAAGAGAAAGAGGGAAGAGACGTTTGGCATGTGTTGTTGTTCTGGTACTAGAAAGAGTTCAAAAATTAAAAAAAAAATATATATATATATATTTTCTTTTCCCAAAATGTCAAAGTTCTATGGGGGCAAAATTTCAAAGTCCTATGCAGGCAAAATGTCAAAGTCTTATAGGGGGCAAAATGCAAATAAATATAAATATTTATAGAATCTGAAATTTTTTAAAGTTTGAGTGGGGGTCATGGTCCCCACTCATCATTAATTAAATCCGCCACTGGAGGCAAGCACAAAGAAAGCAACGTGACTACGTATTTTATATTTCTTCATGATTGAAGTTGGTTCTTCCTCAACCATCATCAATATTTGTTGGAGTTGATTCTTCATCAAAATTACCTTGCTTAATTCACCAAGGAAACAAGATCAATCTGTGGCCACTCAAAATTACCTTGCTTCATTCACCAAAATTGCAATCAGCAGCATATTGTAGGGATGGCAATTGTGTAGATTGACATGTGGTAACACCCAAGCCAATTAAACCCATTAAAAACATAAGAGACTTGCAGCCTCGTCAAATTAATCAACATTCTTCACTTTTAAATATATATTATAATGAAATAAGCTATAAGAAGAGAGAAGATAATTGAGGGGAAATAAAACCAATGCCTTTCTTATTCCAAAGTTGAGTGTACATCATCTTTCACAATACATCTATTTATAGTCTCAAGATTATGAAATATTATAAATGAAATTAAAAGCTAATAAAATGCTTTGAAGTTGTAGAACTTGAAAGGTTTAAGAGTTAGAGAAGATGAAAGATTAGGAAGTTATAGAATTGCAAGGGACATCCACATTTATTCATAACACTCCCCCTTGGATGTCCATTACACAAAGAATATGCCTCGTTAAAACCTTACTAGGATAAAACCCAATAAACCTAGTGAAGAAAAAGGAGTCCATTATTCTTGTGTATTATACGCATTTAGAAACTGTCTCATTAAAAACCTTACCAGGAAAACCCAATGGGATAAAACCTTGGTCAAGAAAAAAAGAGTACAATGCGTATTTACTCTCCCTCATGATGATATCACTTAAGATTTTTGTACTGACGCATTCCAATATTGTATACCAACTTTTCAAATGTTGCAGTCAGTAAAGTTTTAGTGAATAAGTTTGTCAGATTATCACATGACCAAATCTGTTTAACTTCAATATCACCATTCTTTTGAAGATCATGAGTGAAGAAGAATTTTGGTGATATACGTCCTATCACCTTTGATATAACCTCCATTTAACTGAGCTATGCATGCAGTATTATCTTCATGGAATGTTACAGGAACTTCTTTGTTGTAATCAATGCCACATGATTCTTGAATATGTTGTGTTATTGATCTGAGCCAAACACATTCTCGACTTGCTTCATGGATAGCTATTATCTCAGCATGGTTTGAAGAAGGAGCAGTTATAATTTGTTTTGTAGAATGCCATGAAATAGTCGTACCTCCATATGTGAACAAATAACTTGTTTGAGATCTAGCTTTATGTGGGTCAGGTAAATATCTTGCATCTGCATAAGCAATTAATTAAGGTTTAGATTCATTTGAATAAAATAAACCCATATATATTGTTCCTTGAAGATATCGGAATATATGCTTTATTCTGTTCCAATGCCTTCATGTCGGAGCACAGTTATATCTTGCAAATAAATTTACTGAAAATGCTATATTCGGTCCTGTATTATTAGCAAGATACATTAATGCACCTATTGCACTTAGGTATGGTACTTCAGGACCAAGTACCTCTTCTTTATCTTCTGCCGGTTGAAATGGATCTTTGTTCATATTAGTGATCTTACAACCATTGGGGTACTCAGTGGATGTGTCTTATCCATATAAAATCGTTTTAAGATTTTCTCAATATAATTTGATTGGTGCAAAAAAATTCCACTCGTTAAGTACTCAATTTGCAAACCGAGACAAAATTTTGTTTTTCCAAGGTCTTTCATCTCAAATTCCATTTTCAGATAATCTGCTGCCCTTTGAATCTCTTCAGGAGTTCCAAAAATATTCAAGTCATCAACATATATATATCAATTATAACAAATTCAGATCTAGATCTTTTTATGAAAACACATGGGAAAATACGGTCATTTTTATAACCGTCTTTCAACAAATATTTACTAAGATGGTTATACAACATACGACCTGATTGCTTTAATTCATATAATGATTTATGCAATTTAATTGAATAAAATTCTCGAGAATTTGAGTTGCACGCTTCAGGCATTTTAAATCCTTCAAGGATTTTCATATATATGTTGTTATCAAGTGATCCATGTAAATAGGCTATAACTACATCCATTAGACACATATCAAGGGTTTTATTTGTTGTCAGACTAATAAGAAATTGAAATGTTATTGCATCCATCATTGCAGAATATGTTTCTTCATAATCAATGCCAAGTCTTTGCGAAAATCCTTTTGCTGCAAGTCGTGCTTTATATCTTATGACGGTATTTTTCTCATTTCGTTTTCGCACAAATACCCATATGTACCCCACCGGCATTACATCTTTAGGTGTTCTGACTACAGTCCAAAAACTCCACGTTTTTCTAATAAATTCAGTTCTGCCTTGATTGCGTCTTTCCATTTTGGCCAATCTTCTCTCTATATACATTCTTCCATAGATTTAGGTTCAAGATCCTCATTATTATTTACAATGGTCCAAAAACAGTAATGCCTTGATTGTTTCCATTTTGGCCAATCTTCTCTCTATATACATTCTTCCATAGATTTAGGTTCAAGATCCTCATTATTATTTACAATATCAAGCGCTATATTGTATGCAAAAATGTTGTCGATAATTATTTCTTTTCTATTCCATATTTTTCTTGTAGAGACATAATTTATTGAGATCTCTTCATTCTTGCTGGTTACAGGTATCTGAACTTCTTCTAGAGTTTCACGATTAAATATATCTCTATTCTCTTCATGAGAACTTACCTCCTTGATGTAAACATCTTGGTCATTTGCTACTGTTTTCTTTCGAGGATTTTTGTCTTTGGAACCAACTAGTCTACCACGCTTTAAACGTGCCTTAGATTCATTTGCTATAGGTAATTGTCCTTCAGGGACATCAATCTGAATTGGAGCATTTGCAACTGGTATGTGAGATTTAGTCACTCTTTCTGAATTAGTGAATGCATTTGGCAACTAATTTGCTACATTTTGCAAATGAAGTATCTTTTGAACTTCTTGTTCACATTGTTTAGAACGAGGATCAAGATAAGATAAAGACAACATTTTCCAAGTAGTTTCCTTTTCCAATTGCCTATTGTCTCCCCCTAATGCTGGGAAATTTGTTTCATCAAAATGATAATCGGCAAATCGTGCTGTAAATAAATCTCCTGTTAATGGTTCTAAATATTTAATTATAGAAGGAGATTCATATCCAACATATATTTCCAATCTTCTTTGGGGACCCATTTTAGTGCGTTATGGTGGAGCAATTGGAACATATACCGCACATCCAAATATTCTTAAATGGGAAATATTTGGCTCTTGACCAAAAGCCAATTGTAAAGGGGAGAATTTGTGTTAACTTGTTGGCCTAATGCATACAAGTGTTGCTGCATGTAAAATAGCATGTCCTCAAGCAGAACTTGGGAGCTTTGTTCTCATAAGTAATGGTCTAGCAATCAATTAGAGGCGTTTAATAAATGACTCTGCTAGACTATTCTGTGTATGAACATGGGCAACAGGCTTTTCAATCATTATTATGATCGACATACAAGCCTAAGACATAAATTCACTAGTATTATCAAGATGTATTGTCTTAATTGTATAATCTGGAAATTGTGCTCGCAATCGAATTATTTGGGCAAGTAGTCTTGCAAACACCAGGTTGCAAGTAGATAATAAACATACATGGGCCCATCTTGTAGATGCATCTACTAAGACCATAAAATGGTCCACATGGTGGATGACTAGGCCCACATATATCACCTTGAATTTGCTCTAAAAATGTAGGTGATTCAATCCCAATTTTAGCTGGTGATGGTCTAATAATTAATTTACCTTGAGAACAAGCAGCACAAGAGAATTCATTAGATTGAAAAATCTTTTAGGTTTTCAATGGATGTCCATGTAAATTCTCAATGATTCTTCACATCATTATTGAATCAGGATGGCCTGGCCAATCATGCCAAATAATTAAAGTATTAGGATTAGTAAACTTCTGGTTTACTATAACATGTGTTTCAAATACATTGATATTTGTGTAGCATAATCCGGAAGAAAAAGGAGGTAATTTTTCCAACACACATTTCTTGCCTGCAATTATTCTTGTAATATAAAGATATTCAATATTTTCTTCATTGGTTGTCTCAATATGATATCCATTACAGAGAATATCTTTAAAACTTAATAAGTTTCTTTTAGACTTAGAAGAAAATAATGCATCTTTTATAACAAACAGTGTTCCTCTAGGCAATAATATCTTAGCTCTTCTAGAGCCTTCAATTAATCTTGTACAACCAGATATTGTATTTATGTTAGCTTCACACATTATCAAAGAAGAAAAATATTTTCTTTCTTTAAGTATAGTGTGCTTGTAGCACTATCTGCGAGACAAAGATCTTCATCATCAATCTTGGATCCAATCATAGACTTGGGAATGTCCATTTTTCTTTATTCAAAAACAAAATACATAGTAAGGCATATTACAAAGCCAACAAAACAAAGTAATTTATCTAAAATTGAAAATCACACTTAAACATATTTAAAGTAAAACACTCATTAAAAGTAAAACACTCAACGTAAATAAATTAAAAGTAAAACGCTCACAAAAACATAATTTTAATAATTTTGGACATTCCCACCCCCAATTAACTGATCAATTCTCCCTTCAAGATTTTTGAAGAAACCTGCAACATCCAAATGTGTTATATCAACAGGTCCATGATCAAAATTATCATCTTGATAAGCAATATTTGCTTCTCTATTTTCATTTTGGTAGGCAGAATTTGCATTCGTATTTGTCTCTTTTTCTTTCAATGATGCTTGATAAAGTTCAACAAGATGTTTAGGCATACGACAACTACGTGACCAATGTCCTTTCATACCACGTCGATAGCAAAAAATTTCGGTATTCTTCAAATTTTTATGTTGTCCACTTTTGCCCTTTTCCTTTTTCTCTTCATCATTATTCCACTTCTGGTGGCTTTTATAATTAGAAGAGTTACCACAGTTGTGACTATTACGACTTTGACCACATCCATGGCATTGACCATGACCATTGCGATGGCCATGACCACGACCATGGCCATGACGCCGCCCATGCCCTTGATTATTAGATATTGTCACATTCACTTCAGGGAATGGAGTAGAACCTATTGGGCGAGCTTCATGATTTTTCATTAATAGCTCATTATTTTGTTCAGCCACAAGAAGGCATGAAATTAGTTCAAAATATTTTTGAAAACCCTTTTCTCTACATTGTTGTTGCAGGAGCACATTTGATGCATGAAAAGGAGAGAATGTTTTCTCTAACAGATCTTCATCAGTAATATTTTCTCCACACAATTTCAATTGAGAACTAATTCTGAATACTGCAGAGTTATATTCAATTACTGATTTAAAATCTTTTAAACATAAATTCATCGAATCACAACAAGCTCTAGGAAGAATCACAATTTTCTTGGGGTCATACCTTTCCTTCAAATTTTCCCAAAGAGTAAATGGATCTTTTACTATAAGTATTTAGTTTTCAATCCTTCATGGAGATGATGCTGAAGGAAAATCATGGCTTTAGCCTTATCTTGATTGGATGATTCATTTCCTTCTTTGATGGTGTCACCAAGACCTATAGCATCTAAGTTAATTTCAGCATCAAGAATCCACGACAAATAATTCTTGCCCATAATATCAAGAGCCGCAAATTCAAGTTTAGTAAGATTTGTCATGAATAAAATTGGCAAATAGAAAACTTCAACTCCAAATTTGATAAGAGAAAAGCTTGAAACTTGATGAGAATTAGTTTTTCTTTGACAAGTTGATATGGTTAGAGACTCATGCTGATAATGTATAATAAAATAAGCTATAAGAAGAGAGAAGATAATTGAGGGGAAATAGAACCAACACTTTTCTTATTCCAAAGTTGAGTGTACATCATCTTTCACAATACATCTATTTATAGTCTCAAGATTATGAAATATTATAAATGAAATTAAAAGCTAATAAAATGCTTTGAAGTTGTAGAACTTGAAATGTTTAAGTGTTAGAGAAGATGACAGATTAGGAAGTTATAGAATTGCAAAAGGCATGCACATTTATTCATAATATATATATATATATATATATATATATATATATATATATATATATATATAATTTTGACAAGTTTAACTTTAATAAAAAATACTTAGAAATGACATAATAATTTATTATATATATTTTAAATTTTTAACCTTTAATTCTTACATAAATCCTTACTCTAAATTTTTTTAATCATTGAAACATTTTTTGTTATTTCAAATATTTCTTTGTTTGATGAAAATCTATAGAGAAAATAATCATACAACGAGGTTAATCTGAATCTAAAGAAGAAAATGTATGTTTCAAATTTGAAATTAGGAGAAAGGTGTATAAAAAAAAACCTAATTAAGTATGAAATCAGGGAAAAATGATGTAAATGAAAATCGTTATTAAGTTTGAAATTGAGGAAAATGGATGCAAATAATAAACCTAATAAGTGGGTTATTTTTTTGAATTAAATGAGATTTTAAGAGTTTTTCTTTTAAAATAAAATATATTTTATTTAGCAACAGGGGATATTGATCAATGTAATGGGGGCTAAAATCGTTTCCCCTAAAAACTTTACCCACCCTAATGAGTAAATGACTTTTTCCCACCCAAGGTTTGCCTTAATGACACTTTCGCACCTAAAAAGTTTCAAAATACTACTTTCTCAACCAAAGTTTATATTCTATTAATACCAAAAATACACTTCACTTTATCAACCGGCGTTCAGCGTGTTACTAGGAGCTAGGATGAGAGGGGTTTTGTAGAGTGGAGGCTGGTGGATCGAATGATGATGACCGATTGAGTTTTTGTCATCAGAATCAGCTAGAAATCAACAAAGAATAGGAAACTATAGCTTTGTGATGACCGACAATCGATGAAAAATTAGGTGTCAAAGTGAGAGGAGTTTTGTAGAGAGGAGATCAGAGGTTCAAATGGTGGTGAAAGAGAGAATTTTTGTTGTCGAAATCGGATTTGGGTAGTAATATCTTATCCAATCCAGTGAAAAACTTGTTTGTTTCAATATTGATTATTCAGTTCAAAAAATCTAATCATATATTTATTCAACTCAAAACATTTAACAATTACCTTTCATAATAAAAGTTTATAAATTAACAAAAATACCCCTACCCACCCAAGCCATTACCACCCTTCAGTAGCCACCGTCAGAACGATTGGTTTACTTTAATTAATTTTTCATGTAACTTCAAGGCTCAAGCTACCATGGGATACGTTTTCCTTATGCATTTAAAACAAAAATAATTAAATAAAATTAAGTAGTGTAAACTACAACAAGCTTCAGCTCAAGCAACTGAAGTTTTTTAGTTTCTGAATATCGGCACGTTTTGCATGTCGCTCAACAAACTGCAAGTGGATCAAGTTTCAGTTGAACGAATTAACAAGTTGCAGCTGATATTGTGCAAGTTGGCGAGGCTATTACTCGGTTGTTATGCAAGTTGCATGAGTTGTTATTCTTCAGTTATGCAAGTTGACAAGTAGCCATGCAACTTGCATCAACGTCAACAATTCAATGGTTAGAGTTAATCTCTGTAACATAGAATGTAAGGCTGGGATTTTACAAAAATGAGGCAGCACGTGACCTGCTTTTGTTATAAATTGTGAATGTAAAGGACAGATTGTGATTAAGAAAAATAAGTAGAAAATAAATGCTTCAGTACTGATTCTTTTTCTCTGCCTCAGAGTCTTTATACTCTGTTTTCTTTCTTCTTTTTCGTTAGTGTGTTTTTCATGGTATCAAAGCCTTAATTGACAAACGTCAAATGGCTGATCCTAAGTCCTCTGCATCAACTTACATCAACGCTGATGGAAAGATCTCAAGCTCGGTATCATCTTTTCCTCTGGCAAATGCTCTACCAAACATCACCGTGAAACTAGGAGAGAAGAACTATGCCTACTGGAAGTCACAAGTACTCCCTGCATTGAAAGCCTACGAACTGGAAGGTTTTGTTACAGGTGATAAACTGTGTCCTTCACCTTACTTAATCTCTCAAAATGATAACTCGGAAAAGTGTTAACACAGAGTACACCATCTGGAAAAAGTTAGATCAATTTCTGTTTGGCTGGTTGATATCTTCCATTTCTGAAACAATGTTTAGGCATGTAGCAAATTGTGAAACAAGTTTTGATGTTTGGAAAACTTTAGAAATGCATTATCTTACTGATTTGAAAGCTAGAATACTACATCTGCGAAATCTTCTACAAACAACTAGAAAAGAAAATTTGAGCATCAATGACTATGTACTGAAAATGAAAGAAGTTGCTGGATCTTTAACTGCCAGTGGAGTAGTTATTAACGATGAAGAGTTGCTTATGTACATTCTTGATGGCCTGGGAACTGAGTATGATGCAGTTGTAGAAAATTTAACCTCACGAAGTGGAGATGTTTCTCTTCAAGAAGCGCAGTTCTTATTACACAAGCATGAGATGAGGTTGGAGAAACAACACTCAGCGTATATAGGATTTCATGAAGCAGCAGTTTTTCTTGCAAATAAACAGAATATGAACTCTCAGCCATATCAACAAAACTCAAATGCAGCTGCTCATCAACCAAACCAACCTGTGTATGAACAATCTCAAGGACAGTTAGAACCACAGAATGTTTATTCAAGTGGTCAGGACATGTATCACACTACTGGAAGCTTTGGAACAGGCCGTGGCAGAGGTAGAAATTTTTATAAACCAAGAATGATATGTTAACTATGTGGGAAAACTAGTCACATGGCACTCCAATGCTATCACAGATTTGATACAAATTTTCAAGGTACTCAGAATCATAGGCACCAATCTACACAAACTTTTTCTCCTACACAGCTTACTTTGCTAACACATGCCCTGCACCTTACTATACGAACAAATCTTCCTTGGCTCCTATGAGCACTATAAGTAATCAGTCTCCAGCACTGAAGTATCAGCCAAATGCCTTCAACTCTCAACAGCAGCAACCTTCAGGTTCAGCCACACGTGGTATTGAAACAGTTTTTGATAACCATCAGAATGGAAGTTTTTCACAAGTGGCTACTCCTCTTACAGTCATGGATCCAAATTGGTTCATTGACTCAGGAGCAACTCACCATATCACTCCTGATCTGCATAATCTATCTCTCAAAAGCCAGTATAATGGTCCAGAAACTTTACAAGTTGGTAATGGACAAACTCTTGAAATCTCACACACAGGTATGACCATTCTTCCCTCAAATTATCTGAACAAATCCATTTATCTTCAGAATATACTCTGTGTACCTCATGTAACAAAAAATTTACTCAACATCTCTAAAATTACAAAAGACAATAACGTTATTGTTGAGTTCTCTGCTGATGGATGTATTATTAAGGACAAGCTATCACAGAAAATTCTACTTCAAGGAGTTCTGAATAAAGGCTTGTACCAGCTCACAATACCAACCATCGGGAAGACTGAAAATAAAGCAGAAGGTGATTCTCTACACACTCTTGTCAAGACATTTCCTTGTCAGCCCACTGAAATAATTCCTCAACCGTCTCTGCATGTTACCTCATGTGCTCCAGTCAAGTTTAAATCTAGAAATAACGTCACCAAACTGGCAGAAATTGCTCCAGCTAAACTGAGTGACGATACTGTGTTGTTATGGCACAGAAGATCAGGCCACCCTCATGCTTCTGTTCTTAAAACCATTGTAAACAACATGAATGTAAAGCATCCTGCTGATATAAATAAAATTCACTTTTGCGAAGCTTGTCAGTATGGAAAACTTCACCTCTCAGTCCAGCAGTCAACTTCTTCCAAATCTCTTGAACCCTTCGAGTTAGTGTTTGCAGATGTTTGGGGACCAGCTCCAATTGTTCCAGCTACTGGTTTTAGATACTATCTACTGTTTGTGGATGATTATACCAGATACACTTAGATTTATCCTCTAAAATTTAAATATGAAGTTTGTGCAATTGTCACTCTTTTTATTAAGCTTGTGGAACAACAATTTGACAAGAAAGTTAAAGTTTTTTAGTCTGATTGGGGCGGTGAATTCAGACCTTTGGCCACTTATTTTTCTCAACAAGGCATTCACTTCCGTCATCCATGTCCCCATATTCACCATCAAAATGGCAAAGTTGAACGCAAGCATCGCCATGTCACTGAAACTGGACTTACACTTCTAGCTCAAGCCTCCATGCCACTTCGTTATTGGTGGTTTGCTTTTCACACAACAGTGTATCTGATAAACCGACTACCCTCAACCACCTTGATGCATAACAATCCTTTCCAAATGCTATTCAAAAAGGCTCCTGATTACACAACACTCAAAACCTTTGGATGTCAATGCTTCCCTTTTATCAGGCCTTATCAAAAACAGAAGTTTTCTTTTCACTCTGAAGCATGCGTATTGTTGGGATACAGTTCACATCACAAAGGCTACCTATGTTTAAATAATCATGGCAGAGTCTACACTGTCCAGAGTGTTAAGTTCAATGAAAGTTGTTTTCCTTTTGCTCAAGGTTTTTCTGAACCAAACTCTACTTCTTCCGAAATACCACAACCCTATTCCACAACCATACAGTCCCATTGGCAACTACCTTTACCAGCCGTATCTACTTCAAAACCTCTTACTGAAAACCACTACCAAAACTCCATTTCTTACTCACTGTGAGATCCTTCTTCCTCACATTTTACCCCTATTCATTTGGAGGTTGATCTCCGCTCAGAAAATTTTTCACAATCTTTACAAACACCAACGTTTGCATCTGCTGTGCTAAAACTGCAAAACCTTCACCCCATGATTACCAGAGCAAAGGCTACTGCTCTGCTTAGCACCATTACAAACACCACTACACCGACAGAACCCTCATCAGTTTCAGCAGCTTTACAAGATCCACTTTGGCATGCAGATATGATCTCTAAATTTGAAGCATTGCAAAATAACAACACCTGGTCCCTTGTGCCTTACTCTCTCGATATGACGTTGGTTGGTAACAAATGGGTTTTTCGTGCTAAAACCAATGCTGATGGCAGCTTCCTAAGGTGAAAGGCACGCCTTGTTGCAAAGGGTTTTCATCAGACCCCTGGTATAGATTATCTTAAGACTTTCTCTCCTGTTGTAAAAGCTTCCACCATCAGAGTCATTCTCACTTTGGCAGTTCACCATGGCTGGAATGTGCAGCAAGTGGACGTAAATAATGCGTTTTTGAATGGTGACCTCTCTAAGTCTGTTTACATGACATAACCAGAAGGTTTTATTGACAAGCATCATCCTACTCACGTTCGCAAGTTACAAAAAGCCCTATATGGATTAAAGCAGGCCCCTCGGGCATGGTTTGAAAAATTGAAAGCTGCACTTCAGTCTCACGGCTTCCACAACTCCACCTCTGATTCCAGTTTATTCTTTTACCATCAAGGAGCAACAAAACTATATTTTTTAGTCTATGTAGATGACATAGTCCTCACCGGAAATGATCCTAAGCTGCTAAACCAAATTGTTCAAGATCTTGACCACACTTTTGGTCTTAAGATACTCAGTAAACTACACTTCTTCCTTGGCATTGCAGTTCACCATACCTCTTCAGGTTTGCTCTTAAATCAAAGCTCCTATGCGCACGATATGCTCGTCAAATATGGAACGCAAAATTGCAATCCTTGCTCCACACCAATGATCCTCGGTTCCAAATTATCCCTTGATGATAGTCCACTTTTTGATCAGCCTTCACTTTATCGAAGTCTCATTGGTGCACTCCAATACCTTACTCTCACACGGCCTGAACTGTCGTTTGTAGTTAACAAACTCAGCCAATTCCTTAAAGCTCCAACCGTGAATCATTGGCAAGCTTGTAAACATATCCTTCGGTATATTCAAGGGACTATTCATTATGGTTTAACTTTCACCAAAAGTGACACTTTGCAATTGGAAGGTTACACTGATGCTGACTGGGCAGGGAACATTTCTGATCGAAAGTCTACTACCGGATATTGTATTTTTCTTGGTTCCAATCTGATTCAGTGGTGCTCCAAAAAACAATTTGTTGTCACCTTGTCCTCCACTGAGGCTGAGTATCGAGCTCTTGCTCACGCTGCTACTGAAATTGCTTGGCTTCAAAACTTGTTTCAAGAACTGTGCATCTCCCTTCCTGGCATCCCTGTTCTCTAGTGTGACAACACTAGTGCAGGAGCCCTTGCTTCAAATCCTGTTTTCCATGCCCGCACTTAACACATCGAAATAGATGTCCATTTCGTTCGTGAGATGGTTTGCTCTAAACGGCTTGTCGTCCAATATGTTGCTACTGCTTTTCAAGTAGCTGACATCCTGACAAAACCCGTCTCTGGTTCTCGTTTCTGCACTTTACGTGATCAACTTCATTTAGCTTCCTATGGTCCCTCTTCCTTGTTCTTGCTTGAGGGACGACCAGGTTCAGGGCAAGCTGCAAACTTCAGAGAGAGGGACAATCAGGAACATTAACAAGTTTTTTTTTTGCATAAGACGAGCTGATGCTGAAGCTTGAACTTCAGCTTGAGGGACGATGTAAACTACAACAAGCTTCAGCTCAAGCAACTGAAGTTTTTCAGTTTTTGAATATCGGCACGTTCTGCATGTCGCTCAACAAACTGCAAGTGGATCAAGTTTCAGTTGAACGAATTAACAAGTTGCAGCTGATATTGTGCAAGTTGGCGAGGCCGTTACTCGGTTGTTATGCAAGTTGCATGAGTTGTTATTCTTCAATTATGCAAGTTGACAAGTGGCCATGCAACTTGCATCAACGTCAACAATTCAATGGTTAGAGTTAACCTGTGTAACATAGAATGTAAGGCTGGGATTTCACAAAAATGAGGCAGCACGTGACCTGCTTTTGTTATAAATTGTGAATGTAAAGGAGAGATTGTGATTAAGAAAAATAAGTAGAAAATAAATGCTTCAGTACTGATTCTTTTTCTCTGCCTCAGAGTCTTGATACTCTGTTTTCTTTCTTCTTTTTCGTTAGTGCGTTTTTCAAGTAGCTCGTTTGTTTGCTTTAATTAACAGTTGGGCAAAATCAATTAATTATTTTATAAACTATAATTAGCAAACTAATGAACAGGTTTTGTAGAAACAAATAAATTAATGAATAAATTTTTACTAACAACATTTCAAATTCGACATTTCTAGAAATTTATTATTGCTTATTTCGATTCCAAATAACAATTCCAGGCAAACTTTGTAATATACATGCTTTAGGGTATTTATTTATTTTAACCAAAATGGTGTAATACAAATACATTACATGAAAAAATAATAATGATAGTTTACCTATATTCAAGAAAGTAATGCAAAAAATAAAAGAATAACGTCAAATCAATTAACCAGTTAAAAATCGGCATTTGGTATAAAACAAGCGCATAAGAAACCATTAAATAATTTTTTGGTATATCGCTTTGCCCCGGAAATTGGTCCCTTCTTCTTCTCATCCATCATAGCTATTTGGTGGAGTTGATTCTTCAGAAAAATTACCTCCTCCGTTATTTTCACAAGCCTTTTACCAAGTTTCACTGAACTCGGAGATGGATATACTCCGAACAAGAATTTGTAGTTACTTACTAGGGTTTCATATTCGATCTTCAGTTTCTCAATTGCATCTTTTATCTTTTCCACCTCATTGAGCCACATTTCGCAAGAGTAGATCTTTTCGATTTCTTGGATTTTCTTATGATCCAATCTTGATTTTAAAATTTTTTGGATGTCATAGAGAGATTTTTCTTCCCTTTCAAGGATGTCCATGTTCTTGCTAATATTTTTCACATAATCATAATTGTGCTCTAAATACTTGGTTGCTTTTGCTATTAGCACACAAATTACTTGCCCAGCTACTTGCACCAGTACTGCCTCCATCCTGTAAAATTTTTATAAAAATGGAATCCGTTAGTTAATTGTCAACATAAGAGAGATTAATTAGCAACATAATAGAAATATTGATAGTTATAACATTTTTAAAATTGAAAAAAAAAAAAAAAAGATGAGAGAGAAGAAATAGGGAATAAAAACAAATATTGAACTTCATATTCCTTTTTTTTTTTTTTTTTTTAATTTCTACTCAAAATTATTCAAGGCTTGAAACTAATTCACATCGTAGGTTAGATTCTTAAGTGCACTAACAATGTGAGATTCTTGCACGTAATCTCACTCGTATATACTTGAGGTCTTAATGTGAGTCTAGTTCAAGGACGCACCCGTTAAAAGAGCGGGCGGGGGTTGGCGACCCCACTCAAAAAATTCATTAATTTTGCTTAGTTTTCTACTTGGACTAGGTTATCCTTGGATTAATGTTTCTAAATTTGACCCTACCTACTTTCCATATTTATATTAAATTCGTTACAATCCCACATATTAAATCACTTCACTTGCCCCCACTAACATTATTTCCTAGGTTCATCCTTGGGGTGTCAACCGAGCCGAGCCGTTCACAAGCAGCTCGAGCTCAGCTAGAGTTTTTTTTAGCCGAGCTAGATCTCAACTCGGCTCGGCTACAATGTCAAGCCACGTTCGGGCCGGCCATATTTCACCTCAACTCGGCTCAAGCTCAAAAAGCTGGATTAAAAAATAAATAAAAAATGAAGAATTTGAGAGTTTTTTTTTTTTTTTTTTTTTAACTCAAGCTCAAATTTGAATTTTCAATCTTGAGTTCGACACTGTAGCAAACAAGCCAATCTTGATTAACCCAAGACTTGACTTGGCTCAATTTGTTTACACCCCTAGTTCAACCATAATCAGTGGCGGATCCAGCCACTCATGGCCCACCCTCAAATTTTTTTTTTTTAATATTAATATGTATAATTTATATATTTTGGCCCACCCTAACAAAAATAGTAATGGACAAAAATAGTAATGTATAATAAATTTTTATTTTAGCCCACCCTAAAAGAAATTCTTGGATTGTGATCCAACTAATTAGTAAGGTTCATGAGAGCATAATTACATGTAATAAGGAGCAAGATATAAATTATGGCAATGTAATTTTCCAATAACTGAAAAAGGAAAAGGAAAAAAAAAAACATAATTTGGAAAAATCAAATATGAACATTCACAATAATACAAAATGTAGCATAAAGAGATATAGAGAGAATAATTCTATCTGAACTCTCTGGGTAATTTACGTGTTGAGAAACTTTTCTTTATTGACTATTCTGTTAAGAAGTTTCTTATCATTGCTAAGTAAAAAACAAAATGGCTTTATATTATATGATAAATATTTTTACACCCTCTATATTATCAAATATTAATTTTGACTCGATTATGTTTTCAAACCCTCTCCGCCATTCATATATTCTATAATATTTCTAATCATGAAACGATTAAAAAATGAAAACATGTTTTGGAAGATTAACCTCCAGAATTTGAAAAGAAATTTTCTTCCCGCAAAGGAAAGATGCCAATTTGTGTTATGGTTTATCTGCCAACAAGTATTTAATTACTTATTCTTCAAAACTTGATTTTTACAGCAGCAAACAAATCGAACCTCCATTGTTGCAGCTGCATCAGATAATGAAGAAAAAGTATATCATAGTTGGCTTGAAGTTAAAATTAATGTTATATGAAAATATAAAAATCAATCATATATATTATTGCACATACAAGCTGGGAGTAATTACCTTCGGATCCTGATTTGAACGTTAATAACTCCTAGTAGTTACAGTCGAAATCCTAGTATCCTTGAACCATAATCCAAAGGTTAGTAGTAACTCCCAGTAACGCTACTGGAACAACGTTTTGGATCATGGTCGAGATCATAGTCTCTTGAACCATGATCCAAGAGTTGGTAACTCCCAGTAACGTTACTGGGGTGAAGTAACATAATCGGTAATCAATATTTTAAAACATGCTAATTAAAATATAAATCTTACCTTGACAGTAAAATGATCTTTTCGCAAATTGAAGAAGCTTTAGACTATTGAAGAAGCTTTTTTGATTTCCTGAAGCTTTGGTGAACCTGTATTATGGTGTAAAGTATACATAAATAAGCCAACAAACCGCGTCAACTTGTCAATCAAGAATACGAAAATGTAAAATTATTCCATTATCAGAACCGTGTATCTTCCACTGCCAGTTTGTCGCTCATTCACTTGTACTTATAGAAAACATCTATTGACTTTTAAGTAATCCTTCACCTACGTGGATGTTCGCATTTTCTTAAAATATGGATTCTGTTTGAGGCTTTATTTCATTCTGTGCCCTGAAAAATAATTCAATTTCAAGCGTCACAACAATTTTTAGAAAGTATCAAAAACTTTTTCAATATATATATATAAGATGTTTTATGATATTTTTGGGAGGCTTTTGGATTTCACAGAGGTATCTGATACTTTTCGAGAATTGCTAAAGCGCTTAAGACTTAATTAGTTCTCAGCGAATAAAATAACTTCTTCATTTGATGCCACATATAAATGGTTTTCTATCAAAAGACAGAAAAATTAATTAAATTTTATCATGTTAAAAACTGTAAAATTTAGTTTTTTTAATGTTTACTGACGTTGGTTAGCAGAAGTTCGAATTTAAAACTGAGGATATAACTTTGTTTTTTTTTTTTTTTAATAAGAGTTAATATATACTATTAAAGTTTTTCAAATTTGTTTGCTTTTATTTTATTTTCAAATAAGTGAATATGGGTATACTGATTTTGTACTGAAATTATAGAGATAAGTAAATTAAGTTTTATTTAATTTAAAAATAGGTGTTTAAGCAAAGAATTTTAAGAGATGCGAATGACAGGCCTTTTGAACCTTCAATTAACATTACTGGAGGCAGTCAACCTCTTTTAATTTTTTTATTAATTCATGTAATTTTCAGGTCAAAGTCAATTAGTGCTTGCATAATAACGAAGTTTCTACTTTGTTCTTAAACTTTTGGATGTCAAAGACTTTGAAATTAGTATAGGATAAAAACTGTGACCTTCCCAGAAGTTTAAATCCATAATTATTTAATTAAAGGGCATAATTGAAATTATACTTCTTTATTTATTTTGATAAAGATTTGGCCTTTTCTTTTCTTTTCTTTTTTTTTTTTTTATTGGCAAACTTTAGGAGTGTTGAATTTATTCTGGTAAGGTCAATAATGTTGCATATTTAAGTCTTAAATCCAATTTTTATCTTAAAAAATGCATCTTCTAATATAAGATTATTATATTAATTATCATCGAATGATACAAATATATAGTTATTTTTTATTTGTATCTACAGCTTGAGCTAGCTGCATATACAAATAATAGAGGAAAGTAATTAGAAGGAACAATTGTTTGTCTTTTGTTTTGGTAAGTGAAAATTAGGGTAAATCAACACTAAATCTCTTATTACATAAATCTCTCTCTCTCTCTCTAATATATATATATATATATATATAGACACACACGCACACAAAAGTAGTAATAATCCAACAAATTGACTTAAATCCAGGGCCAGCCAAAGGGGTAGGTAGCTGCCTCACCTGCAAAAAAGCTATTTCTTTAGTAACAAATGAGATTGAAAATTTTGAATTTCTACTAAGCAAGATTATTTGGTATGAAAAGTTATTTACTATTAATATGGTTAGTAAATATTTACAATCCAAAAATATGGACATAATCAACTGAAAGGTCTTGTTTCTTTTTTGAAAAAATTTAGAAACAATGGGTTTATATGTTTTATGATTTATGCTAAAGAGATTGCAACGCAAATGAATATAGAACCAAAATTTTTTTAAAAACGACAATAAAGTGGAAAAAAAAAAAACAATTTGATGAGAATGAAAACAAAGATATGAAACTGTCTATTGAAGAATCTTTTAGAATAAATTATTTCACTTATTTTGTTGATCATGCTATTTCTTCACTTCAAAGTAGGTTTGAACAATTCAAAATATATAGTGATAATTTTGGTTTCCTTTATAATATAGAAAAGCTAAAATTGTTTGATGATAATAATCTGAAGAAAAATTGTTTAAATCTTGAAAACTTTTTAAAACATGACATGCTGTCTCATATTTAGAACTAAATGTTTTAAAAGAAATTATAAATGTGGAAATTAAAATACCACTTGAGTTAATAGATTTTATAAAAAATGTGAATTCTTTCTCAAACACAAGGATAACTTATAAAAATACTATTAACTATTCTTGTTGCTGTAGCTTCAATAGAAAGAAGTTTTTCAAAATTAAAGTTCATAAAAATATTATTTGTGTTTAACAATGTCACAAGAAAGATTATGTTTTGTTGCTATATTGTCAATTGAAAAAGATTTAGTTTCTGAATTTGAATAAAAAAATTTAATTAGTGATTTTGTATTTCAAAAGGCAAGAAAAATAAATTTGAAATAATTTTTTTAACATATGCTTATATTATTAGAAGATTCCTAAAATAATTCTTGCTTAGTTCACAAATTTTCTTGAGACTAGAATTGTAAACGAGCCGAATCGAGTCAAGTTTTGGCTTAAACGAGCCTGACTCGTTTTACACTTTGGCAAGCTCGAGTCGAGTCTCGAGCCTAACGAGCCAGGAAAATTGAGCCCGAGACTTGACTCATTTTTTACACGAGCTGGCTCGAACTCGACTCGAGCTCGTGTAAACAAGTTTGAGCCAGCTCTTGTAACCTTGTGTCCAAGGAAGAAACGAAACAGAGACCACTTTCAAGGCTGCCAACCCTTCATTCTTAATCCGCCTCCAGATTCATCTCAAATTCAAAATAGAAGAAAAATAATAAAAAATGGAACCACTGAAAAACCCGTCATCTTCATCTCTTTATCTCCTCCACCACCTCCACATGTAGAAAAATAATATAAAATGAAACCCACTGCAAAACCCATCATTTTCATCGCTTTATCTCCTCCACCACCTCCACATGTAGAACCCAACCCAGAATTTTTATACCTCCTCCAACATTACGATGCATACATGAGATTTGAGATGAAGTAGAGAAGAGAATTAGAGATGGAGAATTTTTACAGCGAACAGAGACTCACGAGATTGGCGACGTCGACGACCGAGGGCCAGGGGCAGGGTAGATCGCCAGCTCTTTTAGTTTTTAGGTTTTTTTTTTTTTTTTTGGTTCTAAATCAGTAAATCCCCAAATTGATTTTGAGTTATTTTGTTTAAATTTTGAAGACTTTTTAAAACATGACATACTCTTTTATATTCAGAATTAAAAATTTTAAAAGAAATTATAAACGTAAAAATTAAAATACCACTTGAGTTAATAAATTTTATTAAAAATATGAATTCTTTTTCAAATGCAAGGATAACTTATAAGAATAATATTAATTATTCTTGTTATTATACTTTCAACGTAAAGAAGTTTTTTAAAATTAAAATTAATAAAATATTATTTACATTTAACAATATAACAAAAAAAATTATGTTTTTTTGCTATATTATTAATTAAAAAAATTTAGTTTCAGAATTTGAATACAAAAATTTAATTAATGATTTTATATTTGAAAAGACTAAAAAGAAAAATTTTAAATAAATTTTTTAATATATAGTTATATCGCTAGAAGATTCTTAAATTAATTCTTGGTTAGAACACAAATGCTTTGGAGACTGTGCTACTTCCGTCGAGATCGATGGAGGCAGCTTTGGGCTTGAGCTAGCTGTAAATAGAAATAAAAAAAGAAAGTAATTAGAAGAAAGAATTGTCTGTCTTTTGATTACGTTAACTTCACGTCAATGTCAATTTGTACTTGTCAGTCAGTTGTCACAATGAAATTTGAAATTTCTATTCGGTTGAACTTTAGCTTTAAGATAACAAGACTTTTAAATTTCTATTAATTATTTATTTAATTAGGGGTTTAATTTTATTTTTTAATGCTTAAAGGGCATTCATGAAATTATGGATCTTTACTTATTTTGATCAAGGCTTTTGAATATTTTTGTAAACGTAAGTGTCAGAACTAAACCTCATACAAAATTCTTCTAATATCAATATGATACAATAAATAATATTATACATATAAGTAATATCTCGAATTTTCGATCTTAAATAATGTTTCTTTTAATATAATATTATTATATAACTTATAATGATTAGACTATAATGCCTCTGAGGTATAAATATCTCTTTAAGAATGTCACAAGTGTAGTTTTAATATTTGGTAAAGTCTATGTTAATCAACATCTGAACCATGAGATCTATCGCTACTTACTACAAGTTGATTGTTACAAGTTTATCATAAACTATTATTATTCAACATTTGCACTTTTTTTTTTTTTTTTACATATAAGTTTATCTATATAATCTAATAAAATTAAACGATAAACTTATAAAAGGAATATAGAATATATCTTTAAGACACTGTATATAGATGAACCTTATTTTGAGAGATTTATTAAGTCGTAGGGACAATTTAATTAACCCCCTTCCGAACCCTTTGATTGATCGTCTTTAGGTCCATAATAATTCAAAATTTGAGAAAGGGAGAGGATATTCCATACAAGAAGACATGTAATTTAAAAAACTTTAGCCGAGCCTTGTTGATTGCAATGAATTGACTTGACTTGAGATTGACCAAATGAATTAAGAAGCTTGAGAATTCTTGCTGTCTGAGGATACAAATAATAAAGGAAAGTAAGGAGGAAGGAAGAATTGTTTGGCTTCGTTTGGTTGGATTTTGGGAATACTACTTTTAGTATTCCCAAAAAAGTTAAACAGTAAAATACCCAAAAACTCATAATATTTTTCAACTTTATTCAACATTTTTTAAACCCCCTAAATTTGTTAATTCAATTAAATACCCCTAAATATTTTTAATGTTTTTGTTACGGCGACTCCGACCACCCTCCGATGGTGGTGGCCGGCTGTCCGTATTTGAGGGTGGATTAGGGGTATTTTTGTTAACTTTTAATGTTTTATTATAAGGGGTGTTTTGTAAAAAAACAAACATAGGGGGTATTTTATAAATTTGTAAATCCTACATCGTAATACCCACCCAATTCAACTTTTTTTTAACTTTTTTCAAAAAACTTTTCCCAAAAATGCAAAATTATAAATTTGTCTTTTGTTTTTGTCAGTTTGAATTTAACTTTTTTCCCGCGATATTTCCCGGAGAATTTGGTCAAAATGACCAGCTGTCTCCTTGAAGTAAGAATGGATATTATCATTAATGCCCCCAAACTTTGACTTTGCTCATCAAATCCATGTATTCTTAGAATTCATCACTAATACTCCAGCTGCTATTTTTCAACTATCATTTAATTAATTCTATTCCTTTTAAGCTCTGTATAATAGTCTTTCCTTTTAACACTCAAGATAAGACCATTTTTATTTAATTAATTCATTCCTTTTAAGCTTTATGTAAAAGTATCTCCATAATCGAAATCTAAAATAATGAGTCTAAAATAAAAGTTACATTATATCATTAATAAATTAAAATTTGGGTGGCGGCCAATTTATAGAAATAATGTATATTAAATTTTCTATTTATATAACTTCTGGTAGTTAATTTAAATAGCCACTCCTAGGCGTTAGGGTGCCAGTGCCACTGTATATATATGTGTCAAGTTCAAATCACAACCTAAGTTATAATTTGATCAACATTTAGAGAGAAATATAACAGTGATAATATATCAAAACTATGATGGTTCGAAGCAACTTTTATTTGATATTCAACATATATACATATTATCCATACACTCTTTCTTACAAGAACTTGTATAGTATAAATCAAAGTATAAAGAAAGAAAGAAAAAAATGCTAAAATGAATGATGTGGTAATCTAATAACACATCAATCCGTACATTTTATCTTGAGATGGAAGGAAAATAAATATTTACCTTAGGTAATAAATATCGGATTTAGACATATATGAAGCAAACACAAAGAGAACGACGGAATATTTTGTCAATAAATCTCTTTATGATTGAAATCAATGACGACTTCTCAACCAATGTAGCAATTCGATGGAGTTGATTCTCCAAAGACATTACCTCCTCAGTAATTTTCATGAGCCTTTTCCCAAGCTTCACTGACCTAGGAGATGGAAATGTTCCAATATTTTGGTACTCAATCTTGAGTTCTTCGATTTCATCAAAGATTTTTCACTTTGAATTTCATTTGATGAGAGAGCACATCCTTTCAACTATCTCACATAAATATGTTTCTTCCCTTTCAAGATTGGCCAAGTTCTTGCTCATATTTTTCACATTATTATATTTGTGCTTCAAACATTTGATTTCCTTTATGACCCCTTCGGCTACTAGCACAATTAGTACTCCCACTGATATTTCCATAATTATTGACATCATCCTACAAATATTGTTTGAAGAGAATGAATTAATACCAGTGTTTTGAAATAAGTTAAATCAGAATAGAAATATTGGCGTAAGTGTTTTGATCATACTTCTACAGATTTATTCTCATAATTATTAATTAAGGGGATATGTGTTAGACAATGATGCTAAAGTGACAAAAAGAAACTCGGGAAAAAATCAGTTAGAGGTTTGAGCAAAAACTGAGAAAACAAAGAAAAGAAAGAAGAAGACGATTCTAGGAATTATTGTTATTGAGCTTATTTGCTTGAGAGAGAAAAGTACACAGTTGAAACACTTATATAGTGCTTTAATAACCAGAGTTATAACTAACTAACTGCTGATCTTAACTATAGTAATAAACTAACTCAAGCACTAACTTTTATTCAACACTTTCCATTAAACGAGACAGCATTATTTGCTCAAGTTGTTATTCTGTCTGTTACCAACATCTTCCCTCAAATGAGACTTGCATTACTTGCTGAAGTTGGTATTTTGACTTTTACCAACATCTTCCCTCAAACGAGACTGCATTATTTGCTAAAGTTGTTATTCTGACTTTTACCAACATCTTCCCTCAAATGAGACCTACATTACTTGCGAAGTCTGACTTTTACCAACATTTTCCCTCAAATGGGAATACTGCATTATAAGACTACACTGCACTGCAATCTAAAGATTCTGGTTGTAATAGCTAGCATATACAATATGTAAAGTGCCAATATCACACAGGAGAAGGACACTCAACAATAGATAATTATGCTTAGCAACCCATTATCCAATAGCAGATTATTATGCTTAGCAACCCATTATCCAATAGTAGACTATTATGCTTAGCAACCCACTATCAAATTTACTGCTAGAAGACTTTGTTGATAACAAATACAGTATCAAATTTTCTTAGGCTGTATTCTCCTTTTTAAGACTGGAGGCAGCATTCTAAGAGGAACTAGCATCAATCTGAGAGCAACTAGAAGTAGAATCAGTTAGAGCAATGGATTTAGTAACATTGAGTTTATCTCTAAGTAGTTCAAATCTGGCAGTAGAGAGTGATTTGGTGAAGATGTCAGTTGTTTGATGCTCAGTGGGAAGATATTGAACTTTTACAAAATTGGAAACAACTTGTTCTCTAATATAATGTGCATCTAATTCAATGTGTTTTGTTCGGCCATGGAAAACAGGGTTGGATGCAAGAAAGCCTTCACTCTGATTATCACACCAGATTATTGGAATTTCAGGAAGAGTGATACTATCTTTGAGAACAAACTTTGAAACCATGCTAGCTCAATTGCACCTTGGGCAAGTGCCCTGTATTCTGCCTTGGTAAAGGACAATGATACAACCCTTTGTTTGCGTGAGCTCTATTGTAACAAATTGGAGCTAAGGAACAAACAACACCCACTTGTGGACTTGTGATCCTAAATGTCACCTACCCAATCAGCATCGGTGAAATACTCTAAATGAAATTTGGAGATTTTGCTGAATTGAATGCCAAAGTTGGTAGTGCCTTTAAGGTACCAAAGTAGCCTCTTGCAAGTTTGCCAATGTAGTTGAGTTAGGGCTTTGAGAAATTGGCTGAGCTTGTTGAGTGAGTAGGCTATATCAGGTCTTGATAATGTGAGGTATTGGAGAGCTCCAATGGTGCTTCGATAAAGTGTTGGTTTATCAAACAGAGCACTATCTTCAAAGGTGAATTTGTGCCAACTACCATTTTTGAACAAGGATTCGAGTCAATCATCCCAGTGTTGACAAGAAGATCATGAGCATACTTAGCCTGACTTATGTGTGATGAACCTCAAAGCCTAGGAAGTATTTGAAAGATCCCAAGGTTTTCAAAGCAAACTCAACATTTAGTTTGTGAACAATCTCGTGAACTAAAGTAGCATTAGGACCTGTCAAGAGTATATCATCTACATAGACAATGACATACATAACTTGATTATTTTGTCTATATATGAAGAGACTAGAATTTGCCATAAAATAAAGGCATGTTTGAGCTTATCAAACTAGGCCCGAGGAGCCTATTTGAGGCCATAAAGAGCTTTGACAAGTTTGCATACATGAAAAGGATTCTTAGGATTAACAAAGCCTTGAGGCTGAGACATATAGACTGTTTCACTGAGTTCCCAATTTGAGAACGCATTATTGACTTCCACTTGTTGTATATCCCATCCATAAGAGACAACCAAGCTTAAAACAACTCTGATGGTGGAAGATTTAATAACCGGACTGAAGGTTTCAATGTAGTCAGTGCCAGGAGTTTCTTGGAAGCCCTTAACAACTAACTTGACTTTATACCTCTGAATAGACCCATTTGAGTTATGTTTTATCCAGAACACCCACTTGCAGCCAACAATATTCATGTGAGGCTCAACTGGTACAAGCTCCCAAATGTTGTTAGATAAGAGGGCAGTGAACTCACTATCCATGGTAGCCTTCCAGGAAGGATGAGAGGGAGCTTCAGAGATACTAGTTGGTTCTTGGGTATCAAGGTGGGAAAGTGTGGATGTAGAGGTTACTAACATAGAGTTGTGAGACTTAGTTTTAGATCTTGTGAGCATAGGATGGATGTTAGGAGGGTGAGATGAAAGGTTAAGTGGAAGATCAACATAAAGATTAATACCATCAGAAGAGGAGTATGGACATGTGGTAGGCTAGTTATCAAAAGGTAGGTCGATAGTAAGGTGAATAGAACCAAGAGACTGAGCTGTAGGAACAAGTTAGGAGTTTGTAGAATTGGAAGTTATTTTGGGAACTAAGTCTGTAGCAGAAGAGATGGTAGTGTCTACAGGGTCTATGAAGGCTAAATGATTTGGTGGAGTAGTAGGGGAAGGGTCTATAGGATATGTGGAGTTTGTTAGTTGATGAGATCGGTTGGAATTTGAATCAAGCTAAGTTGCGGGAGACACATGAGGTTGATTTGGCAAACCACAGGAAGTTGGTAAAGAGGACTTGGGTAATGCAACTATAGATGAATTATGTTGATGATCTATTGGTGAAGAAAACACAGAGCCATGAGACTGACTATCAAATTGGACATGAGATTGACTTTGTGGCTTATAGGATTGACTTTGTGGTTGAATGGTTGCATGAGATAAAGGAGAACTAGTAGATAAATGTGAAGATGACAAAGGAAAGGGAAACTGATTAGTAAACAAATCAGACATGTTATTAGAAATTTGAGAAGAAGAATTCTCATTGGAAGGAGAATAGGAAATTTGAGCAAAAGCAAAATAGTTTTCATCAAATTTGACACTATAACAGATATAAATCTTGCCATTAGAATCCAAACATTTGTATCCTTTGTGATGAAGATTGTATCCAACAAAAGTGCACTTAGTAGCATGAAAATCAAATTTATGAGCATTATAAGGCCTAGTAAAAGGAAAAGCTGCACAACCGAAGACTCTAATGACTGAATAATCTAGAATTTTGTTAAACAAGACTTGAAATGATGAATGATTGGATAGAACAAATGTAGGTAACCTATTAGTAAGAAAAGATGCTGTTTGAAAAGCCAACCACCAGTATTTTAAGGGAATACTAGCTTGGGCTAACAATGTGAGTCCTTGTCGACTATTTAACGACTTGCCCATTTCTTGGTGAGTGTAAAGACACGGATGATGAAAAAGAATACCATGAGCAAGGAAGTAAGGTACTAGACTTCAGTACTCACCACCCCAATAAGTTTGGACGCACTTCAGGGGAGTGCTGAACCATCTTTTAGCCAATTTATGAAACTGTTTAAAGACACTTTGAGTTTCGGATTTAACTTTCAAGGGAAATACCTAAGTAAACCTACTATAATCATCTAAGAATTGGATATAATACTTGAATCCTTTAGAGGATGGAACAGGGGAAGGACCCCAAAGGTTAGAGTGGACTAATTCCAAAGGTTTGGCAGCTCTAGAGTTAGACCTAGGACAAGTGAACTAGTGCAGTTTGCCGAATTGGCATGCTATGCAAAAATCAAAGGTATTCTTAACTTTATGATTGATTTTAAGGAAAGTAAAATTTTTGCAAGAATGGCGGCATTGGGGTGACCTAATCTTTTGTGCCACAACAATCCAGTGGTTTTTTCAGCAGGTAAAGCTTGAAACAAAGCACTTTTATTATCAACAGTAGCTTCATTACATGCGGATACAAAAGTAGGAACATTATGAGTAGACCTGGCAAAACGGGAAAGGGCGGGTGGGTGACGCAGTAAACGGTACGGTCTTATACGGGTCCAATATTTTGGACCCGTGCCCTACCCTATACGGGTACGGGTGGACCCGTGGGTGGACCGTTTTTCCTCTCTCCAGCTTTCAGTTTTGACAGTTTCACCCCTAACAGTTTTCAATTATGACAATTACACCCCCAAAATTCCTGCAGTTTTAATTTTTTACATTTACACCCCCTAAATCAACTACTCTAAATTCAATTCAATTAAGAATATAAACAAATATGAACCAAAATAAACAAATAACACATAAACAAACAATAACATATAATACAAAACTACAAATACCAACCAAAACAAACAAATACAAAATCACTAATACACAATTACACATAAACAAACCAAATAAGTCAATAAACTATAAATACCAATTAAAATAAACAAATACATAATCCAATATTCAACAAAAAAATTCTTAAGACAGCAAATGTTCATTCCACAGTGGGCGTGATAGAGTCTCTTGATTCCACGGTTTCGAGATCAGTCAATGGCACATCAAGATCATCATCCGAATCATCTTTCACCTCATTATCTACAAAACAATGATCAACTATAAATATTAATAAATGTAAATAATAAAATATACGAAATATTATGTTAACATGTTACCTTCAAACTCATATCCATATAGCCAAGTTCGAGTGCATATCAAAGATTCGCATTTTTTGGTGAAGTGAGCTTCGATATTTGTTGAGCACTTTACTACCAATACTAAAAGCGGACTCTGAGGCAACGGATGTTATTGGTATTGCCATGATATCACGAGCCATCATGGTAAGTACCGGATAACGATCACGATTATTCTTCCAATGATCGAGGATATCTAAATTCTGATATTTGACGCGATCAAACCTCATCCCTTCCAAATAAAGATCTAACTCGGATTTCTTAGTGGAAATGAAAACACTCTCATAGTTGTCAAAATCCTACATCATTTAAACAGTTAAGTGTCAAAAGTTAAAATTAAACAATAAACAATACTTTATTTATCATAAGAATATAAAAACTAAAAAGTATAGTGACTTATAGAAGAATGATCTACACGCCTACTAGAAGTAGAACTACTCGCAGGAGAAACAACTGAAGGTGAGGCAGGAACTTCTTTACAACATTTAGCCTCGTAAGCTTGAAAAAGCTTTTGCAAATTATTCTTAACAGTCTCCAACTTCAGTACGGCAGTATTTGAATCATAAACTTTGTTGAAAGCATATTCCACAAACTGAAACTTGAGACGTGGGTCAAGAATAGTTGCAATCGTCAACACAAAACTATAAGAATCCCAATATTTTGTAAATTTTGGGATCATTTGTTTTGCCATGCTCTTAACAACTTCATCCTCACTCGTACTCTCTTCAATTAAACGCAATTGAATTTCCCACACACATTTCAAGTACAAGTTTCTTTGTAGGATATTTAGAACACGAGAATAAAGTCGTAATATCATTAAATGGTTCCAAGAACTTGCATATCCTCTCCCCCCTATCCCATTCTTCATTTGATGGACAAAATTTATAACTAGGATCTATTGTTGACAAAGCCACAAACACGGGACGAAATATTAACGCTGTATCAAGCATTAAAAATGTCGAATTCCATCTAGTGGAAACATCCAATCTCAACCCCATTAAGCTTTTCACTCCCATTTGTACAGCAAGTTCTCCAAACTTGATTCTCCTAGCCTCAGTTGCTTTAATATATTTCACACTATCTCGAATCTTATTCAAAGCAACACTAGCAACTCTTAACCCTTCTTGAACAATAAGATTCAAGATATGTGCAGAACATCGCACATGGAAAAATTCACCTTTACATAACAAAGCATTCTGCACACAAAGCTGGTTCCTCAAGATATCCTCCATCCTATCATTACTACTTGCATTATCCAAAGTAATTGAGAAAATTTTCTTTTCAATAGCCCACTCTTGCAAGAAATTCATGATATTTTCTGCCAAAACAACCCCTGAGTGTGGAGGAGGAATATGACAAAAGTTCAATATTTTATTCTGTAACTCCCAATCCTCATCTATATAATGAGCTGTCAAAGAAATATATCCCTCAGTTATACCAGAAGTCCAAACATCAGAAGTTAAGCATATTCTACTTGTCAGCCTCCCTAATTCAAGCTTAGTTTTTTTCTTCATCCTTTCAAATATTTTTAAGCAATCCGCCTTAGCGGTGTTCCTAGAATAATGCACAAGCTCATTACACACATATGAAAAGACTCTCCTAGTTCCTTGATTCTCCACATATGAATATGGATAGTTATGTTGAATAATTGATAAGGCCATATATTCACGAAAAGTCTCTTGACTAATCTTTCTACTTTGCAATCTATGATTATGATCAATCAATAATTGCCCTACATCATGGTTGGCACGTTTTGGACAATTCTGTATATGACGCTTCATATTTTTAGTCCCATGTGTGGCACTACCATATGCATAAGATTTACTGCATGCCTTACACCTAGTCCTTTCAGTGTTATTCTCAACATATATCTCAAAATAATTCCAAACTTCTGATGTTTTACGTTTATTTCTAGAACTAGTTGTAGGAATACTAGAACTAGAAGGAGGTGGCATTACCCTAGAAGCATCGTCACTTGCTCTCACGTTAACCATATCTGTATCTATAGTTTCTGAATCCGCCATGTCAATGCTTGAGACTACAAAAAAAATATATATATATATATATATATTAGGTCTCTCACACACACTCAAAGGATAATACAATAAAATAAAGAAATAAACATCAAGAATTTAGTGTTGATATCATATTCATTTAATCATTGTACTTATAAACCAATTTATCTTTTCATTTTTGTTTAATTATGGCTTGATTTCCGAATTTTGCAGGAGAGGGAATGGTAGTTGAAAGTTATTGTTGTTTAATTAATAAACATGTTTCATAATTTCAGGATCTTTTCACCATTATTAACACATTGATAGATCTTATTATCCTATATAGATTAACTATATATTAATTGATGATTAACTGATAATAGATTAACTATATATTAATTGATGATTAAATATATATTTCTTCTTTGTATAAAATTGGTCTATTTCATAATAGATTCTATGTAGCAATTATGCATAAGTGAGTTATTTATAGATTGATTAATGTTAAATTATAAATAGTCCACCTAATTACTGATAACATGAACTTGAAATCCCAGATTTTTCACCATTATGAAACTAAAGATAACTAAAACCAGCACTAACTAAACTAAGCCTAACACAACCCTTCTGCTGAAATGAGTTTGCAATTCTATTCAAAATATCAGCAGAACACATTGGTATCTACAACTTCATTGTGTTTCACGTTCCACATTTTCCAAGCAACCAAACAAAGTCTGCGCTCCAAGGACCTATAAATGATCATCTTTATCACAAAACTACAATTAAAGTTCATCTGCTCAAGAATTTCGCTCACTTTCGATTAGTGTTATTTTTTTTTTTTTTTTTCTGTTCATTTCAATCATCACAAACCCATAAAGAGAACACATAAACAAGATCCATTGCTATTCTACTCTTTCCAATTCATTTCCATAACTTTCCTCCACTTTCTAAGTAACCAAACAACAAAATTTAAAACCAAGCACAAACTGAAACATAAAACTATACCAACCACAAAAAAGAAAACCAAGCAAAATTCATTCCAAAAAAAAATTCATTATCACTAAAGTACGAATTTAAAAAAAGATCCCATTGGTTTCCAAAACCATCAAAAACTTCTCTTAAACTATGATAATCATCATAAATTCCCCTAAGATCACCCCAAACCTCTTTAAATCTCATCAAATTAACCATAAACCTCTCTCACAAAGGGACCTATTTGTCAATTTTCCAAACCATAAGGGTCCATAAAACTGTACCAAACCAAACATAAGCAACTATGAAAGAAACTCAAACAATTCTTCCTAAAAACTCTTCATTCGAGTAAAAATTCATTCGCTTCCCAAAAAAATAATAAAAATAAAAATAATCGAAAAGGATTTGTTTTTGAAGAAACCTGTTTTTGCCGAACTTCGCTTCTGATCTCTCTTTGAGCCTCTATTTCTGCTCAAGTGACGTGATGAATATTAATCAAGAAGACCTGTGAGGCGATGAGCGATGACGTGATGATGCGGCCGCGATCGAGGGGCGAGTCGAGAGATCAGAGATGAGATGGATTCGTGATGACTGTGACTCCGTGAGAGGGAGGCGTCAGGCGTGAATTGTGAAGTCTCAAGTCTGTGATAAAAAATAAAAGACTTTTAGTTTTAGGGATTCATTCAGTTCAAAACAGAATAGAAGGCTTATACGGGTGCCCGCGGGTGCCCACGGGTTCACCCGTATGACCCGTAATTTATTGGACCGGGTACGAGTACGGGTCAAACAAAAATGGGTTTAATTTATTGAACTCATACCCTATATTTTTTACCCGAGTACGGACCGACCCGCGGGTCCATACCCGTTTTGCCAGGTCTAATTGACACAACCCGTCCCGAATTTCCTCATCCCGTAGGATCCCGGCTCTCCCACAAGACTCGGATACCCGAGACGTGTCATGTAGAAAAACTGCGAAACCTGTTTAAAGACATACTTTTCCTGAATAACATCATAGTATTTCCATTTCCAACATCTCAAAAAAAGACATGCAACATCTTTCGTTTTACAAAAGAAAAGAGTTAGGGAAACTTGTGGTATCAGGTTTTCCACTTATACTACACATTCCAAAATATGAAACAAAAGCAAACACATGAAGGAAAACATGAGTTCTTGAAACGAAAGTCCAAAATTTTACAATGCGACATAAATATAAAAACCCACATAAAAGATGTCAACGCGTGGCACAACCCTGAGCGGAGGCTCACTGCTTGGCACGATCTCCGGAAGGTCCTGGTGAGGGGAAAAACATTTAAAAAGGGGTGAGCTGAAATACTCAGTGAGTGGGGAAAAGGGGGAGTTTGCAAAACATTCGTCAAACAAAAGTTATGGCATGCAATGGTTCTTATAGAATACAGAAAACAACATGATTCCATGAACATTCTTTTATGGTGGCAGCTAATCATCCATGTATGCATGCATAACTCATTTCTAATTGTTCTAAGTATTGTAATCTGATAAACTGACAACAATTTCTGAATCCTAGCTCATCACTAAATGCTGAAAATTCTTTTATGAGAACTTAAAGAATAGCTGTAAATGCTTATGCTTCTAAAGACAATGTTTTCTATAAATCATGCTACAAACGTCAAATGTTTCATATAACTAATGCAAACTATCCATCGAATCTTGAAAATCGAAACTATTAAGCGTCTGCTAAAGCGTATGGTATCTGAAAACTTTAAAGCGATATCCTGTTTGCAAGATGGCCCGATACTAAAGGTTCTCACCACAACTAGTACCCTAAGGAAAAATCTCGATACCTGGTGGGCATCCCACACACAGGGAGAGCTGGGAAAAACATCTCGATACCCGGCAAGATCTATCATCGCGCGGGCAGAGCCTGAAGAAAACTATCTCAATACCTAGCGGACAAACTCAACGCCCAGGCAGAGCACTAAATATCTCAATACGCATGCGTGAGCACGAAGCCAGGTATCTCGAATACCTGCAGAATCTTGCATCGCATGGGCGAGCTGGCCCTGGGGGATGGGTACTTCGTAGGGTGGTTGTAGCACCACAAATATCTCATTCATAATCTCAAGTAACATATAAGTCAAGAGCATATTATATAAGTGCTTATAAATCATGCATATATGACATAATATTCAAAATCACATATAGGGGTGAAACTGTAATTTTCTAAACATGTTTCAGAAACTAACGGTTTAACCCAAATTAGAAATTACTTTAACATCACATGATCGTAGCATAAGTCCGATACTAATCATAAACAGATATCACTTTTAAAAGCCAAAACTCATATGACACATTATAATTATAATTAAAACAAAGAGCAAATAATAATATTTCATACTAGAATAAAATAAACATGAATAAACAAAGTACTTAAAATTTTCTTTGGTGCCTTCACGGGTATTTTCACAAATAATTGAATAAAATAAACCAAAATAAAATCTTCTTGGACATTAAATAACTCCCTTTGACCTGCCTTTTAATCACTTATATTACACCAAGCCAAACACCTCATTTACAGCACTTCATTTACAAGTAAAAAGAAACTTCCCCATGTCGGGAACAAGCAAGAAAACATTTGTGATTATTTTATTCTAGAGCAAAAATTTCAGCCTTTCCAAGCATGTTAACCAGCCGAAATTTTATTCCTCTTTCTAACGCCATTTCCATCTCATTATAAGCACAAATTCCATTATAAAAATTCCACGAAACCATCCCTTTTCATACCAAAAATATGCTGCATGAAGTCACATATTTATAGACCAAAACTAGTGCAATAGTTACAACCGGCTCAGGCGAGTTATACTTATATAAATAAGAGAAAGAAAAAAGAATCACAGCAGGCCCATTTATTCATTATTTAAAGTATGCTTCCAACACCATCCAGTCTACTGTCCAGCTAAAAAAAAAACACCCAAGCAAGGCCGAAGCATGAAGGGAGGACTTTTAATCAGTTTCACAAAATAACAAGACTCTCAACAAGACATCAATATACAAACATGAGTCTTGTGTTTTTAGGAAAGATCTAGTGACATGCAACACAAGTATATTTCATTAGGACCAGATCTGATGCAGTTTCACTCATTCCATGTTCAACCGAACACATGCAAGCAAGGAAAGCCACAGTCAACAGTAAGTTGTATCAAACGGCATGAGATAATACATTCACTTAACAAGCAATCGAAAAAGGTTTAGATTTTGGAAAAGTTTTAAAGAAACCACTCACACAAAAAATTTAGCTCAACCCGAAATACCCAGCTGCCCCAAGCATCATCCTTCTCTTCACCTCACTTTCTCTCCCTCATTTATCTTTTTCTTTCCCTTCCTCCTTCGGCCGAACGTTCTCTCTTCCTTCTTCCTTCTTTTCTCCCTTCTCTCTCTTCCTTTCTCTCTTTCTTTTCTTTTTCTCGGTTTTCTTCTCCCCACTTTCTTCTTCTTCATTTGGGCGAGGCCCAAATTTATATAAAACAATTTTTTTTTTCTTACAACGGCCCCCAAATTCTCTTAATTCTAATATAACCCTGCCACATCATCTTTTCCTGACAAAAACATCCAGATTTTGTGCCCTTGCTACATGCAAACCCAACAGTTTCCATTTCTTCATTTTCACCACTAACCAAACTTTAAAATTTGACAGAAAAGTCCCTCCTTATAAACAAAACCAAAGGGAATATATATATTATTAGAATGGGGTTTTACACTAATTATGAGTAACATTGTGAGTATCTAGAGGTTTAGGAACACAAGCTACATTATTATCAGAATTGAAACAATACATTGAACTGGAGGATGATAAGAACTGTTTAAATCAGTAGCAAAATAGTGTAAAGCTGAGCTTGAAGACTTTGAAGAAGCGACAGGCATATTTGAAGTTGAAGTGGAGGAGCCATTTGGAATTCGAAGCTGGTATAGACCAATTTTAAGCTTTCCTGGGAGTAGAACAATTTTGGATTGCTTGTCCTTTACCATACAACAGTCAGCAAAAAATTCAACTATAACATTATTATCCCTAGTAAATTTAGAGATGCTTAACATATTCTTAGTAATATGTGACACACACAGCACATTGTTGAGATAAAAGGACCTAGATAATCTAGAAAGACTAGGTAATATAGCAAGACCAGTATAAGATATAGGAAGTAACTCACCATTTCCAACCTAGAGCTGCTCATTGCCGACGTAATTGGACTTTAGAGTTAATTAAGACAAGTCTGGGGTAACATGGCTTATGGCACCGGAATCCATGTACCAAGAGGAGTCTTGAATTGTGGATGGGGTGGCAGTATAGTTGGCTCCATGAGTTGGATAATTTTGAGTTTGTGCCTGAGATAGAAACACCTGATTGTTAACACTAGATGTACCACCTTGAGCTCCTAAATGTGATTGAGGTTGTCCCGAGGTTGAAGCAGATTTTGTAGAGAAAACATTCTGGGAAGCATGCTGAGGTCCAGTATTAGAATAAGACAAGGTTGAAAAGCCAGGTGCATTATTTGGGGAATTCATATGTCAGTAGAGATCTGTGGAAAATACTGAAAAAGGAAATTTGTTCCCTGAAATGATGCTTGAGGCTGAAACGATGCTGGAGGTCCAAGATAATTTTTCACAAAGTTGGTTCTACCAAATGAAGCATTTCCCCAGGTAAAATTGACATCAAATCTATGATAGCAGTTTAGTGCCAAGTGTCCAGTCTTGCCACAGACTTGACAAATGAACTTTCCTCTACCTACTCTCCTGCCTCTGCCTCTGCCATCAGTATATTGAGCTAGATAAAACTGATTTTGTGAGGCAAATTGAGGTGGTCCAGTAACGGACTATGGAGAAGCATAAGTTATAGTTGAAAATTTAGAGGGTTCTATAGCAAATGGAGAGTGTCCAGTAGGAGGCTGTCTAGTTTTGAGTTGAGTTGTGTCATGCTAATAATTTTTGTTGTTCAGATTAGGTGATACATTTGCAAGATGAACTGAACTTCCATGAAATTCATTGTTGATGACTTAGTTCATCATAAGATTTGCTTTTTCTAACCGGAGCTCAAATTTTTGTAAAGTTATCTGAGCTTCTTGTATTGTAAGGGGATCAAGTTTAGACTTTAGATGTATGGTGGTATTTACAACTGTAGCTTCATATTCTGAATTGAGACCATCCAGAATATAGTTTATCAACTCTTCATGAGTAACTGTTATGCCATTTGCTGTCAAATTCTCAGCAAAGCCTTTTATTTTGACAAAATATTCATAGATACTGAGGTTGTCTTTTTTATGTTTTGCAGTAAGGTTTAACATGCAACATTCTTGTTCTTAATTCTATGATAAATTCCTTTTTTAGAGTCAACCATATATCAACAGAGTACTAACATTTTGAGATTACACTGAACATAGGTTCAGAAATTGAGCTCAGGAGCCAACTTACCAGTATTTTTCGGTCTTCTTCCACTGATTATATTGCAGATTAGGTTTCTTCTCCCTTGAACCATCAACTCCTTAGCTTGAATTTTGACAACTGGAGCTAGACATGCAATCAATCCGATGAGATGTTCCTCTAAATCATGAGATCCAACCACAAAAAGGATTTGAGACTTCCAAAATCTATAGTTATCCCTAGTTAATTTGGGAGAAATAATAGGGAGAGATGAAGACGACATTGACTGTGGATTTACAAAATTGACTGATTCGATAATCAATTTGCTGTTTGAGTTGTCTTGTGAAAAAGAGAATTGTGTCAGATCAACCATACTAGACACTAGTCGATGGCTCTGATACCATGAGAGAGCAAAAACTGAGAAAACAAAGAAAAAGAAAGAAGAAGACGATTATGGGAATTATTGTTATTGAGCTTATTTTGCTTGAGAGAGAAAAGTACACAGTAGAAACACTTATATAGTGCTTTAATAACCAGAGTTATAACTAACTAACTGCTGATCTTAACTATAGTAATAAACTAATTCAGCTCTAACTTTTATTCAACACTTTCCCTCAAACGAGATTGCATTATTTGCTGAAGTTGTATTCTGACTTTTACCAACATCTTCCCTCAAATGAGACTTGCATTACTTGCTGAAGTTGGTATTCTGACTTTTACCAACAACCCCTCTACAGTTGGAAAAGTGTTAGATGGGTGTGAATTATACCAAATTTAATCAAGGAAAAAATCCAAGATGTTGATGAGAAATAATCAACCTATCCCTAAATTTCTAACTCCGTCCAACCCTCTTAAATAAAGAAGGGTAAAGTACTCTTTTAATTTTTCATATTTTGTAACCTGATTTCTTTCTCTCTCTCTCTCTCTACATAAAGTTACAAATCCAGTTTAAAAAAAAAAAAAAAGATGTCACGTGATATGCAATTACAATTTTAATTGTGCGTATTCATATGCAGAAATTAAAATGAAGAAATCTACAACGTCTGAACATTTTCTCTTATTTCTGCTTTTTGGAATGTACCTGGTTAATTTTTTTTTTATTTTTTTTAATTTTTTTTGGATATCCATTCTTATTGGAAAACTACACATGCTGAATCTATGGCACATCCATTAATATTGGTTACTCCTGACCCATAAATAGCACAAGTAGATAAGAATAAAAATCTTAAGAAACTAATAATGCAAACTTTCTTCGGAAAATAAATCAAGCTATACAGCATTACTACTTACTTGGAGAGTATCTGTCTCTTGTTGCTGATTTGAAGCAAATCCACAAAAGTGTTTGATCTTTTCTCCTTTGTAGCTTGTTGGGTTCTCTTTGCAGCTTCAGCCTCTTATATTAAGCTACGTACGTGACTTCATCAACGATTGCAGTCTTTCTCGAGCTTAGCTTCAATGATTTTGTTTACGAATAAATTTTTGAAATATTTTATTGGGTAAAATTCCTTTTGAATTAATAAATTATACGCAAGTCACCATCCTTTTTTTTTTTTTTCGGATAAGCCCAGTAATTGTATTGAAAAAGAACAAGAAATAACAGAAGAACACCCCTTTAGACACACGTCCTTGGACATATCCAAGAGACAAAGTTATACATAAAGCTATAGAAAACCATAGGGCACACCGTCCAGAGCTAGGAATTTAAATACAGAACTGTTTTTCTTTTTAATTATTCATGGAATTGGGTCATCAACATCAATGCATTATTCAGGATGCTTACTAGTCATTAGGCCCTTGCACGTTAAAATATTAAATTAATTTGACCCGAAATGAACCAAAGTAGATTTAAAAAGTGTTTGAGAATGTTTGTTGTTGAAAAAATGATTTGGAATATTATTCATTTAATATTCTACTTGCATTATACATGCGCAATAATTAATTTATCTATGACGAAATTGATATTATAGGAAATTTTATTAATAAAAAAAAAAGAAAAGAATTTTGTTCTTCATAGACTATTTTCCTAAGTATTTAAATTGTTCAAAGTTATTTATTTCTATTCTTATTTCATTATCTGATACTTATCTTATGTTCTTTTGTATCTTAAAAGAATAAATTATATTCAAACGAAGTAGAGAAATTTAAAAAAATAAAATAAAAGAATTTATCATTTTTTTAAGAGAGTGAAAGAAAAAGTGAAGAATAGAGTCGTTGCGTGCACCGACTTGTTTTGAGCATGATAATCAAATCGTGTATCGTATCGTGTATCGAAAACCTAATTTTTTGAATCGTGTATCGCGTATCGTATCGTATCGTAAGATACACCTTTTTCAAAAAAAATTAATAAAATAATCAAAATTTTCTAAAAATTAATATAATTCCCAAGATTAATTAAAGAATTTTGTGGTATTATTGACTTTAAATTACGGTATTACATAATCAAAATTAATCACAAAATTCCAAGATCAATGTCAATATCTATATCTCCACTTATATTATTATTATCATGTAAAATGGGCAATACATATTTCTCTTCATTTTTTCTATACAAAATAGGTAAATTTGGACAGGTTTTAGTGAATCAGGTTGGGTGACCCGGTTTTGACCCGAATTTTTTTTGGGACCTTTGGCCCAAATTAATAAAATCGTATCGATTTATATCGATATTTTTAAGGATATGAACGGATACGTACGCATCGTATCGTAGGATACATATCAACGTATCGAATGGTTTAGGATACACTCTCTGATACATATCGTTGGCGACCTGTATCGAATCGTATCGTATGATACGTATCGAGTATCGTAGGATACTAACAACCATAGTTTTGAGAAGGATGTTGTATGACCTATTAGAAGAATTTTTTTTATTGTATATGCCGGCTTTTAGTAACTTTTAAAATTAGTTTATGTATTAAAAAAAAAAAAAATTATTTAATTGAGGTGGCAAAGTTTTGGATTGAGAAACAGAAACAAATGTGGATTCCAAAAGCAAATGAGAGTAGACATAGCTAAAGACAAGATCAAAGGGAGTCAATATTCTCCCAAATGGGCAATTGGAATGAGGTTATTTTCACCAGGGGACCAAAAAATATATATATGTTATAGTAATCCATGAAACTATCATTTATTGAAAATAACATTCTCTCTAGATTTTTAACGGGTTCATAACTATCAGTTTACTGCAATCTAATAGTCTAAAAATTGTTCAAAACTGTATAAGAATAATGATTTCTTATAAATTATCTTTTATGTATAGACGTTGAAATGAAATGGATCAAAGAGTAAAAGTAAAAAATAAAAACAAAAGGTCAATATTTAAATAAGTCGCAAAGTTAAGTTGATGTAATCTATTTCATTTTTAATCGATCCTACTTCAAATTTCTTTCTCTTTTATTTTCTTATCAATTTAAAGTGATATGTTTAGGCACTAATATAGGATTCTAAGAAATATATAAGCATGCTATTGAATAATTTAAGCAAATTTTTTTTTTTTTTTTTAATTTTCATTTGATAGTTCATTTTTATGTATATCTTGTTTTCGGCTCTTATTTAAGCCTAAGATCCAGAATGGGCCTTATTGTTTCTTATAAGCAATTTTTTTTTTTTTTTTTTTTTAATTTTCATTGATGGTTCATTTTTATGTATATCTTGTTTAAGCCTAAAATTCAAAATGGGCCTCATTGTATCTTATAAAAGCTGGGTTCTCTAAATAAACACTACAGCCCAAGAGTGGTTACCCAAAACCCAAAACCTTATTTGACCCTGAACTTTGACCGCTTTTCATGGGGTCAAAATGAAAAAAAAAAAAATCCTAAATGCATTTTAATTAAGACCGAGTAAATAAGGCCGAAGGGTTTAATTTACAAATCGCAACCGCATTTAGAAGTTGAGTAGTTTATAATTTAACCCCTGAAAAAATGTCAAATAATAATAAAAAAAAAAAATCTTTTATCAAAGGTCTTGATGTAAGCTAATACATATATACTAAGAGTCTGTTTGGTTGAGCTTATGAAAATTAACTTATAAATAGTTACGCTTATAAGGTAATTTGAGTTCATAAGCATTTGAAATTTAAGCAGTTACATGTTTGGTTAAAGTACTTATAAGTAACTGATAAGTAATTAGACGTACGTTGTTGGTAAAATATCACTCATAAATACATTTTATTATTAAAATAACTAAAAATGATATTACATTATTTTATCAAATAAAAAATAAAGTTATATGATGAAATTTTAAAATTAAATAAAGGTAATGTGATAATATACTGAGTCAAAGTAGCTCATAAGCAAAAAAAAATGTTGGGTACCCCCAACTTTTTTTTTTTCTTATACGTCCAATTTATAAGTCTAAAAAAGCTATAAATAAACAGATCAGCTTGATTTTAGAGCTTATAAGCTAGTTTGGTTTAAAGAGCTAATAAGCTCAAACAAACACTGCCTAATTTGGTCACATTTCTATCAATGAATCAAAATAATCTTTCTCATAAGTCTATAACCATTTCCATTAATAATTTTATATGCCTTGGATGCTATATCTAATACTTTTTTTTTTGCAACATACTATAACCATGGTAGCATGCTCTCTTTGCAGCTCAGACAATGTCTTCAACCATGAAATTAATAATTTTACATATGTAGCAACTTAACCGCAAACTGATTGGGGATAGTCAAATAAAACTTTGGATAGCATTCTCAGCGATCAAAGATGTTGACGCTTGATTTTGGACACCAGCGACTCGCACGTGCAAAGTGCTAAGTAAGCCTTAGAAATTGCACGTGATGGATCCATGAGATTTGAATATGGAGCTGAGATCATATATGTTGTAGAAAATATAAATAATAGGCTAACAAGAGAGGTTTTTATAGTGGTTCGGATGCTCAAACAAACGACTTCTACATCCACTGTTATTTTATTGATCTCTGACTATTTCTATGATATTACCCATAAGGCATACAAAGATGAAGAAATACAGTGTTTACAGAGAGAAAGAATTAAGCTTAAATCTATGCTTTAGCTCTCATGTGCCCAGCCTTCCATTTCGAGAAGAGAAGTGCCAATTTATACACCTTTGAACTCAATGTAATGAGTGTTTTGCAAGTTGTCTTGCACATGGAAGACTCTCGTCCATTCATCTCTTGAAATGAGATAGGGTTGATATGAATATCTTTGAGTAGATATGGGCTTGGCAGTTAGTACAAAAAGACATTTATTGGGCTGACATAAGCGTGACTTTTGAGGCATTACAGAAGCCCCCCAATTTTTGGAGGGCATAATTGCTTTTCAGAAACTCAAATCTTTGATCTGAATGGCTATTGCACTATAGGCTGCAGTCTCGAACTATTCCTGGCGCGATATAGTGTTGAGAGCTAGGAGCTGATTGCGATCTGTTAGAAGCTTGACCTGAAAGCATAACGAGCTCTACTTGAGAGGTCATAATGAGTTCTACCTAAGCATAACGAGCTCGACCTCAAAGCATAATGATCTCAACCTAAAAGGTCAAAACGAGCTCTACCTGAAAGGTCATAACGAGCTCACACGAGAGAGTATAACGAGCTCAACCTGAAAGGTCATAATGAATTGGACCTGAGAGGTCATAACGAGCTCTACTTGAGCATAACGAGCTCTACTTGAGCATAACGAGCTAGACCTGAGAGGTCATAACGAGCTCTATCTGAGCATAACGAGCTCGACTTGAAAGGTCATAATGAGCTCTACTTGAGCATAACGAGCTCGACCTTAGAGCATAACGAGCTCTACCTGAGAGGTCATAGCGAGCTCTATCTGAGCATAATAAGCTCAACCTTAGAGCAAACGAGCTCAACCTGAGAGGTCAGAAGGAGCTCTACCTAAGCATAATGAGCTCGACCTAAAAGGTCATAACGAGCTTTAATTGAAAGGTCATATCGAGTTCTACCTGAGCATAACGTGCTTGACCTCAGAGCCTAACGAGCTTGACCTGAAAGGTCATAACGAGCTCTACCTAAAAGGTCATAACGAGCTCGACCTGAGAGGACATAATGACCTTGACCTGAGAGGTTATAACGAGCTCAACCTAAGAGCACAAGAGATCAGTGATCTCAACGTGTGATCAGTGATCTGAACACATGATTTGAAGCTAAAGATCAGCGATCTGAAGCTGAGGATCAGGACGACCTGGGCGTGTGATCTACGATCTAGCCACGCGATCGGAGAACTCTAACGCGTGCGACCTGTGATCTGGCCACGCGATTGGAGAATTTTGACTGCAGATCTACATATCCGCCACGCGATTGGGGAATTCTAACCCGTGCGATCTGTGATCTGGCCACGCAATTGAAGAACTCTGACGCGTGCGATCTGGGCGCGCAATTAGAGAATTCTAACGTGTGCGATCTGTGATCTGGCCACGCGATTGGAGAATTCTGATGCAAATTTGAGATCTAAGCACGCCATCAGGGAACTTGGATGTAGGTTTGAGACCTGCATAGGCCACCAAACTGTTGACGCTTGATTTTGGACGCCAACGACTCGCACGTGCAAAGTGCTAAGAGAGCCTTAGAAATTGCACGTGATGGATACATGAGATTTGAATATGCAGATGAGATCATATATGTTGCAGAAAACATAAATAATAGGCTAACAAGAGAGATTTTTATAGTGGTTCGGATGCTCAAACAAGCGACTCCTACATCCACTGTTATTTTATTGATCCCTGACTATTTCTATGATATTGCCCATAAGGCATACAAAGATGAAGAAATACAGTGTTTAAAGAGAGAAAGAATTGAGCTTAAATTTATGCTTTAGCTCTCATGTGCCCAACCTTCCTTTTCGGGAATAGAAGTGCCAATCTATACACCTTTGAACTCAATGTAATGAGTGTTTTGCAAGTTATCTTAACATATCGAAGGCTATCGTACATTCATCTCTTGAAATGAGATAAGGATGGTATGAATATCTTTGAGCAAATATGGGTTTGACAGCTAATACAAAAAGACATTTATTGGGTTGACATACGCGTGACTTTTGAGGCATAACAAAAGAGAACAATACATCAAAGAAAACATAAAAAATTAGGCACTATCCAAAATATATATATATATATATATATATATTTATTTATTTTATTAAATTTGTAAAAACAAGATGTTGAGCCTTGGCAGGAAACTAAGAAAACATTTTTTTCCTAATCATTAAAAAATATATATTTAACATAAATATTCTGATGATTAAGCTGGTGTAGTTGTAGAAAATTGCTTTAATACATATTGAAAAAAGAGACAGTGGAGCTTGAAAGAAAGCATCGAAGAGCAATCAGCACTCACTTGTTGCACAGCCATGCAACATTCTGAATTGACAGAAATTGTTTGGTGTCATACTGTCATATGATGAAGATTGCCCAAACATTTCTGAACGTTAGGATCTCGGGAAGGGAAAGGCGCAATTGGGTGGTGGGGCCACCACCAAACTGGACTTTTTGTTCAAGTGGCTGCATCAACGACACTCAATCGAGTGGCATTGGCTCTAGAGAAGGCAGGAACGACAAACAAGATGGCAATGAATACTCTTCATTTTTGGATATAAAAACTGAAATTTTGATTAGCTTGAGTAGAGTAAAGTTTGATATTGGTGTTCTTGAGATTGTATAGAGAAAATTAAAGAAGGTCAGATCAAGTTTTATTTTTTGAATTCAATGTTAATTATCTGCTATTTGACTTATCCACCACTAGTTTAGTTCATATTTTCCCTTGATGAACTTGCAAAGATAAAATCAAATTTTAAATTTTTATTTGATCGATGTACTAGCAAAGATGACGGTTGTTATGCCTCAAAAGTCATGCTTATGTCAGCCCAATAAATGTCTTTTTGTATAAGCTGTCAAGCCCATATTTGCTCAAAGATATTCATATCAACCTTATCTCATTTCAAGAGATGAATGGACGAGAACCTTCCATGTGTCAAGACAACTTGTAAAACACTCATTACATTGAGTTCAAAGGTGTATAAATTGACACTTCTTTTCCCGAAAAGGGAGGCTAGGCATATGAAAGCTAAAGCATAGATTTAAGCTCAATTCTTTTTCTCTGTAAACACTGTATTTCTTCATCTTTGTATGCCTTATGGGCAATATTATAGAAATAGTCAGGGATCAATAAAATAACAGTGGATGTAGGAGTCGCTTGTTTGAGCATCCGAACCACTATAAAAATCTCTCTTGTTAGCCTATTATTTATGTTTTCTGCAACATATATGATCTCAGCTCCATATTCAAATCTCATGGATCCATCACGTGCAATTTCTAAGGCTCTCTTAGCACTTTGCACGTACTAGTCGTTGGCATCCAAAATCAAGCGTCAACTGTTTGGTGGCCCATGCATGTCTCAAACCTGTGTCCAAGTTCCCCTCGAATTCTCCAATCGCGTGGCCAGATCACAGATCGCACATGTCAGAATTCTCTAATCGCGCGGCCAGATCGCAGCGTCAGAGTTCTTCAATCGCGTGGCCAGATCGCAGATCGCATGCATTAGAATTCTCGAATCGTGTGGCCAGATCGCAGATCGCACGTGTCAGAATTCTACAATCGCGTGGCCAGATCATAGATCGCACGCATCAGAGTTCTCCAATCGAGTGGCCAGATCGTAGCTCGCACGCCTAGGTTGTCCTGACCCTCGGTCTCAGATCGCTGATCTTTAGCTTTAAATCCCATGTTCAGATCACTGATCACACGTTGAGATCGCTGATCTCTTGACCTCTCAGGTCGAGCTCGTTATAACCTTTCAAGTAGAGCTCGTTACGACGTTTCAGGTAGAGCTCGTTATGCTCTGAGCTTGAGCTCGCTATGCTTAGGTAGAGCTTGTTATGACCTTTCAGGTCGAGCTCATTATGAACTTTCAGGTAGAGCTCGTTATGACCTTTTAGGTCGAGCTCGTTATGCTCTAAGGTTGAGCTCGTTATGACCTGAGGTTGAGCTCATTATGCCTGCAGAGCTCATGACCTTTCGTGGCAGAGCTCACATGACCTTTAAAATCGAGCGTTAGCGAGGTCGAGCTCGCCATGCGAGGTCGAGCTCACAGCCTGCAGAGCTCCTTATGACCTTTCAGCGAGCTCGCGGATGCTTTGCAGCTAACAGATCGCGATTAGCTCCTAGCTCTCAGCAGTCGATCATGCCAGGAATAGTTCGAGACTGTAGCCTATAGTGCAACAACCATTCAAATCAAAGACTTGAGTTTTTGAAGCACGATTACGCACTCCAAAAACTGGGGGGCTTCTGTTATGCCTCAAAAGTCACACTTATGTCAGCCCAATAAATGTCTTTTTGTACTAGCTGCCAAGCCCATATCTGCTCATAGATATTCATACCTAGACCTGGCAAAACGGGTGGGTACCCGCGGGTTGGCCCGTACCCAGGTAAAAAATATAGGGTACGGGTCTAATAAATTATACCCATTTTTTTGGACCCGTGCATCCCACCCAACCCGATATAAGCGCGGGTTAAAAGGGTGAACCCACGGGCACCACCCGCGGTACCCGTTTTGCAAAATGTAAAATTGACTCACCTTGACCCTAATTCTTGACTCTTCTAAGTTCTATCCCGCGCTAGCGCTACGCCTCTCCTGAGTCTCCTCTCATCAGCCATCTCTCGCGTCTCAATCTTCAACATAACATAAGCCTTTCAATCTCTGATCAGCCAACTGAGTATCTCGGTATCTCCCTCTTTGCCATCTTCTTCGTACCTCGTACCTCGGCTCGCATCAGACCTGACAGACTAGGCTCATGTCAGACCTAGGATCATCAGACTGACTCAACAGCAGACCTCAGATACAGTACCATCAGACCTCAAGATCACTCAGTGACATACAGATCACCATCGACAGCTCCCTCTTCGATTAATCGTCACTCATCAGTACGTTTCTACACATTTGAAATGTATTTTGCCTTGGTTTGGTTTGGTTTGGTTTTTCTTTGAGTGGCTTTGTGTTTGTGTTGTCTGTTAATCATATTATAATGGTGATTAGAATAGAGTGATTTTCTAACTAATTAATTAAACTTACATTTCATGGTCTAACAATTGCAGTAGAATCTGGGTAATATAACATAATGAAACTGGCTGATGAATTGATGCTGACAATAGCTTATATCAAATATAAACATCAACTGGATTATGCAATAATATGAAGGTATAAATTAAATTCTTCCATTGCATAAATGATTTTATGTGCCAAAGATATATATTTAATAAAAAAAATGGAACAATTTTGGTGGGCTCTAATTCTATAGAATAAGAAATAGCACAGAAAACTCTTTTGCCATCTAATACTGGAAGAAGGTTATGTGAAGAGTGGTGAGTGGAAGTCCATTAATATTTGATACCTGCTCCTGTAAGGCTGTAACGAAGGCCCAGTTTCAGTTTCTAACTTAATTATTTGCAGAAATGTGGCCAACCACTAGACCTAATCGGATTCTGGGCTGTCAAAATTCTCATTCAACTCATATTCAAATAAATCAAACCAAAAATTTATATGCATTTCTAAATAATTGCTTTATTTTTTGTTAAACTAATCAATTATAAGTGAAATGGGAGAACATAGAAAAATCAAGATGTATATTCTCTTATTTAAATTAGAGAACAACAAAACAGATCATACAGAAATTTCATTAAGTTCCTAAGAAGTATATGGGCCTTATTATTACACAAACCCAAACCGAGAAAATATACCCAGGTCCAAATTTTACATGACTAAATTTTAATTGTAAAATAAAAAATATTTTGTTTATGGATAATTAGAGGCATATGAGACAACCAAAAAATTAGTGATGGAGAGGGAGGATAAGTTCGTTTAGTAGATATATAGTTAATCGATTATCAATTAATATATAGTTAATCATCAATTGAAAGTTTATTTCTTGATGTTTGTTTCTTTATTTTATTGTATTATCCTTTGAGTGTGTGTGAGAGACCTAATATATATATATATATATATATATATATATATATATATATATATATATATATATATATATATATATATATATATATATATATATATATATATATATATATATTTTTTTGTAGTCTCAAGCATTGACATGGCGGATTCAGAAACTATAGATACAGATATGGTTAACGTGAGAGCAAGTGACGATGCTTCTAGGGTAATGCCTCCTCCTTCTAGTTCTAGTATTCCTACAACTAGTTCTAGAAATAAACGTAAAACATCGAAGTTTGGAATTATTTTTGAGATATATGTTGAGAATAACTTGAAAGGACTAGGTGTAAGGCATGCAATAAATCTTATGCATATGGTAGTGCCACACATGGGACTAAAAAATATGAAGCGTCATATACGAATTGTCCAAAACGTGCCAACCATGATGTAGGGCAATTATTGATTGATCATAATCATAGATTGCAAAGTAGAAAGATTAGTCAAGAGACTTTTCGTGAATATATGGCCTTATCAATTATTCAACATAACTATCCATATTCATATGTGGAGAATCAAGGAACTAGGAGAGTCTTTTCATATGTGTGTAATGAGCTTGTGCATTATTCTAGGAACACCGCTAAGGCGGATTGCTTAAAAAATATTTGAAAGGATGAAGAAAAAAACTAAGTTTGAATTAGGGAGGTGACAAGTAGAATATGCTTAACTTCGATGTTTGGACTTGGTACAACGAGGGATATATTTCTTTGACACTCATTATATAGATGAGGATTGGGAGTTACAGAATAAAATATTGAACTTTTGTCATATTCCTCCTCCACACTCGGGGGTTGTTTTGTTTTGAGAAAATATCATGAATTTCTTGCAAGAGTGGGGTATTGAAAAGAAAATTTTCTCAATTACTTTGGATAATGCAAGTAGTAATGATAGGATGGAGGATATCTTGAGGAACCAGCTTTGTGTGCAGAATGCTTTGTTATGTAAAGGTGAATTTTTCCATGTGCGATGTTCTGCACATATCTTGAATCTTATTGTTCAAGAAGGGTTAAGAGCTGCTAGTGTTGCTTTGAATAAGATTCGAGATAGTGTGAAATATATTAAAGCAACTGAGGCTAGGAGAATCAAGTTTGGAGAACTTCTTTGTACAAATGGGAGTGAAAAGCTCAATGGGGTTGAGATTGGATGTTTCCACTAGATGGAATTCGACATTTTTAATGCTTGATACAGCGTTAATATTTCGTCCCGTGTTTGTGGCTTTGTCAACAATAGATCCTAGTTATAAATTTTGTCCATCAAATGAAGAATGGGATAGGGGGGAGAGGATATGCAAGTTCTTGGAACCATTTAATGATATTACGACTTTATTCTCAGGTTCTAAATATCCTACAGCAAACTTGTACTTGAAATGTGTGTGGGAAATTCAATTGCGTTTAATTGAAGAGAGTACGAGTGAGGATGAAGTTGTTAAGAGCATGGCAAAACAAATGATCCCAAAATTTACAAAATATTGGGATTCTTATAGTTTTGTGTTGACGATTGCAACTATTCTTGACCCACGTCTCAAGTTTCAGTTTGTGGAGTACGCTTTCAACAAAGTTTATGATTCAAATACTGCCGTACTGAAGTTGGAGACTGTTAAGAATAACTTGCAAAAGCTTTTTCAAGCTTACGAGGCTAAATGTTGTAAAGAAGTTCCTGCCTCACCTTCAGTTGTTTCTCCTGCGAGTAGTTCTACTTCTAGTAGGCGTGTAGATCATTCTTCTGTAAGTCACTATACTTTTTAGTTTTTATATTCTTATGATAAATAAAGTATTGTTTATTGTTTAATTTTAACTTTTGACACTTAAGCTGTTTAAATGATGTAGGATTTTGACAGCTATGAGAGTGTTTTCATTTCCACTAAGAAATCCGAGTTAGATCTTTATTTGGAAGAGATGAGGTTTGATCGCGTCAAATATCAGAATTTGGATATCCTCGATCATTGGAAGAATAATCGTGATCGTTATCCGGTACTTACCATGATGGCTCGTGATATCATGGCAATACCAATAACATCCGTTGCCTCAGAGTCCGCTTTTAGTATTGGTAGTAAAGTGCTCAACAAATATCGAAGCTCACTTCGACCAAAAAATGCGAGAATCTTTGATATGCACTCGAACTTGGCTATATGGATATGAGTTTGAAGGTAACATGTTAACATAATATTTCGTATATTTTATTATTTATATTTATTAATATTTGTAGTTGATCATTGTTTTGTAGATAATGAGGTGAAAGATGATCGGATGATGATCTTGATGTGCCATTGACTGATATCGAGACCGTGGAATCAAGAGACTCTATCACGCCCACTGTGGAATGAACATTTGCTGTCTTAAGAATTTTTTTGTTGAATATTGGATTATGTATTTGTTTATTTTAATTGGTATTTATAGTTTATTGACTTATTTGGTTTGTTTATGTGTAATTGTGTATTAGTGATTTTGTATTTGTTTGTTTTGGTTGGTATTTGTAGTTTTGTATTATATGTTATTGTTTGTTTATGTGTTATTTGTTTTTTTTGGTTCATATTTGTTTATATTCTTAATTGAATTGAATTTAGAGTAGTTGATTTAGGGGGTGTAAATGTAAAAAATTAAAACTGCAGGAATTTTGGGGGTGTAATTGTCATAATTGAAAACTGTTAGGGGTGAAACTGTCAAAACCGAAAGCTGGAGAGAGAAAAAACGGTCCACCCGCGGGTCCACCCGTACCCGTATAGGGTAGGGCACGGGTCCAAAATATTGGACCCGTATATATCCACCCGTTTTGGACCCGCACCTGCTTTTACCCGTACTGCTTTTACGCCGCCTGCACTGCCCACCCACCCGTTTTGCCAGGTCTATTCATACCAACGCTATCTCATTTCAAGAGATGAATGGACGAGAGTCTTCCATGTGTCAAGACAACTTGCAAAACACTCATTACATTGAGTTCAAATGTGTATAAATTGGCGCTTCTCTTCTTGAAAATGGAGGCTGGGCATATGAAAGCTAAAGGATAGATTTAAGCTCAATTCTTTCTCTCTGTAAACACTGTATTTCTTCATCTTTGTATGCCTTATGGGCAATATCATAGAAATAGTCAGGGATCAATAAAATAACAGCGGATGTAGGAGTTGCTTGTTTGAGCATCCGAACCACTATAAAAACCTCTCTTGTTAGCCTATTATTTATGTTTTCTGCATCATATATGATCTCAACTCCATATTCAAATCTCATGGATCCATCACATGCAATTTCTAAGGCTCTCTTAGCACTTTGCACATGCGAGTCATTGGCGTCCAAAATCAAGCTCAACAACGGTACTATAATTCAAGATATTATCATCCAAAAATCTTGAAAACAACAACAGTATTTTCAAATATAATAGTGAAAATGAGAGAGATATGACTCCGTAAATTCTAAAGTGGGCTTCACCGATGATTTGAGGCAGCTTTAGTGACTAGTGGGATTTGAACAGGAAAGAGAGGGGACTAAGATGGTGGTGGTTAGGCCGATGTTGATGTCGGAATCAGCCTAGATCAAGCTTAATACCAGCGGCTGCATAGAGGAAAAAAAGCCCATATCTGACCAAAAAAAAGCCCAAATCTAGCAAGATAAATGCACAGTCGGCCAAATCCGATCGATCATATGTCATTCTGATGACAATCGCCGGCGGCGGTTGTTGGTGGTCGGTTGTGGTCTTGAGTAATTTTATGGAAGTAAAAGGATAATAATGTCTTACAAATCTTGTGTATAAGGCTAAAATTGTCCATGAAAATTCTTGTAAATTGTTTTAATAGCAAAGACATTACTGTCCTAAAATTTTATTAACAACGAATAAAAATGTAATAAAAATAAGATTAGCATGTAACCTCAGAGTACCTAAGAAAATGGTGGCATTCAAATTAAGATTTACAACACAGAATATCCGATCCGATTTTGCAATATTCTGATATGATCTGGTTATTTGGATCAAGATAAAACTTGATCTGAATCTGATCCGAATTTCATGTGATCCTGTTTTGATCCGATCCAAATTTTTAGATTGGAAAATCGGATATCCGCATTATATTTGAATTTCAATAAAAGCATAATTAAAATCAAATAAATCTGCATTCTTTTCATATAAGTTTCATCCATTATATAATCCAATTACATTGAATTAAACTAAGTCTTCTTCAAATCCCAATCCAATAATAATTGACGTTACAACATAATATTATGAAATAAATATATTTAAAAAAAAAAAAATCGTAGAGGTAATAGACTAGCATTGATTCCTCAAAATTTACCTTTCAAATTTGAGGGCTTTTGTGATTCTGGCCTTTTAATACAAGCAATTACAAGTTACAACTTCAATTATTGGTTGTGGTGCTCAATAAGTAGGAGTGGTTTGATTTGGGGCTTCGATTTAGGGATTATTGTAAAACCCTAATTTCAATTTGGGGCTTCAATTTAGGGATTTAGGTAGGCTAAGCCGACAAAGTCGTTGTCATTGGGAATGGGTGGCTATAAACAAAGGGTAGTCTCTCCACGACCTCAAGCAATGCATCATGGTTGTTATCTCTTTCTCTTTACAAGAAAGTTTGATGGAAAAATGTCGAGAATGAGAGATAAGGTACCTCAGCCTTCCCTGATTCCGATGATAAGCAACAACTGGTACTGAAAGGAACTAACGATCTTGACTGAGATGATGGAAGGATTGAGAGCCTGGGTAAATGAAGAATGAAGATGGCGATGGTGTCAAGAGAGTTTAGAGTTAGATTGAGTTTGAGTCAAAGTCAAATTGTAGTGTTAATTAATTAGGGGTGTGCGAAAACTAAAAACAGTGTCGTTTTAGTAAAATACAAATAGGATTCAAATATTCAATTCTTTAGCAACTCTGATCTGGTATCTGATCCGAAATTTTGGATTTTCTAATATTGCAATCCGAATTTTAGGATATCTAGTTTTTTGGATCGGATCTGGATCAGATATCATATTTTTTGCACACCCCTAATTCAGATTACCACCTATATAACCAACTATGATTACTATTGGTTTTGAAAGATTACGAGAATCTTATATTACTTAAAAACCAAACATGATAATGTCAGTAATATAAGATGATATTATTAGGTAGCGTTTGGTTTAGGGAATGTTATATTATTGCGGAATGTTGTATTACTGGAAAGATAGATTACTAAGGAATCTTTAGAGAAATGTGTTTGGTCGGTTGGAATAAATTGATGGGTATGTTATAATAATATGTTTGGTTGGGAGGATAAATGAGTGGGTATGTTATGTAGATTACTAAATTGCCCTCATTTTAAAATAATAATATAATATTATTTTTATTATTATTTTATTCTATTATTTTTAAAATTATTTCTTTTAACCCCCCTATATTTGAAATTTTACCAAAACACCCCTACCATATACAACTTTAATTTGTAGCAAAGTCACCCCCACTCACCCCAAACCACCGCCAGCAACCACCACCACCACCGGAAGCCGTTGTAATGGCGCACGACCCAGCCGAATCTGGCTGGTCGTACGCCGATCGGCCTAATTTGACCAGATCTGGGCGTAAATATGGTTGTTTCACAACTAGATCTGGCCGTTAATATGACCATTTCACGGCCAAAGATCTGGCCTTTTCACAGCTAGATCTATGGCGTTTCACGGCCACATCTTTGGCCGTGAAACGGCCAAATCTGGTCGTTTCCGACCATGGATCACAAATCTATGGTCGAAAATGTCCTTATCGGCACACGACCGGCAAGATCTTGCCGGTCTTGTGCCGATATGACGACTTTCGCCGGTGGCCAGCGGTGGTGGCTAGTGGCTAGCGGTGGTCTTGGATGATTGGGGGTATTTTATTAACTTTTAAACTTTTTTATGGCAGGGGTGTTTTAGCTAAGTTCTCAAATATAGGGGGTCTGGGTAATTGTTATTTGGTAGACATATGAGGGCAAATGTGTCCGGATAAAATATTAAGGGCAAAATAGGGTAAAAATTATGATTACCCTTGTAATCTAACATTAACACCCTCTAGAAAGGTAATCTGATTACCCCCAATATTACCAATAGTAACCACTATTTGCAATAAAATATTACTATAATATTATATTACTTGACAACCAAACGAGAGAATCTTGAAAATTAAACAAAGATTATAGGATTTATCTTATTTACCTCGAACCAAACGCACCCTAAAAGTTATTTTGCTCTGGTCGTGGAAATGCTTCAGTTAAAAAGCTAGAAAACTTAAAAAAAAAAAAAAATACAGAGTAGAGAGAGGACGAATTTATTAATTTTTTAAATCAACAAATTTGATAAACCCAATCAAAATTTATTGTTAGGTAAATTGAAAATTCAATCAGAGTCTTTTTTGTCGATGAATTCAAAGTGTGAGAAAGAAAAATTGGGGAAATAGACATTGCTAAAGACAAGGTCAACTTGAGTCAATATTCTGCCAAATGGGCAATTGGAATTAGGATATTTTCACAAGTGTATATATATAGAGAGAGAGAGAGAGAGTAATTCCTGAAACTATTATTTATTCAAAACCTAGTTAGTAAATACGGGTACGACAAAAAAAGGGTATGGGAATTTTACGGGTATAATACGACAAATGGTAAAAAATACGTTTATAAAAATTTGGCCATAAAATTTGGATAGGGGAAAAATACGGTACGGATATATACGGGTTTAATACGGTGCATTGTTAATAATACATTTTCAAAAATACGGCAATATCAATCTTAGTTTTAACACTTTTATGGACTACCTAGTTAAAATCAATATAACATTTCAAATGCAAAGTATTCAATTAACCAATAATACAAATATACAATATATAACTGATATTTAAATTATAGTGTCCAAACTCAAATACAATATTTAACTATGATTCTTTACTAATTTAAAACTTGATAAGTTTGATATTAATATTTTAACTTCCCACTAATCCATTAAATTATATAAAATCAAGAACTAAAATTTTGTCTCACAAATCTATATAAAAGATTAGTATTACAATAGTCTAACTATTATTTTATACCTGTAATATATGACTTTAATTGTTTATTATTTATTTATTAATTTTGATTCAGTAACACTACTCGATTACTAGGTTGTGTAGGAAAGTTAATTAAAGAAATCATAAAATCCAATAAATTTAAGTATAATGCAATTATAATTAATCATATTAAATAATACATTAATGTATTATAACTTTAAAAAATGAAGTTATATATATTTATATATTCAAATTCAATTTCAGATTAATATCTAATAAAAACATATTTTCATGAAAATATTCCCTTTAACTGTAACAGTAAGAAATAAGATGATTTCTTCAGTTGGCCAAAACAACAAAAAATGAAAAAGAAAAGATCTGAGCAGGCAAGAAGCTAGCGCATTCACGCATCTACTTATACTTTGTCATTTACTTTGGTCTGGTTAATCACAATAAATTATTATTTTAATATCATCAATTCAATCTAAGACCCCTTTTCTAATCTCTTCCCGTACCCACTGATTTTTTCTTCCCTCAGTAAAACGACATCGTTTTGGGGTCACCAAATATCAGTTTTTTTTTTTTTTTTTGACAAATAATTCACGAATTATACGGATATTCATATTATATGCATATAATTCGGTAGCCCTTATAAAATACGTAAATACACGTTTTATACGTGTATTTACTAACTAGGATTCAAAATAATATTCTCCCTAGATTTTTAACGGGTTCATAACTATTGGTTCATGACTACCTGTTTACTTCAATCTAATAATTTAAAAATTGTTAAATTGTATAACAATAATAATTTCTTATAAATTATCTTTTATGTAAAGACGTTGAATTGAAATGGATAAAAAAAAAAAAAAGAAAGATGTCAAAGTTTAAATAAGTCGCAAAGTTAAGTTGATATAATCTATTTCATTTGTAATCGATACTACTTCAAATTTATTTCTCTTTTACTTTCATATCACTTTAAATTGATATGTTTAGGCACAATTATAAGAAATATGTGTTAGTGTATGCCCTAGGAACCAATTATATTGTCGGTTTCAGGACATTATATCTTGTAAATATATTATGAATAAAAGAAAGTGTTTTTATTTTACATGTTGATTTACTGCTTCATTTATATTATCTTTAATTTACATATGAAATGTCTTGATGACACGGATCTTCAGAAGATCAAATCATCGAAGAATTCCTTACGCAAGTAATGTTAATTAGACAATAACATTACATAGTAGGCATGCTGAATGTCTCTATTGAATACCATATGATGGCATTAGTGTAGGTGATTATAAGAGGTATGTCACTAAGATATTAGCATGGATAAACGATTAGTGAACTGTTTATAAAAAACTACTGATCACGATGAATCACATGAATGTGGTCAATGATGCATCTTAAGATCGTGCTAGTGTACCACTAATCCTTAAACTTGACACATCACGGTTGGAATCAAAATAGGATGCATATGGTTCACATGGTGTATAAGCACGAGACTAGTTATGTCATGTGTAATAAGCCGATTTGGTCATATATTATTCATGTGCGAGGACAAGTGATGTCAAGATGGGATTCGTCAACTTAAAATAGTCTAATCTCGAGTTCCTAGATGAATGTCATTAACACTGAAAAAAGGAAATCTTTGGCCAAAGTATAATGAATGTCAGATGAAACGTAGTTTCATGTTGACGAGTTCTATTATATCGATTGATAATTCGATTAAAGATTAAGTTAAGGGTTTTGACATACTATGAACCATTCTTAATCGGGATTAGATAATAAAGGGATTTTACTACATAATACGTACAATCAGAATATGTTCATTGGAGTTTATGCTTCATTGCAGTTTAGAGATTATGGACCATTGTTAGACGTCTACCATAATCAGTGGGAGTTTCGATTATAAATAGTTATAACGAAACATATCAGATTCTGATATTAGGCCCACGACTAGATCACAATGAACCAAAATAGTCATACATAAAACAGAGCTTAAGAAGAGAGAGTAATACATATCATTGACTGGATTAATGATGTTCAGACGTAAACTGTTGCATCCGAAATAGTATATTGGTAATAAATGATTATCCATTGATAGCTAACACTAACCAAGGGTAATAAGAATTTATTAAATATTATTATTAAATTGGATTCGATGATGGAGACAAAAATACATTGGTTTTATTCTAAACAGTTAGAATGATTAATAGGATTAAAATTGGGCTAATTATGAATTAACCATAAAGCCAAGGACTTGACATAAATGCTATTTCCCAAGATTAATTTTAAATTGTTTGAGGACTTCCCAAAATAATTTAAAATTATACTTTGTGCCCACGGTATATAATCATTCAATTGAAACAAAAACCACTCTATCATTTTCTCTCTCACTCTCTCAGCTCTCTCTTCCTTGACTTGTATGGATCATATTTTGAGGTTTTTCAAGTTCACTCGAGAACTAAGATTCCAAGAAAAAAGATTCAAGTGTTGAATAGCAAATGAGTTGGTCATTTTCTATCATTTTCTTACATTAATAAATTAATATTTTAATGGTTTGTTTTCTACCTTATATTCATCATCTTGATCATCATTTTCTCTCTATTTTCATGTCCAAAATGCATGAAACACAACAATATGTAACTATATAAGCATGCTACTGAACAATTTAAGCAAATTTTTTTTTTTTTTTTTCATTTTGATGGTTTGTTTTTATGTATATCTAATTTTGGATCTTGTTTGAGCCTAAACTCGAGAATGGGCCTTATTGTATCTTGCAAAAGCTGGGTACTCTAAATAAACATCATAGCCCAAGCCTGGTTACTCAAAATCCAAAACCTTATTTGACCCTTTCAGGTGGTCAAATTGTTTTTATTAAAAAAAAAAAAAAAAAAAAAAACCTTCTAAATGCATTTTAATTAAGACCAAGATAATAAGGCCAAGGGTTTCATTTACAAATGCATTTAGAAGTTAGAACTTGATTAGTTTTTAAGTTATCCCCTGAAGAAGCGTCAAATAAATAAATAAATAAAAATTCCCTTATTAAAGGTATTGATGTAAGCTAATATATTCATATTAATTCGGTCACATTTTAAATCAATGAATCAAAATAAGTCTACACCATTTTCATTAACAAGTTTATATGTCCAATAGACTCAAAGAACAAGTTTTTTATTACCATGTATTTCAATGTACTCGACACATTAAAATTCTTCAACATTTTCGTTTGTTTCATTATTTTAGATAGGATTTTTGATATTTTTAAAGTTGGGTGAGAATAACGAAGTAGGATTTTAAAATTAACAAAAATACCCCTCTAGGTTTGCTAATTTACTAAACCCTCCAATATATAAACATTTTGTAAAATGACAAAAACACCCCCACCCATAGTTGCTAGATTCCAACCACCACCACCATTTGGAATCTGACATTACGGCTCACGACCGGCTGAATTTAGTTGTTCGTGTGCCGATATGATCTTTTCCGACCAGATCCACTAGCTACTGCTCTTTGGCCGTTAACGGCCAGATCTAGTTGTCAATGATGGTCATATCGTTGACAACCAGCTACGACTCTTTGGCCGTAGATTTGGTCGAAAAATGATAAATTGGCACACTACCAGCCAGATTCAACCGGTAATGTGCCATTATACTAGATTCTAGCCATTTTCTGATGGTGGTGGCTGGAATCTGACAAATGTGGATGGATGGGGGTGTTTTTATTAATTTTTAAAATTTTTTTCTGACGGTGTTTAGTTAAATTAACAAACTTAAGGGATTTAAAAATAGTTAAATAAAATATAATAGTATTTTGAGGATAATGAAACAAACAATTATTTGGAGGATAAGATCAAAAATAGGATCCAAAATAATGAAACAAACAGACGTAATAACATCACAAGTAATGTTACCCGTACATAAACTTTGAGATTATAATTAAATCATTGGCGGTAAGTAAATCTAATGATCTAGATACAAGATATTATTACCACAAAAATAAAGTGCCAGTGTTCTGAAAATCGGATCGGACCGCCCAGTGGGATCGGTTTGACCGGCAACTGGCTGCAAATCCGGTCCGGTATATATAAAAAACCGCTATTTGAAGTTAAACTGGATTGGATGACGGTTGGACCGCCGAAATAGTGTCGAATCGCGGTCCAATCGCAGCTAAACCTCGTCGGATTCCGGCATCTTTCGACGGAGAAAACACCCTCATTCGACAGACGACATCTCCATGACCAAACACATCCATTTTCAGCCACCGTCGTCCAGCCTTCGTCGATCGCCGTCCACCTAAAGTTTATGGCTTTACGCGACGTCAGATTTCTTTCGTTGATTCCGACGACGATGGAACTCCGTCGCACCACCATCAGAGTCGCCGGCACCTGCACATCAAAAGCCCCAAGATTCTAGCTTCGATTGGCCGTCGATCGTCGTTGCCGCCACACTCACCAGAATCTTCGCGCAACGGGGGTGTTTTAGATAGATTTAAAACCTTAAGGGAGTATTAAGGGGTGTTTTTGATGAATTTCAAACCTTTAGAGACTAAATGTAATTTTATAAATTACGGTCCAACCGACCAATCCAATCGGTCAAACCGAAAACTGGACCCTTGAACGGGTCATTGTCCGATCCGATTTTCAGAACATTGGTTAAATACATTTTAGCCCCTACAGTTTGACTTAAGTAAATAGGGTTTAGTAAAATATGAATTAATAGTTGTCTACATAATTTTTATAGTTTAAAATACTTTTAATCTTATTTGATATAAGTGATATTAAAAATTGACAGAATCATAGAAAAAGAAAAGTCTATTAAATGATAATTTTGTTAATTATAAGAAAATATAGGGGCATTTTGGACGGGAAAGGTGCAATGGGGTGGTGAGCCACCACAACCAAGCTGGATTTTTTGTTGAACAGACTGCATCAACGCTACTCACTCTAGAGGCATGAAAGCAGCAACGACGAACAAGATGGTAATGATTTTTTGATTTATTTTACCGTCATCTTAGCAAGTACATCAACTTAAAAAATCATTTTTTTTAATTATATTATAGTAATCTTTATTTGAAAGTACATAAAGGGAAATTTATTTGTTATTCTATGTTGTGATTCAGTTCAATGTTGTTGCGAGTTTATTTCGCTAACATTAACAGTTATTCTGCTTTTAGTAAAAATACAAACAAATTAGAGAGAAGACAAATATATCAAGTTTTTAAATCAACAAGTTTGTTAGGTAGATTAAAAATTCAATCAGAGTCATGGTGTCGATTATTAGTTTGTTAAATTTGATGTATAATAGCCTCTTTGTCCGTGAATTTTTTTTTATATTCCTCTCTATGTTAATTAAGCTTTTCAAGCTTTGTCAAGTAAAATAAGAACTGAATATTATTGGATTTTCTTGTAAATATCTTAGAAGACACATAATGACATTAATGCCCCTGAGGCATATGAAATAACATAAATTATCGTACCATTAAGTTTTAGTTATTAAAATAAACGATAAGAAGACAATTTAGTATTATTTATTAATTCACACAGAGTAAATTATAACGGCTCATCAACAATAAGGGAGTTTTTGTTATTTTAGAAACTTTAGGAAAAGTTTTGTTATTATAACATACCTCATGGGAGTCTACCTTTAACAAAAAAATAAAAAATAAAAAAATAAAAAAGTAAGCTTTGTTCATTGCAACAAATTGACTTAAATCGAGATTGACCGAACCAGCATGAGCTAGCAGCTAGCTGTATATTCAAATAAAAAAAGGAAAGTAATTAAGAAAAATAGAATTGTTTGTCTTTTGTTTATGTAAGTGTAAATGAGGAAGAGTGGAAGACCCATAGAGAACAAAAGTAGCTTCAAATAAAATAGGAAAGTAATTAATTAGCTTTAAGATATCAAAACTTTCAAATTAATATAGGTTAAATATAGTGAACTTCCCAGAAGTTTAAACTCTAATTAATTAAATAATTAGGTGTTTAATCTTTTTAATACTTAAAGGACATCTTTACTTATTTTGATAAAGGTTTTTTATCATATATATTGTGTCGAATGTAGTTTTCCTAAATTAATTTTACTCATGTGTATGTGATACAATAAAGAGGTCTATCATTATTTACTACAATTTAACTCATTTTTTATAGTGATTGTTTCAAATCTATAATGAAAATTACTATTCAAACCTTTTTTTTTTTAAGTTCATCGTTATGATCTTATAAAATTCAAAGATGAATTTGTTAAAGACATTCCCATGGCTTAAAGATACTATATATATAGATGAACACTACTTATTATAGATTTATCTAGTTGTAGGGGTAACATAAACCCATTTACAACCCTTAAACCGTTCTCCAATCAATCGTTCGATAATGATTCAAAAATTGAGAAAGGTGCATAATTTTTCATATGAAAAAGACACTCATAATTAAAAACTTTAGTTCAGCCTTGATTGCAATAAATTGACTTGAATTAAGATTTTGACCTAATGAATTAAGAACCTTGCGAATTCTTGCTAGCTGAGGATACAAACAGTAAAGGAAAGTAACCAGGAAAAAAGAATTATTTGTCTTTTGTTTTTGTAATTGTAAATGAGGAAGACTCAAATAGAACGAAGTAACGGTATGCTAACTTTCCCGCGAGATTTTCTTGGAGAAACTGGTCAAAATGACCAGCTGCCTCCTCTAAGCAAAATCAGGGAAATCATCATTTATGCCATTGTTTTAAAACCTGGATCGTAAGGCAACCCCTTTTTTTTGTTGGGTCACAGGTCAACCAATCCAACCGGTTGGATTGATGATATCAATGACAATTTTATTTTTAAAAATCTACTATTAATCCCTCAAATTTTAATATATTATAAAAATTCCCCTAAAAAGTTAATTAGTCCCTAAAATTTTTATTTATTTCAAAAATACCCCAAAAAATTACCAATTAATCCATAAACTTTTGACATATCTCCAAAACAGTCCTATAAAATTTCAAATTAACCCTTATAATTTTGAAATATTATAAAAACACCCTAAGACCTGAACCAGACTAGGGAAGCTACCGGGTCTCAGTTGGACCGGTCCGATTTTTAAAACAAAGAATTTTATGCCCCTAAACTTTGAAAATGCTTATCAAATCCATGTATTCTAGAATTCATCCCTAATACTCCCATTACTATTATTCTTGTCATTTTTATCTCTTGTTTAATTTCTTTTACCTTTTTTGTTCTTTCCTTATGTGTTTGGGCTTTTGACACATGTTTATCTTTCAATGGTAATTAATATTTTCTAATGTCTCTTTTGATTTTTACCTTCTATAATAAAATGGATTTAGATTTATGCCCTTTATAAAGCTAAATTAAACGGTCTTATATCATTAAGTGTCCTGTAAAAATCTTTCATTGTGGTCTAATCAAAGTCGGACCAATCAATCTTAGTAGGCCCAATAATTACTCGAAATTTAGAATGAAATATGTCTAATAAACATTGATAATACATCAAAACTATAATAGTTTGAAGCAACTTTTATTTGATATTCAACAAATATACATATTATTCATACACTATTTCTTACAATAAAATGTATAGTATAAATCAAGTATAAAGAAAAAAAAAAATTGAACAAATTAAAACAAATGATGTGGCAGTCTCAAGGCCACATCAATCTGTACCTTGTATATTTTTTATGGGAGTTGCTATTCTTACAAAGAAGCCTACAAAGGAGGCATACAAAGTTAATCTCCACCCTTCATCTTCATCATTTCTCTCTCTCTCTCTTTCTCTTTTTCCGTTTTTCTTTTGTTTTTTCCTTCACTTTGTAAGCTACTTTGTAAACTTCTTTGTAAGGATAGATTTATCCATTTTTTATAGGAAAGGAAAATATCTACCTTACATAATATCGCATTTAGACATATATAAAGCAAACGCGAAGAGAACGACGAAATATTTTGTCGACAAATTTCTTTAGGATCGAACTTGGCGACTTCTCTACTAATGTGGCAATTTGGAAGAGATGATTCTTAATAGAAATTACCTCCTCAGTAATTGTCACGAGCCTTTTCCCAAGCTTCACTGACCTAGAAGATGGAAATAATCCAACATTTTGGTACTCAATCTTGAGTTCTTTGATCTCGTCAATAATATTTTCCACATTGAGTTTCATTTCGTGGGAAATTACCTTCTTTCCAAATCTAGTTTCTATAATTTCAACTATCTCACATAAATATTTTTCTTCCCTTTCAAGAATCACCAAGTTCTTGCTCATATTTTTCACACAATTATATCTGAGCTTCCACAACTTGATCTTCTTTATGATCCCTTTGGCTACTAGCACAACTACTACTCCCACAGCTATTTCCAAAACCATTGACGTCATCCTACAGATAGTTTTTTGAAGACAATGAATTTTAGTTATCAACTTATAAAATAATTCATGCCTAATTAAAAACAAATAAATTCTAATAAAAATAGATGACATAAATTTCTACAAAAGTGGAAAAAAAAAAGGTATTTGAGAAGTTAATTCAAGATCCCAAAATAATAATATACTAGGTTTTTGAAATAGGAGAGGGAATGGAAATAGAAATTATAATGATAAATTCTTATGAATAATAAACATAAATACATTAAAAAAAAAAAAAAAAAAAAATTCTTGCGGACCTTCCAATGGTGAGATGGGGTTATCCCAGTATTGTAGTATGACTCGCATTGTATCATTAACAATCGAAATATATTTGATAAAATAATTTCTAAGCTCCTTCCCAAACACATGGAAAGAATCTGTCCGACCTTCCAATAACAATAAATAAATTGTTTTATAGCTTTGTATTTCAAAAGGAAAATTCTCTGAAATTTCGCTGCAGTACCCTTGTACTTTGAGTACTTCTTTTTCTGATGAGTGATGACCGGCTTATTCATGGAACCTCTTAATTTTGCTCTCACCACGACCATGATTGTATTCAGAAAGTTACTGCGTTGAATGAATATTTTGACATAACTAAACTTGAAACAGAAAAGGGTATTCGTAAGATTAAAAGTCGAGAAAAAGGTGTGGGAAGTTCTACAAGAAATTAAGTTACAAGCCCAGAAAGAAAAATGCTAATTGGTGTGCAAGTAGTGCTTATGAAAACTAGGGCTTTATGAAAATTCATTGCTTTGGTTTGGTTGTTCTGTTGGGTGATTCGGCAAGAAAGAAACAATTTTATAAATTGTTTTCGAAGGAAGAAGACAGGAAGTAAATTGTTTGCCGCTTTAAATTGGATTTATAATGAATTATCTTTGTGTGGGTTCCGTGACCGTGAGCATCCCAACAAGTATACATCTTGGCCGGCCTCTTGAAAGCATGATTTTGCTGCTTTTGCTACAAGAAACCACAGAACTATACTCGATCGAAATTCGATCACCGAATGATTTTGTTATAGAAGGTGCAGTATGAAACTTATAAGAAATATTCAGATGACTATTTGTGGCACCATTGATGTTACGACGCCTGATTACTCATAACACAAGTTAAATTATATATTATAAGAACATAAATTTAAGAAATAATGAAAAAAATTTCTTGTGTAATCAAAGTAACATTACTTACTTGGAAAGTATTGATCTTTCAGCTGAATAAGCTCCGAAGAAAATCTGAAGAAATTGCTTGATCTTTCTCCTGTATACTTCTCAAATTCTCTTTGCAGCTTAAAACTTGGAATGAAAGTTATGTAAAACTTGCTTATTTCTGGTGTAAAACTGTAAATAAGTGAACTAAATAAACCAGCCAGAGGATTTATTATCTGTGAAGAGAAAATCTTTCATGCAATGTATGCATCGCATTCAATCGATAAGAAATCGCGTACATATTATATATGTAACACGACGCTTTTTGATTGGTTGAATATATGTACATATAGTGTATTAAACATTTTCTCTGAAACTTAATTTCATTTCATTTGCTATGCATATTTTATGTATATTTTTAATAATAAATTATTGCATACATTCCTTTGAAGATTAAATTAATAAAGCCAGTCAACATCCTTCTCCTTTTTAATTGGGTCAACATCAATACATAATGTAGGAATCTTCCTATTTAGGCTCTTGCACGTCAAAATGTAGCAAAAGATGGGGTGTGTTTATCATGTATGTATAGTATACAATTTATTTGTATCTTGCAATTTGAATGAAGGAGAGAAAAGAAAAAAATTGGACATTTTGAATAGAATTAAAAAAAAAAAATGAATCGTATTTTCATATCACAAATCATCCATACTTATATATTGGAATCATAAATTGAGAATTATGTTTCTAAAATACAAAAAATAGAGTAGGAGATAAAAAAGAATAAGAGGCAGTCGTCGCATTGATTTGCTTTAGAAGGATGACGCTTGTTTTCTGGAATGGATTTGGAGAATTTTTTTTTTCTTTCTTTTTTTATATTAACTGGATATGCCGGCCTCTAGTTTTTAAATTAGTTTACGTATTAATAGTTTTGTTTAGCTAAGCTGGCAAGTTTTATAATATTGATTTATTAAGAGAGAAAAAACAAAAGTGGCTCCTAAAGCAAATGTGAATGAAAATTTAGGGGAAATGGACATTGCTAAAGACAAGGTCAAACGAAGTCAATATTCTTCCAAATGGGAAACTAGCTTAATATAATTAGTAATGCTAGGTTTATAACTCAATCTCACAACCTTCTTTCACAACTCTCGATGTGGTATCTCGCAAACAGGCAAGCGTGACCTATTTATGAGTTGACTAACTACGATCTGTTACGTAAGGAGTTGTAAGAGAAGGTTGTGAGATTGAGTTGTAAGCCTAACATTACTCTAATATAATTGTCACTAGGGTAAAAAAACAAAAAAAAACAAAAAATTATTATTATTTATTCAAAGTAATACTCCCTTTTATTTCTTAATCAGATAGATTACATAAACATAAAATTTTGACACTGACCCCTAACTTTTCGTTTCCAACTAGGGCTGAGAAAAAAAAAAAATCTGGAAACCAAACTGAACCAGGAAACAAGACCAAAACCAGTTTTATGGAAAATCGGTTTCAGTTTCGGTTTTAAAAAATGCCCAAATCGATTTTCCGGGTCAGTTACTGGGTTAGTGCCCTTTTAACATCGATTAACCGAAACCGGTTTTCCCTAATTTAGTAAAAACCCCTAATTCCTAATTGACTACTTCTGACTAAAATTAAATCCCTAACACTAAACACAAACAGACTACCTTGCTCTCAAACTCGCCGCCTCCCTCATTTCTCCATAATCTCCAACTAGTCGCCGACTCGACATCTTCACTCTTCAATAACAAAAACGGAGGCTTCACAATCTTCATTCTTCATAGTCTTCACCGAATATCGATTGATGAGTTCACTCTTCGACGACAAAACAAAAGCTTCTTTGAGTCGACGCTCAAACTCACCGCCTCCCTCTATTCTCCATAATCTCCAACTAGTTGTTGACTTGCTGTCTTCACTCTTTGACAAAAAAAAAAATTGGAGGCTTCACAATCTTCATTCTTCACAGTCTTCACCGAACCTCAACTAACGAGTTCACTTTTCAACAACAAAAACATAAGCTTCTTTTAGTAAACGTTTAAACTTGTTTCCTCACTCCATTCTCCATAATCTCCAACTAGTCGCCGACTCGCCATCTTCACTCTTCGACGACAAAAACGAAGGCTTCACAATCTTCATTAATTCTTCACAGGCTTCACCGGATCTCGACAAACGTGTTCAGCTTTGACGACAAAAATAGAAGCTTCTTTGAGTAGACGACTGACGAGTTCTTGTGGCTAGATTGAGCTTCTGTTTTGTTGTTCATTTTGCATTTTTTGTGTTTGAGGTTAGTTCTCATTTGGGTTGATCTTGTTTTGTGAATTATGTTGTGGGTTAGATTTGTGTTGCTAGTGTTGCTACTCTTTGATTTCTTTCTAGCTGTGATAGTTTAGTGAGAGTCAATAAAGCCATATTCAATTACTAAGATTGAAACATATCCATATGCCAGTTGCTTCAAAAAGTGCATTGAAAAGGGAAAAAAGAGAAAGAAAATTACTGCTCATGATATATTTTATATTTTTACCCATTATTGGTTACTTAGAATCAATATGCTAATATTTGAAATTTTTCAATAACTAGAGGATTTGAATTTAGAGAATTTACCCAGTTTTACTTATTCTCTATAAGTATTGAGGTGCTGGTTTATATTTCAGTCTGGGGACCCTGTTTTGATACTTTTCATACGGTTTCTCTTGTGAGATTATATTTTGGGATTACAATTTGCAGATATTCATGCTAGATTCATAAGCTATAACATAGATTAATTTGAGTTGAGAGAAATGACTGCATGTAATCGATGAACAATGGTAGCAGAAAACAAAAATTTTCGCCCATCGATTACTCTAATTTCGCCAAGATTAGGGTCTTATATATATATATTTTACATGCTTAAATTGAAATAATAAAAATTAATACAAAGATTCAATTATACCTACAATTGAAGGCTCCGTCAATGTCTCTGAGTGTGATTTGCTACTGATTTGAGGATGGAATTGAACTCGCGTCGTCTACACAAAGATAGTACGCCAATGATCAAGAATTAATTTTGCTAAAATTAATTCTTGGCTTTAAGGAGTCAAGTAATGGAAGAGAGTGAACAGAGAAGAGAAGAAAAATTCTTTTGTCAATTTCAATGCACGGCCAGGGAATGAAAATTGTAGGTAAAACCTATTTTTACTTTCTTTAAATAATCAAGCAAATATCTCTTCCACCCCTCAAGTTTAGCAACAACCTAAACTTTAGGTATAAATGTATGTTAACCCTATTTAATTATTTTGTTAAAAATTAATATTAACTCTAATAATTAAATTTATAATTTTGCTAAATTACTCCAATAATAAAATTGGATATAGGCTATAACCTCAATAAATTTAATTACATAGCAAAATTACCAATATGCCCATTCATCTAAAAGACGAATATACCCTTCCAAAATTTACCATCCTTAAATTGTCGTCTAAGTGTGTGACTTGTAGGCTACTTATCATATCAATAGTGAGTAGTATCGCGATTGACACCAATACATCGTTTCACTACACATAGACCAAGATTGGCCCATAGTGAGGCATCATGGCTATTCGATGGATTCAGATTTAGCGAAATAGCTACCTATCAACGATATGGTTACCGTGCAATCAAATCATTTTAGCATCTATTATCTCATCGAGGCTGAGATACATAAATAGTGTCAATCTTAGTTATCCTCAATATCTTTGTATTCAATTACTAGACCAATGACTAGAATAATAAATTGGATTAAGCAACAATTCAATCTCATTGTGGCCACAACTTTAGTGTCATTGTCATTCACTGAATTGCGCAGTGAGATAACTTCTCCTATACCCGAGAGTGATGAATCTTTTGTCTATCCACCATAGTCTTGATACACTCCTTGATGTAGCTAATCACTACTATATTGATAACTCTAAATAGAACTATATTGGGCTAGTGTCAAACTACACCAATCGGTGCACAAGGTGCTCCGATGATCTCAAGTCTAAGGATCACATACACCACCATTTGTTAGAGGATTTATTCCATAGACCTTAAGGTTACCATCCATATGGAATCCTCTGGTAGGTCTGTCTAGTGAACTTGCCTACAACAAGCGCCCATGTGTTGCACCAGGTTGTCAGCAAACAACCTTGACAAGTGAGATCAGGAACTGCCTTTCGATAGGGTCGTTCAACACTATGACAGCCTTAGCAAATTATCCGTGTCCTTGGTCAGAATGATACTAGGGTTACGGACATTTCTAGAATGGTCTTCATATGTGATCATAGGTTCTCACTATCAAGATTTGAAACACCTGATGCCCTCTTCATGGTTTAACCATCCTAAGGACATATATCAATACATACAATTATGATTTACACGATATAGAATAAAATGTCTTCTATTGATTGATGAATATTATTATAAAGAGTCAATTCTACAATAATTGATTAGCTCTAGAGCACCTACTCTAACAATCTCCCACTTGCACTATAGCCAATCATTCATGTATTTAATACCAAATGGCCTTAAGAGCTTTTAATGCTTCTGCTGCAATAGAGGCTTTGTCAGTGGATCGACGAGATTTTCATCAGTATGCACTTCACTAATCTACACATCTTTCCTCTCAACCATTTCTCTGATGAGATGAAATCATTTGAGCATGTGTCTGGACTTTTGGTGAGACCATGGTTCCTTTGCTTGAGCTATTGTTCCATTGTTGTCGCAATAGTGACAGACTACTCGCAAGCATATGAAATTGCATAAGTAGTAAAGCTTGAGTAAACGAGTGTCGAATCCCAAGAGAATTACTTACCAAGTGCTAGATTAATCTATTTTATTACTATTTGATAAAACATAATTTTAAGAATAATTTAATGAAAAATAAAACAAACTAAAATCTAAACAAAAGCAAATTCGTATTAATACTTTGGTAAAAGGATCAATATGACTAAATGTAGGGCACAGATTTCAGACCAATTTAATCCTATGCATTGACAATTATTGCTAATCTAATTAAGCTTATTCTAAAGGCTAAACTCCCTAATATTTCACTAATTTTCTCTTAAACAATTAGCGAATTAACCCTTAAGCAACAACCCAAAAATATCTATAAAGTGGATTTAAAAGCTAAGGGATCATTAAGTTCTATGCAATTTACCAGGGCCTCATAGATTACGGTAACATATCTCTAATGTTCACTCAATCTATGGTTTTATTACGTTAGACTAATCAGGTTTCATCTATCAATCTCAACTGAACCTATAAAATCATTCAACTCTTGGGCCCTTAAGAATTTAAAGCATTACATACAATAATAAAACTTAGAATTAATGCTCAATTAAAATTAACAACAATAAAGTCAACAAATATTCATAAATACGGCTACATCTTTAGCCCTAGAAAAGGAATTTAGTTCATAATTGCAATACTAAAAACAACCATTGTATTAACAAACATGAGTTCAAGAAAGAAAAATAGAAAAACTTCTCTAATTGATGAATCAAAATTGTAAGAATTCTGATCTCCAAAATAGTAGCCACTCTCTCTCCTTCTCTAATCTCCCTAAAAACTAATTAAAGACCCTTATTTATAGTGCTAGGGATTGGAGGTTAATCAGGAAAGAATTAAATGCCTTAAACCATTTAGATTCGGACTAGGAAAATAACATAACCCAAACAGGCCTGCAATCTATCACTACGATGACAGAAATAGTCGATGGGATAATCTTTCTTTCTATCCCACAAGTCTCGAATCTTCAAAATTTTCAAATTCATTAATACAAACTTTGTAGCTCTTTGAATAAGCTTTCTAACACCACAAGAATAATCGAATTCTAATTTCTACAGCTCAAGTTATGATCAAAACATTGAAGCATACTCATCTTCAAGAATTACCAAGTCTTAAGTCTCATCTTCAACGCGTCATAACTTCCTCATTTCAATTCTGATTCTTGTACCGTTTCTTCCTACTCGTCACAATATCCATCGACATCATTCTTCTTCATTCAAATATCATTTTTAACCTGAAAATACTCAAAATACACCCCGTGATCTCATAAACCGTATTTATGAAATAATTAACTCAAATTTCACAATAAAAACATATTTTTCCACAAATAATCCAATTGACTCACTAAAAAAAATATGTATTTTCAAGCTCTTATCAAATAGACATATATTGGATCAACAATTGTGGAGACTATACCAAGTTCAATGATGAGGTTCTTAATCCAGATTGCTTCTTTGGTCATATCAGATAATATGATATACTTAGCCTCCATTGGAGAGTTCGCTACAATGCTTTGCTTGGAGCCCTTCCAGCTCACCGCACCCCCATTGAGACAAAATCAAAACTTGGATGGCGAACGATAATTATCTTTATTCGTTTGGAAACTAGCATCACTGTATCCTCTTACAGTGAGCTCATCTTCCCCTTCATAAACCAAGAACATATCTTTAGTCCTTTTCAGGTACTTAAGAATGTTCTTAACAGCTATCTAGTGATGCTCACCTAGATCTAATTGATATATACTATAAGTGTTTAATGCACATAAGACATCAATTCGAGTTCACAATATATCATACATGATGGATCCAATTACTGACACATATGGGATCCTCTTCATTCTATCTCTCTCATCTTGTGTTTTAGGACACATATCCTTAGAGAGATAGACACCATGTGACATCAGAAGAAATCCCTTCTTGCAATCTTCTATACTGAATCTCTTCAGTACCTTGTTAATGTATGTACTATGTCTTAGGCCAAACAACCTTAGTGATCTATCACGATAGATCTTTATTTCAAGGATGTAAGATGTTTTTCCTAAGTCCTTCATGGAGAAGTACTGGGATAACCAAGTCTTTACTAACTACAAATTTGGTATATCATTCCCGATCAAAAGTATGGTATCGACATACAACACCAGGAATGCCACTACAGTCCCACTTGCTTTCTTGTAAACACAGGGCTCATCTTCATTCTTGATAAACCAAATTCTTTTACGGCTTCATCAAAACGAATGTTCTAGCTCCTTAAAACTTGCTTGAGTCTACAAATGGACTTCTACAACTAGCATATCTTATTAGCTTGTCCATCAAGAATGAAACCATCGGGTTGTATCATATACACATCCTCTTCAAGGTTTCCATTCAGGAAAGCAATTTTGACATCCATTTACCAAATCTCATAGTCATGATATGCAACAATTGCAAGCATAATCCGAATGGATTTAATTATGGCAATCGGCGAAAAAGATTCTTCATAGTCAATACCATAAATTTGTTTAAAACCTTTAGCAACCAGTCGTGCATTATAGGTGTGCACCTTGCCATCCATGTCACTCTTCTTCTTGAAGACCCATTTACACCCTATGGGTTTTATCCCTTCAGGTGGATCCATCAGAGACTATACTTGGTTTTGGTACATGGAGTCCATCTTAGATTTTATGGCTTTAAGCCATTTAAAGGAATCTGGATCTAATATAGTGTCTTTGTAGGTTTTGGGTTCATTGTCTTGGTAGACCAATACGTCACCATGTTAAGGAAAACCATATCTCTTAGGCTTATGACACTCTTCCAGATCTACATAGCTCTTATGTTACTTGAGGTGGTTCACTTATATCAATAGATTGTGGAATAACCTCCTCACGATGTTCAACCACTTCCTATGGCACATCTTCCTGTCCTTCATTTAATGTATCTTGTGGTTTTAGACCTTCATCAAATTCTACTTTTCTACCACTAGTACTTCTTAGAAAAAATTTCTTTTCTAAGAAGACATCAGTACAAGCGACAAAAATTTTGACCTCTTTTGGATGGTAGAAATAGTATCCTTTGTTCTCTTTAGGATACTGCGAAAATATATGTTTGTAGGATTTCGAGCCCAACTTGTTCGAAGTCAATTTCTTGATATAAGTATCACAACCCCAAATCCTTAAATAAGACAGGTTGGGTTTTCGCCCACTATATAGTTCATATAGAGTCTTATCTACAGACTTTGACAAAGCACACAGTTCAATACGTCAGTTGCAGGCTCTAAGGCATAACTCAAGAATGATGCAGCTAAAGCACTTAAACTCATCATGGACCTAACCATGTCAAGCAAGGTCTTATTCCTCCTCTCAGACACTCTATTGTGTTGGGGTGTGTACGGAGGGGTGAGTTGTGATACTATCCCACATTCCTTTAGGTATTTAGAAAAAACCTGAGCTCAAGTATTTACCTCCTTGATTCGATTAAAAAGCTTAAATACTTTTATACAACACATTTTGTACTTTATTCCTGAATTCTTTGAATTTATCAAAGGCTTCAGATTTATGTGTCATAAGTTACACATAACCATATCTACTGAAATCATCAGTAAATATGATGAATTATGAATATCCACCTCTAGCTTTAACTGTTAGTGGACTGCATACATCACTATGGATGATGCTTAACAATTCAATAACCCTTTCATTTTGTCCTATGAAAGGTAACTTGGTCATCCGCCCTAAAAGGTATGACTCACATACCTCAAATGATTGGAAGTCAAAAGGGTCAAAAACTCCATCCTTTTGAAGTTTTGCAATACAAGGTTGATTAACATGACCCAATCTACAATGCCAGAGGTATGTTTGGTTTCAATCGCTATGTTTAGCTTTCTTAGTTTAACACTAAGAATATCTTTATTGTTTAAATCGAGAACATATAATCCGTTATATAACCTTGCAATTTCAAATGGAATACCATTCAAACTAAAGGATAACAATCCATTAGAAATCTCAAAACGATATCCTATATTATCCACAGCAGATACTGAAATAATATTTTTGGGAATTGAAGGTACAAAATAACAATTATGAAGTTCCAATAACAAGCCCGTAAAGATAAACAATAAGTCCTTACGGTTAATGTGCTAATGTGCTCCATTTCCAATTCGTAGGTCCAATTCTCCCTTCGTAAGCAATCTACTTTACCTTAGTCCCTACACATTAGTACAAATATAAGTACCACATCTTGTGTCAATGACCCAAGATGTTGAAGGAGAAAAGTTAATCTCAATCATATACATACCTAAAGTTAAAGCGTCTGACTTCTTCTTGTTTGCAAGGAAGCCTTGAATGTTTCCTCCAGTGGCCAGGCTTGCCACAATAGAAGCACACTACCTTCTTACCTTTCCCAACGCCACCCTCAGGTTTGAAAGCATCTTGTCCTTTAGGCTTAGGCTTGGGATTGGCCTTGGCCTTTCCCTTTCCTTTACTAGTAGCAACCAGTAAAACAAGCTTGGACCTTTTCATGTCCTACTCTACAGTCCTCAGCATGTTCAGAAGCTCAAACAGAGATTTCACCATCATGTTCATATTGAGTTCATTATGAATAGTGAAAAAGAGTTAGGTACTGACTACATAATTAAATCCACTTGTAAGTTTGAATCCCACCCAAACTCCAAAGTCTCAAGCCTCTCCATGTACTCAATATCTTGAGTGCATGAGGACCAACTTGGGCTCCCTCAGTGATAGACTCCTAAACAATGCACTCAATACCTTATACCTCTCATGTCTAGCATTTCCTTCGAAAAGCTCCTTGAGGTGCAAAATCATGATAGCAACATCCATATTCTCATGCTGCTTTTGCAGCTCAGGTGTCATCGATGCTAGTATAATGCACTGAACATTATCAGCATCATCAAAAAACTTTTGATAAGTGTCATTTGCTTCTTGAGTGGCATAGGATCAGGCTTAGTCATATAAGGCTTGTCAAGGATATATAATTTCTTTTCGGACTTCAGTACAATCCAAAGATTTCGATATTAGTCTAAGAAATTAGATCCATCCAGCTTGTTTTCTTTCTCGATTATTGATCACATGTTGGTATTGCTCATTTTGATGAATCTACAAATGCAGAAAAGTAAAAGTCATTAGAATGTTCATTATTATTTAATAAGGTCTTTGTTAAAAATGTTTCCACTATTTTTCTCAAGCCAATATCCATCGCTATTAACTCAGGAAAGCTTGTTGGCTTTCCTAGTGGATTAAAATCCCATCTAGCCCATTTCATACCTTTGTTTTGGCGAGCAAGACAAAATGGGTTGATTAGGTAGGTCAACAAACGTAATCCACATTAATTGATAGCTCTCACTACCAACCTCAAATGTGAAACAAGCTAACAAACTAATCATATAATTCAATGGCTGAAGCCATCGTCCTCAAGTGTGTTTCTCAGTATTAGTAGAGTGGACACTACACGTCCCCATGTATAATGTGTACTTCTCTACTATGCCTATAATATGCTTATCAACCTTCGCTTTGGCGAACAAGGAAAATATATCATTTAAGTCGACCCATCACCATTAAGGAAAATTCCAATGAAATCGATTCTCCCACTGGTAGAAGTGTACCATTTACTTTGGTGAACAAGGTTCTGACGAACAGTGATTTGATTAAACCCATGATGATAGAAGGTGTACGTATGACTTACTTTATTTGAGGGTTTTATTTTATGTCTCACCAATTTTATCTTTATTAGCATTTTATAGTCATAACATACACCCTCAGCATGCATTCTAAGCATTTAAGGAAACGTACCGATACATGGCCTAACTAAAACCAATTTCCTCGAGCCTAGAGGAATTGGTGGGTTACCTAGGAATCCTGTAATAAATATCTTGAGTCTTTAAATATGATCGCTTCGTCCTTACTCCATCTTCAAGTACATTACAAAATACATCATATTAAATTTACAGAGAAATTAATTCTACACTAATTTTACATCAATAAATTTAAAAACCTTGAGTTACATTTGAGAGGAATAAGACGAGAAGAGAATATACATCGAGAAGGGAGGAGAAAGATAGGGCACATAGGCTCTATTTAAAATATTTACAATCATACATACCCAACAATATATTTTAAAACATTCATCATAGGTCTAAGGCTCATGTACCAGACACCATACAATTTTTCAAATAAGAATTATTGCATACATTTAAAATAATCAATTTTGAATTGGGTGGGTTGATTTATAAAATTACCCTCTTGAATTTGCAGAATTACACATAGGTCCAGCATTAGAAAAATGCTATAGTAGCATTCATACTGCGACATAGTTTTATTATGTCACGGCTTGGCGCAGGAACAAATATGCGCCTCGACGAAGTTTTATATCACCATGGCACAAATCTAGCAACTCATGCACTGATAATGTATTCGCGCTGTGGCGTAGTTTATTATATTGCAGCAAGATCATGCAATTTTACAATTTGACATGCTACTTCGTCATTTTTGTGCCATGGCATAGTTTTATAACACTGCAACCCAAATGTGCATTGCGTTATTTTACGACGCTTTCACACTGTGGCGAAGTTTTATTTCGCTGCGGTTGAAATTGCGCAATTATGCGATCACATAACATAATCATGCTGCAACGAAGTTTTATTTCACTGCCACCTATTTATGCGGTCTAATCACTCAACATATCCCGCGATCAAGTTGTGGTGAAGTTTTATTTTGCTACGGCGCGTTTATGCATTCCAGGCTTATGAAGCTCAACGCCATGGTGTAGAACTGTGTTGTAGCATAAACTGCAATTCCAGAATACCGTTCATTCGCACATAATACAAAATTGATCCAATGTGAATTCCTCAACAAATCAATTTATACTTTAATCAATTAAGTAATTTAACATATTGAAAAACCTAAACATGCAATTTCTAGCTATACATTTAGTTAATCAATCATAACGATATAATTAAAATATATATAATAAAAAACCTAGGCTCTGATACCACTATAAGTAATCGATGGAAAATGGCAGCGGAAAACAAAAATTTTTGCCCATCGATTACTCTGACTGTGCCAAGATCAGGGTCTAATATATATTGAAATAATAAAAATCCATACAAGGGTTTGATTATTCTTGCAATTGAAGGCTCCGTCAATGTCTCTGAATGCGATTCGCTACTGATTCAAGGATGGAATTGAACTCACGTCGTCCACACGAAGACAATATGCTTATGACCAAGTTTAAATTTTGCTAGAATTAATTATTGGCTCTAAGGAGTCAAGTAATGAAAGAGGTGAATAAAGAAGAGAAGAAAAATTCTTCTCTCAATTTCAATGCACGGCCAAGGAATGAAAATTGTACGTAAAACCTATTTTTGCTTTCTTTAAATAATCAAGCAAATATCTCTTCCACTCCTCAAGCTTAGCAACAACCCAAACTTTAGGGATAATTTCATTTAAGCTCTATTTAATTATTTCATTAAAAATTAAAATTAACTCAAATTGTTAAATTTATAATTTTGCTAAATTACTCCAATAATAAAATTAGACATAGGCTACAACCTTAGTATTTAATTACACAGCAAAATTACCAATATGCATATTCATCTAAAAGATGAATATACCTTCCAAAATTTACCATCCTTAAACTATCTTTTAGGTGTGTGACCTGTAGGCTCCTTATCATATCAGCAGTGAGTAGTATCGCGATTAACTCCAATCATTCATCTCACCACACATAGACTAAAATTGGCCTCTAGCAAGGCATCATGGCCACTCGATGGATTCAGATTTAGCGAAATAACTACCTATCAATGATATAGTTACTGTATAATCAAATCCTTTTATCATTTGTTATCTCATCGAGGCTTAGGTATAGAAATAGTGTCAACCTCAGTTATCCTCGGTATCTTTGTATTCAGTTATTGGACCAATGACTGGAATAATAAATTGGATTGAGCAACAATTCAATCTCATTGTGGCCGCAACTTTAGTGTCATGTTCATTCACTGAATTACGCCATGAGATAACTTCTACCATACTCGAGAGTGATGAATCCTTTGTCGATCCACCACAGTCTTGATACATTCCTCGATATAGCCAATCACTACTGTATTGATAGCTCTAAATAGAACTATGTTAGGCTAGTGTCAAACTACACTAATCGATACACAAGGCATTCCGATGATTTCAAGTTTAAGGATTACATGCACCACCATTCGCTAAAGGATTTATTCCATAGACATTGGGATTACCATGCATATGGAATCCTCTGAGGTTTGTCCTATGAACTTACATATAGTAAGCACCCGTATGTTGCACCAGGTTATCGGCAAACAATCTTGACAAGTGAGTCAGTCACTACCTTTCGATAAGGTCGTTCAATACTATGATAGTCTTACTGTATTATATGTGTTCTTCGTCTGAATAATACTAGGGTTAGGAACATTTCTAGAATGGCCATCATATGTGATCATAGGGTTCTCACTATCAAGAATTGAAACACTTGATATCTTCATCACAATTTTACCATCCTAAGGACATATATCAATACATACAATTATGATTTACATGATATACAATAAAATATCTTTTATTGATTAATGAACATTATTACAAAGAGTCAATTTGACAATAATTAATTGGCTCTAGGGCACCTATTCTAACAATGACCACTTGTCCTTATTCTCTGTCAATATTTAAGTGCTGAATTTATATTTGGATTTGGGGATCCCCTCTTATGAAACTTTTTGTTTGGTTTTGTATTGAATTAATCTCTTATTTGAATGATATTGTAGATGTTGGCAACTGGTGACAATGCTCATGCTTGTCAGACTTTGAGTAACATTCCATCACCAATTTTGACACCTACAAATGTGGTTGCAACTCCAAATACTTACACGGCACCAGTGCTACATCCAACCCAAAAACATGGGTCATCTATTAGTCAAAGGAATAACACTTCGGAAATGTGGAATCACTTCACCAATATTGATTTGAGAATAAAGATGATGCCACTACATCATGTAATTATTATGGGAGTGTTCTAGCTTGTCTAAGTAAGAATGGAACAAGTTGTCTACGTAATCATTTAAGTATGTGAAAAAAGTATCCATTGAATGTGGTTTTGAAAAGAGACATAAAAGATTAGTGTTTCAACAAGCACAACAGGCACGAGATTAGTCAAATAGCTCTCCACAATCTTCACTTTTGACATGGAAATTGGAATAGCATGTGATTAAAGAGGCTATAGCTAAAATGGTCATTATTGACGAGTTACTGTTTAGGATTGTTGAGCGTGAGGGACTTCGAAACTTGGCATAGCCAGGGTTTCAAATTAATACCTAGCCAAACAACAGTTGGTTCAAACTGTATTAAATGTATAATGAAGAGTGTCAAAAGATGAAGAAGTTCTTTGCTAAATTTTCTCAAAGTGTTTGTCTCACCACGGATACATAGACAAGTTGTTAGAACCTCAATTATATATGTCTAACAACTCACTAAATTCATGATAAGTGGGTTTTACAAAAAAGGATTATAAACTTCTATCCAGATAGTAGTCATAAAGGTTTAGTGATTGACAAGGCAGTGAAGAAGTGTTTGCTTAAGTGGGGTATTTCTATGGTTTTCACAATCACTGTTGATAATTCAAGCTCCAATGATGTTGGAATAAGCTATCTAAAGACTCGGTTGGCAAGTTAGAGGGGAGTTTCTTGGATGGTGACTTCCTCCACATGAGATGTTGTGCTCATATATTGAGTTTAGTTGTAAAAGAGGGGTTAAAAGATATGGACAACTCCATATTCAGCATTCGTTTGACAGTGAGGTACATGAGACCTTTTCTAGCAAGGTTATAAAGATTTAAGGAGTGTGTTGCAAAAGAAAAAATTGAAAGTAAAATTCAATTGGTTCTCGATGTTAAAACAAGGTAAAACTCCATATACTTGATGTTGGATGTGGCATTTAAAATTCTAGAAAGCTTTTGAGTTATTGGAAATAGAAGATAGTAAATTTACAGATGAGCTTATTAGTGGGGAAAGGTCTAGGGGTTTGCCTACATGAATTTTTTGGGAGTATGCATGGTACTTCTTACATTTTTTGAAAGTCTTTTATAATGCTACTCTATGTGTCTTTGGCTTACTTTATGTCTCCAGTAATGCTTACATGTGAGACATTTTTGGCATTAGGTTGAAGATTTCTAAATGGTGTACAAGTCATAATCTTGGATTACGTAATATGGCTCTAAGGATGAAGGGGAAATATGATAAATATTGGTTAAATATTGATAATATCAACCGCATGTTATTCATTATAGAGGTACTAGACCCGAGGCACAAGTTAGAATATGTGGGTTGGGTAATTAATAAGTCTTTTGATGTTGCTCTTGTTGATAGGTTGAAGACAAAAGTGAAGGAAGTTTTGATGTCTTTACTTGAGCAATATAGTTAGTTTAAGGTGGTCCCTAGTGCGTAGCCAAGTGAGTAGTCTCCAGTTGCAATTCAGATTGATGTTCATGCTGTATATCTTGACAATAAGAAGTTTATGAAGGTTATGTATCAGGAGAAACAGGTTGGAAAATAAGTTGTGAATCACAAAACAAAGTCGAACAAATATTCAATGGATGATTGTAAAGATGACAACAACAAGAGCTTTGATATCTTGCAATGGTGGAAGTTAAATTCAACAAAATATGGAGCTTTGTTTATGATATCACTAAAGTATTGACTATTTCTATCTCTACAGTTGCATCTGAGTCAGCTTTTAGTACAAGGGGTCATGTATTGCATCCATTTCGTAGCTCCCTCACTCCTAAGATGGTGGAGGCTCTTATATGTACACAGGATTGGATTCGAGTTTCACGTGTACCATTTATCATAGAGGAGAGCTTGGATAAATTAACAAAAATTGAGTTGGGTAAAAATTTTCCCTTTTAATTTTTTGGTTATGTATTTGTTGGCTTTGTTAAATATATTTTGCAAATATAATTTATCTAATGTGCTAGTCCAATTTTTTTGTAGAATTTTCGTGTTTCGAATTGGAAAACACTCATCCTCATCTAGATGATTGAATGAAAACCCAATATTTGAGATATATTACTTTCAATTTATGTAAGTTAAATATGTCCAATATATGAGGTTTGTTTTTGCTAATTTAAAACTAAAGTCTTGTTTTTTGTTTGCTCTGATACTTATTGTCTCTACTTGTAACATAATTACCTCTATGATGCTTTGTTCCTTTGTTTTAATTATGTTTTGAATTCTGATCTTATTAATTATTGTTCCTTTACTGTTAATTAAATTATTGTTGTGGACATAATTAACTCATGAATGTACCTTTTTTAACTGATGCAAGTGCTCATAATCAACTGATGTAACTTCTTTTGTTCATAACATAATTTTATGTTTCTTATTTTCTTCAGTTAGCATGCCTGCATCATTTGTGGGTATTGAATTTTATTGTAGTTATTAACTTGTCATGTATTACTAATTGTGGTTGACTGCTTGTGTTGTGCCAAAGTGTTTACACCAATTTCTTCTATTTGATTTTAACCTCTTTAGTCTTTCCCTTTTATTTTGTGGAATAGCATTAGTAGTGGCAGAGTTGGGAGTGTCATTTTTGAGGAATTGCAATGCAATGACAGATTTAGTTTTGTCATTTTGAAGAATATGAATTGGCAGCAGCAGGCTTAGCTATGTCATTTTGAGGAGTTGTGTTATGCCCAGGAAAATGAAGGGCTGACGTGGAAAGGTCACGTGAAGGGTGACCTGCTCCCGTCAGAGCAGCATGCACACGTCAGACCTGCCAAGTGATATGGAGCCCACACGTGTCCCTTTTTCTGCAACAACTCGTGCGATGTCAGCTTGGGAAAAGGGAAATGGGACGAAGCCGATATCTGGGACAATCACACATGGGAAATGCGATGGGATAGGGACGCTGGGAAAGTCTGATATATGGGAGCCCACACTGTCCCTTTTTCTCGCAACAACTCGTAACATGTCGCGCTGGGAAAAGTGGGAAATGTAAATGCAGTCTGGGACATATCTCGACAATCACATGGGATAAGTGGGACGGGATAGGGACAAATGGGAGTCTCATATATGGAGCCCACACGTGTCCCTTTTTCTGCAACAACTCGTGCGATGTCAGCTTAGGAAAAGGGAAATGGGACGTAAAGCCGGATTACATCTTGACAATCACACCAAACCATGGATTTAGTGATGATTAGACGCTTGAGTCTGATATAAAATGAAGAAGACCCCTTCATTAGGGGGATTCGGCCATTTTTCATACAACAAAAGAAATCTCCCTCTCCTGTAATCATTTTTGACTTTTTCATCTTATGTAAGTCAGCTCGCAACCGCGACCTGACACACACTAATATCAATACAAATCAGTGGACGTAGGACTTGCTACCTTAGCATCCGAACCACTTAAAAAACTCTCTTTACCTTTATTTTGGTTTTATATATTTCATTTTCATGTGTATTGAACAGCCAATCAACGTTATACACGTGAGAATTCGTTGGTGCTTAAACCGAGCATCAACAAGTTGCATGATTTAGTTATGTCGTTTTTAATTTTTGCCTATGTACATTTGTATGGTTTGGGCTCCCTTTTAGTATTAATTATTATACTATATAGTTCAAAAATTTTTGACCATGTACTGTCACAAATTTTGTATTACAAAACCAAATTTGAAAGAGAAAACAACAAGAAATTGGGACTTAAACTTACTAAATGAATTTTTTAAATAAAACCGATTCAAAACCGATTAACCGGATTATTAACTGAAAATCCGGATCAGTTATTAACCAGCTCAAGCAATATTTCGAACCGGTTTCGGTTTGTAATATTGCTTAAATCGAAAAACCGATTTGGTTTGAAAATGCCACATCCAGTTCGGTTAACCGGTTTTTTGCAGCCCTATTTCCAACAATCAAATATATATATATATATATACACTTTAAATTGATATGTTTAGGCACAAATATAGGAATTAGGATCATAAGAAATATATGAGAATGGTATTGAATAAATTTAAGCATTTTGTAGATTTTCATTTTGATAGTTAAAGTTTATCCCGGTTTTGGGCCTTGTAACAAGCCTAAGACAAAATGGGCCTTATCGTATCTTATAAAAGCTGGGTGATCTAAATAAGGGAAGTGATTTTTAATCATTTTGTGGATTTTAATTTTGATGGTTACTGTTTATCTAGTTTTTGGGCCTCAAAATGGGCCTTATTGTATCTTACAAAAGCTGGGTTATTTAAATAAGTGATTTTTAATCCTACCTTTTTATTATGTCAATAGCTCCACACTTTTTTTTTTTTTTTTAACACAATATTAACTGTTAAAAAACATATTATTGATTTTAAATAAACTCCTATATATATTGCACAAACTTTAACTTTAACTTTACAAATCCGTTGAAAAATTGTTCTTTTGGCTAAATGCTATCACAATATTCGTTTTATTGGAAACGTATAATCAATATATTTAACATAGAAAAATAGCCTGAACTAATATTTGGGAAAAGAGTGTACAGTAAAGACAAATATTTTAAAGGCGTTTTTGGTTTTAATTGGGTACAAAAAGATATTTTAAAAAAGAATAATGTTATACATACAAACTGTTTTGCACAAATAGTAGCGGATCTAAGATTTTTGCCCCGTGGGGCCTCCCGGCTCTGCCATTATTTGCCAATCAACTAGTGTAAACTTTTAAAAAACCGTCAAACCTTGAACAGAGGAAATAATACACATATTAATCAACTGAAAGGAAAGAATGTAACGACACAATACTTTTTTACTTGAATAAATTTATGAGAAGCAAAACTTTAAGGATATGTGTTAAAAATAACATCTAATTCACAAAGAAACACAAAAGGAAATAATACACATATTAATCAACTAAAAGGAAAGAATGTAATCACACAATACTTTCCTATTTGAATAAATTTATGAGAAGCAAAACTTTAAACAAATATGTTAAAAATAACATCTAATTCAGAAGGAAACATAATAAAATTTTTACGTGGAAAGATCTCTTCAATGTGAAGAGAGCAAAAAATCACGGGAATCTAATGATCTACTTAAATCCAATATAATCAAAAGCGTTTACAGTAACCACAATCCACCAAAAGTATTCCATACAAATTTAGAACTCAATCACCAAAGAAACAATCAAATACATCAAGTTGTATAACTCCAAATCCAACTATTAAAATCAAAACTCAACCATTTAGATTAAAAGTCCATACGTCCTCTAACAAATTATAACATTGATATTGATATTAATAAATTATTTAAGACTTATGTTCTTTTTCAAGGGATTTAGAAATTAATCTCTTTGCTATTTGCTAAGCTTTTAAATGAGATATGCATAAAGAAAAAAAAAAAAACAATTAGATTGTATGATAAGGGTCTTATATATATATATATATATATATATATATATATATATATATACACACATATAAGGTCTTATATATAGTATATATTAAACAAAATTGATTTAATATAAAAAATACTAGTAATTGCGAAAACATTGCATACAAATTTCTATGGTATATGTAATTATATATATAACATGTTTGGTAGGAAAAAAAAAAAAAAAAAGTAGATATTTTTTCATTGTTTCATTGGTGTATCTTCCATTGGATTTGATTAATATTATTATTATTATTATAGTTTATTTTGGTTTTGTTCGTTAATATTCTTCACAATCTAGTCATAAATCTATCAATATAATGAATTTTATATCGAATCTAATAACTAGCTCTAGATTTAAAAAAAAAAAAAAAAAAAGAATAAGCATCTAATCTATATAAAAAAAATAAAAGTATATATAATTCATCATTTTTCATATGAACTTAAAGAACGGGACCCAAAATTCATGGATTGAGCTAATATCTTTGAAAGCTTGGTCACAAAATATTAAATAATTAGATTTTTTTTTTTTTTTTTTTTTTAATTTGAGGCCTACCCTTACAAGGCTTGGGTTCTCCCCTGACTACAAAATAATGCGACAACTATGGTTGTTTGACATGTAATCTCTTTTAAATATTTAATTTGTTTTTAATTTAAAATCATGCAATTATCTTAAAACACTTTCACTTTGTATAAGTAAGTTTGTATGTAAAGTATTATCTTTTGAAAAATGAATGAGGTATTCTAAGTAAATGAGAATATTGGTAAATCATGCTAGGGTCAAAAATCACTTCCCTCTAAATTAACACCACAGCCCAAGCCTGGTTAATCAAAACCCAAAATGTTATAAAAATAAAAATAACCTCTGCGTGTGGCACACTACTTTTCCACTATGTTATCCTAAAAAGCAAAAAATGCATTTGTTTTAATATTCTTCAAAATTCAATCATATTTTATTCAACTAGAGCATTAACAATTACATTTCTCAATAAAAGTCTTAAAATTAATAAAATACCCCCATCCACCCAAGCCACTATCACCCACCAATAGCCACCGCCATCGCTAGCCACCATCGTTGTTGTTGCTAGTTATCACGACGCCATAATAACACATGACAGTCGTGTGTCGATCTATCTGTTTCTGATCAGATCTACAACTAAAATTTAGTTTTTCATGACTGTCATATCTTGACTGTCATTGATGGCTATATTTAAAAAAATACATTTGTAATTTAGAACAAGATAATAAGGCCTATGGTTTCATTTACAAATGCACTTAATAGTTTATTAATTTTCAATATGACCCCTGAATAAGGGTCAAAGAAGTACACTTTTTGTTGTGTCACATGTGGATATTCCACCACATGGCATAGATCAAACATAAAAGAGACGCGTTAGTATCATAGACAGTTAGACACTCTCCTAAACTCAAAAAATTGACACTTAGACCCAAATACTACAGAAACTACGCTCCTAGACTCCTTGCCATTAAAATGATCGTTTGATTGGACGTTGACGCTTTTTAACAAGTCAAACAAGTCCAACGTCCAAATAAATGTTCATTTTTAACGTAAGGGGCCTATGCAGTAGTTTATGTTTTTCGAGTTTCAAAGAGTGTATATAACATTAAGGTATTAAACCATATTATTAGAGTAAAAAAGAAAAAAAAGATAAGATCAAGAACATGAAGACCAAATACGTAATTTGAATTACCCACAAATTGATGTTGTTTTCTAGATCAAGTAAACTTGGTAAACGACTTGTGAAAATAAATTGGGAGGTAATTTTGTTAAAGGTTCAACTCCAACAAATATTGATGATGGTTGAGGAAGAACCATCATCAATATGTAGAATCAGTCGTGAAGAAATATACCAACAAAATATGTAGTTGCTTTCTTTGTGCTTGTTTGATATCTAAAAGTGATTTAACTGAGTAGTGGACATTTAAACGTTTAGGGAAATGTAAAACTTGAAACCAAGTGGATTTGGTACGAAGAATATTAGATAAACTACCAACAATACAGTTGAAACTATTTGAAACCTATGACTAGTATATTGTATAATGGGAAATTTTCTATAGCAATTAAATATTCTTTGAGTTCACAAGTGATTGACGTCAAAATCCCAAAATCCACAATAGCGGTAAAATTCTCAACAGGGAAAGTTTATATATATATATATATGCTGCATTTATTGAAATTTGAATATGTAAAATTAAAGAATTTCAACAACAAAGGTATTCCTTAATAGAATAAGAAATAAATTGAAGTAAATAATGTTGGGAATTGTCCCAACATCAATTTTCCAGGAACTTAAGTCGGGTACTACAAATATTATATATTATCACAAGCATTCATGTCATGCAAGCATAAGCAACCAATGTTTTAGCATATAACTTTAAACAAGAATATTAAAATCAAATGTTTTATTTTATGTTTGATTAATCTTAATGAACTTAATTAATTAATTATTGATCTTAAATCGGCTTAAAGAATGGAATTAGATTCTTCATCCAAGGGTGAAGCTGCGGAATTCAATTCCATTCCTAGTTTGAATAATTAATTAATCTATTGTTTTAACAGTATATGAAACATCCTAAGCCTTTTTTTTTTTTTCAATCTCTTTTTAGTGAAATTTTTATTTTATTAAAATGTAATAGTAAAACAATATATCACATGTTTATTTTAATTAGATAAAAATCATTGTATTTTTAAATTTCCTTAAATTAAGAATTATCGTTTATTTTAAAAGTTAAATAATATAGAAGTACCTTAGATAGAGTAAAACATGTCTATGATAATTTTGTTGAGACTAGAGAAACTTATTACTTTATACAATTTCCTATTCTAAGTGGGTTAGATTTATGGGTTTGGGTAAAATTCACCCTCAAAAACTAACTCAAGGGAGGTGAAAGTCCAAACACGTATGTACGTCACAATAGTCTACTAAATTGGCGATGCGGAACAAAATACAACTTCTAACAAGAATCACAACTAGTTAACATAAGTTGGATATTGTTTAAAGAGATTTATATATTTATTATTTGGATTAAATTAATCTAGTTTCTTTTAGTTGGATAGAATCTAAATTATATTTAAGTTGTAATATTGGGTTTTGTGTTCTATTTTAGATTATATATGTTATGCCTAGAAAAGTAGCGTTGATGCAGGGCCCTGTCAGCGTAAGTAGTCAGACCTCGGGAAGGTCCTGTAGTCGTTCAGACGCAGCCACGTTGCGTGGTGACGTGAGCAGAACACTTCTGCTAATGTAGTGGGTGTGCACCAGAATGGCAAGAAGCTGAAAGCGTTCCACGTGTCTAATCCCTGCACATGTCGTGCAAATCCCTCGAAGTAGGTAAAAGATGGGACACAAGGAAAGATCTGCACGGCAACCTGACCCACTCCCAGATTCAACAATCATTATCTCAATGTATCCCACTATAAATAGAGAGTTCTTATCCCGTTTGTGGGATTAGCTCATTTTTACTCTGTAATAGCTTACTCTCTCTCTCTTTCTCTCTCCCTCATATTGTATTCTCAATACTCTAAAGTCAGCTCGCTAGCCGCGACCTGATCCTTCAAATATAAATACAATATCAGTGGACGTAAGATTGACTTGTTTAAGCATCCGAACCACTTTAAACATTGTTTCTCCATTTTTACACTCTTAATCCCTCACTCACGTGTGTCTCCTGAGTCAATTCAATGTTTCCCACGTGCGAGTCGTTAGTGTCAAAATCAAGTATCAACAATATATGATCATCCTCTATTCAATAATCTTAAATTCACTTTAATGTTTCTATTAACTATTTAAAAACTTAAACACAACTTTGTCCAAATACTCTTAATCAATTACATTACACCAATGATTTTCTACTGCAATTACATCTTTGTATTTTGTTCAGGTAAAAATTCATATCAAGTGAGTATACTTGTCCTTTCCAAAAAAAAAAATCACAAAATTTCAATTAAAATTATCAACTAATTCGAACTGTCCCCCTTTTTTCAAACTATGATATCTGATTCATCAAAATTATCGTTATTGAATACTCTTTAGAACATATGAGGCAACCCAATCCTCACTTTCAAGTTTCTAAAACTTTTCTTTTTCTTTCCCCAACAAAGTTGGCATATTTTCTTTTCACATCTAGGAATTATATATACAAACAATATATATTTTTGTCGAAGTCAATCTCTAAAGTCCATTCCATCCCATTGATCAAATAGTTCCTCAGGAAAAGAAAGATGCCAATTCGTGCTCATGGCACGGTCCACCGCAAATATCCAATATAAATTATGTTTTCATTGTTGTTGCAATAGCTTCTTCTTCTACCTTTGAGCTGCATCAGGGAGAATCTAAGCAGAAGAAGAGACAGATTGATCGATGCTTGAGAAATTTTATCTTTAAGGTATTTATTTTTCTAAACCTTTTCATTTAATTAGTTACCTACGTATCGACAGGATTCCAGTTTCAAACTCAAGTTCGCAAATTGAGTTCGAAGATTTCTGGATTATTTAAAATATGTATATATAGCTAGCTAGCTTACCTTGATATATTTTTTATCATTAAAAACTTTGAATTTTGACAATATTGCATCATCTTCAAAGTGCTACTGAATTATGCTTTCTCTAATGTTCTTCAAAGGCCGAAATGGATTAGCATGAGTCTTTCATTGTCATTTTTATTTATTTTTCCCTATTTATTTAACATTTTCTTTTTAATTTTTTGAACTAAATCCTCAGGGAGATACCATAAGGTAATCAAAAAGCAAAGCACAACATTTTGATTAAATCGTTTAAAAAGAAGAGAAAAGAAAAATAAATAAATAAATAAATAATCTCACTTCGTGCTCTATTCTGATAATAATTTTCTCATCACAGTCATTTTCAAAGATTTTACTTAGAGGATGGAGGCAGCAATGATCGAGCAAGCAGCTGGTGCAATGGTTGCGCCGGCACTAAAAGGAGGAAAAAACATGTTCAATTGTTTGAAGCAGAAGCTCGGTTATGTGAAAAATTTGAGCCAGAATTTTGCCAAGCTTGAAGAGGAAGAAAGAAATCTATGTGTAGAAGAGGCAGACATCAAAACACAGGTTGATAGAAATAAATTTAAAATGGAGAAGACTCACAAATGTGAAACCTGGCTAAGTGATGTGGAAAAGATGAAGGAAGAGATCAAGGAGTTGCAGATTGAGTATCAGAATATCCGCAAATGTGTGTGTGGAGTATGCCCGTTGTTGAGATTCCTGAAGCTTGGTAAACGAATAGTGGAAAAAACAGAGGAGATTGTCTGTTTAAAGAATAAAATTGGGCAAGTTCAAGTAATGGTTGAGAAAGGACTAGCTCCAATCATCAGAAGGCGTGCCAAGAAAATTGAAGAGTTCCCATCACTTAATGAACATGTAGAACTGTTGCAAGAATATCTCAGAGATGTCAAAATAAAGACAATCTGCGTATGGGGGCCTCCGGGAGTTGGGAAAACTACAATAATAGAAAATCTGCATGAAGCAGTTGGTAAATTATTTGATGTAGTTTTCTGGGTAAACGTAAACCCTGATGGAAATGTCAGAGATGTGCAGGAAATACTTGTGAGGCAGTTAAATCTAAAAGCGGATGAACAGAACAATGACCAAAGAGCGGAAATGATATCTGAGGAGCTGATGAATAAAAGGTATGTGTTATTTTTGGATGGAGTTTCTTCAGAGATTAATTTGGAAGAAGTAGGGATTTGTGAGGAGCATGAAGCAAGGAAGGTGGTGTTTGCCTGTAGAGACAGAAATATATGCTGGCAAACGGATGTCGATATCAATATTCGGAGATTATCGGACGAGGACGCTGGAAAGTTATTCTGGAAAATAGTTGGAGTTCATTTGAAGGAAAATCGAAACATCAAGCCAATAGCAAGATTAATAATCAATGAGTGTGGTGGGATGCCAAATATGGTTAAGATCATCGGAGCTAGCTTGAAAAATGTGAATGATCCAGCCATATGGCGCTCTTTTTTGAGTCAATTAAGATCACCAAGTGGAGAACAAAGGCAAGAATTGGAAGACTTCTACAGGGTCTTCAAACTTGAATGTGACAAGCTAGGGGATGAAAAGAAACTCTGCTTGTTATATTGGGCTGTTTTCCGAGCTGGCTATGAGGTTCCCCGAGACTACATCATTGAGTGCTGGAGAGCAGAGCAATTTTTGGTGGGGCTCCAAACGCTCGGGGAGGCACGTGATAGAGGGCACGCGATTTTGGATGAATTAGTGAAGAAAGCTTTACTGGAAAAGGGAAGTAAATGGGCACACTATAAGATGTATCAGCATTTCCAGCGAGCAGCATTGAGAATCGCTAATTGCAGGGAGAACAGGGTCAGAATTTTAGTAAAAGAGAGGGAAAAGATTAGAGAAGAAGAATGGGAATCGGCAGATAGGATCTCACTGATTAGTTCATGCCAATTAATTTTTCCAGAAAGTCCCAAATGTTGTAGAATCTTAGCTCTGTGTCTCCAGGAATGTAGCTTGGCAGAATTTCCAAGTTCATTCTTCAGTTATATGAATGGCCTTCAACTTCTTGACTTGCATGATACCAGTATCAAGTCACTTCCATCATCCATCTCCAGCTTGGTAAATCTCAATGTGTTATTCCTGAATCGTTGCAGTCAATTAACACATCTCCCTGTTGAGATAGGAGGTCTCCAAAGACTTGAAATTTTGGATTTATGTCATTCTGGATTTCATAGTTTGCCTGCACAAATTGGACAATTGACCAATCTTAAGTGTCTAAGAGTTTCATTTATAGAAAATTTTGAGAATCACAACCATGTGGACTCTGGACCGAAGGAGATGATCGCTACTAACATAATTGCCAGGCTTCAATCATTAGAAGAGCTGAGTATTTACGTGAATCCCGCCAGCAGGAGATGGATCCAAAATGCAGAAAGTATTGCAGAGGAAATTGCTACCTTGGAAGAACTAAGAACTCTTAGTTTCTACTTTCCCTCTGTGGATTGCTTGCAGAATTTTGTCAATAAAAGTAAATCATGGAATGGAAACGACACATTGTGGCGAGGTAACAGCTTCAGATCATTTAGCATCGATGTCGGTTATCAGAGAAGAAGCACTCCTCCTGTAAAATTAATTGACTCAAAATGCAAATGCACAGCTGAAAAGCATTTGAGATTTTCTGCAGGTGAAGGATTTCCTGATGCAGTTGCAAAGATATTGGAGGAAGCATGTGCTCTGGAGCTGATTGGTAATAACGTTGTCAATATATCATGCTTAAGCACTGCTGATAAACTAGGAGGGCTTGAAGCTTGTGTAATTGAAGAATGTGGTGAAATGACAAGCATCATTGATGGTTATCTTGCAGGAGGCCCGGCATTTCAGCAATTGAATGAGTTACACTTACTGAGTCTTCCAAAACTGGTGCACATTTGGAATGGTCCAATAGACTCCAAAAGTCTTACCATGCTTACAACTCTAACGCTAAAAGGATGCCACAGTTTAAAAGCACTTGTCTCAGAAGCAATGGCCCTCCGACTTAACCAGTTACAATTTTTACAAGTCGAGGACTGTCGCGTGATTGAAGAAATTTTTGAGACTGGCATTATAGTTGAATCTGGGGCCTTTCCTAAACTGAAGAATTTGCAGCTCATTAATCTGCCAAGATTGTCTAACATTTGCAGTGAAGTAACGCCATTGGATTGGCCTTCCTTGGAGACAATAATGATTAGAGCCTGTGAGGAGCTAAGAAATTTCCCATCTACCATTTCAAATGCAGCCAGATTGAGAAAGATCAAGTGCACTGAACGTTGGTGGAACAATTTGGCTTGGGCAAATGACAATGTGAGAAATCATTTAGAGGGTGTAAAAGAATTCCTATCTTGATGCACAATTTGTTATGTTTGATTTATTTTCGTTGTGTACTTACTCTTTAACTATTTATTGTAGAAGTTTTCGAATAATATATCTCTAATCATCTTTAACTTATGAATTATGAATTTAAGTTTTTTTATTTGTGGGTTCAAGTTCGTGTACAAGTGAATATCAATAATACTATGCTTACTCACGAACTTACTAATCATCTTACTAACCTTTGTAAATATAAAGTATAGTACGAGTACCATAAGCATAGTACGGCTTAGAGCTAGGCAGGGACCGATCCCTTGCGGGCCCAGGCCTGGGCCCGTTTGGGACTAGTCCCTTGGGACTGGTCCCAAATGGGACCAGTCACCTCACGGGCTCGGGACCCTGTCCCTAGGCCCATGAGAAAAACCAAGACCCGGACCAGGCCCTAGGCCTGGTCGGGACTGGTCCTATGGGCCCAGGACCGGTCCTATGGGTTTGGATAATTTTTTTCCCCTTGATATTTTTTTATATTTTACAGGCGAAATGAAGTTTTATAGGGGGTTTTTAGTATTTTTTAGGGGTTGATTAGTAAGTTTCTAAAAATTTAATTAATTTTAAAAAATAATAAATTAATAGTTAATTTTAATTTTTAACATAAATGTAATATTCACATTTCACACATTCACGCTTCACAAATAAACAATTAAATAATTTTTTTTATTAAATTATTCATCTTCAATTTTATCGTCAACACTAGTTACATTATTCAAATCTGTATTCCTAAAGAGTTCGAGTAGTTCGGGATCTTCAGGGTGCTGTTGTAGTCTTTTTTCTGCATTAGTCCAATCCCCGTAAACACGTTATCACGTCAATCATCTCATCGGTTAAAGAACATTTTCTGTCTTCAACAATCCGACTACTCATTGAAAATGTTGACTCGGATGCAATTGTAGAAACCGGCACAGATAAAATGTCACGTGCCATTTGGGATATAATGGAGAATCGACTTTCATGTTGGTTCCACCATTGAAGAATATCCATGTGAAGTTGCTCCTTCATCGTCATAAAGGTCAGGTCCACCTGCAGGTAGCGAGTCATCTCATTTGGTCCATGTATGTAAGAGCTGGAGCTTCCGTCACGTTCCACATACGCCCACTTGCTCGATCCTTGAGGGGGGGCTGCATCAAGGTCCTAATCGCCTCTCCTAGACGTTCCACTTCCACTTCCACTTCCATTGTACCTGTTCTCATATAAAGAAAAAAGCCTATCCAATTTGTGTTTAAAGTCAGCCAAATAAGATGTATAATCATATCCTAAATGATGGCCTAACTCAGTAATTACACCGTTAACTACGGATAATTTAAACCTAGAATCTAGAAAAAGGCCTAATCCATATAAGAATGGAATATCTAACCAATATCTCTTATATTTTTCTTCCATACTTAAAACAATTTCACTTAAAATGTTATCATATCCATATTGAGCAAAAGTTTTAGCAATTTGAACTAAAATATCTAACACTAAATTAGTAGTTGGATAATAAATACCACTTAATGTATTAGTAGCATCATAAAAAAATTTAAGAAATGAATAAAAAAGTTCACAAACCGCCCAATCATCATAGTTGACAACTTTCTCTGGATAGTTCTTTCGGTTGACGAAATCTGTAATTTGTTTCGCGGTTGGCAAAGCTTTTTCCAACATCAAGTAGGTAGAGTTCCAACAGATAGGCATGTCTGTACATAACTTCAAAGGTCGAACCGGTGGCTCCTCTTGCTTACAATATTTGACGTACTCCTGCCATCTTTTATTGCTACCGCCGACGATAAATCCGATAGCTCTACGCACCCTCTCCATCTTTGAATGTATAGCATCTAAACCTGCTTTAACTATCCAATTGATGATGTGACAAGCACATCTCTGGTGATAAAATTTGCCTTCACCAAGCGGATCCAATTTATTTTCAAATAAGGAGATTGTCGCGGTGTTAGCAACTGCATTATCAAGCGTTAGCGCTACAACTCTATCAGTTAATAAATATTCTTGCAAAACTTCAAGAATTGTAAAATAAATAGTTTCAGCACTATGTTTTTCATATAATGGTTTAAAACCTATAAATTTTGGTTGTAAACCCCCAATTATGATCTAAGAAATGTACTGTGACAGTTAAAAAATCGGTTTTTGATCTACAAGCCCATATGTCTGATGTAAGTGCAATAGATATATTCCTAAAATTTTGAAATTCGTTTTTAAGTTTATTATTTATTTTGTTATAAAGTTTTAGTATATCTCTTCTACTTGTACTTCTACTAACAGGGGTATATGCTGGACAAAATGTAGTTTTAACCATATTAACAAAAAAAGGATTTTCAGATAAACAAATGGGAGAGTCCGTAGCAACTATATATCTTGCTATTTCCTCTTGTGCAACATGTGTATTGTATTACCATATTGAGAGAGTTGAGGATTGTGGATTAAAATTAAGTTGAGTTTAAATTTGTCTACCTGATCCGCTTGAAGATGCATTTATTTGGGGATGTTTCTTCTCTACGTGTCGTCGCATTGTCGAAGTCCCCTTCCAGCGCCAATAATGGTTCCACATAAATTACATATCCCACGCGATTCTTCCCCCTCCCCATTTGTCTTTGGCTGTTTTGATTTGGTGAAGTATCGTCAAACATCAGACACGCCCTCTTTGACGGTCGGGGGTTGGGCTATGTCCGTGCCCGTTGACTCGCAGCTTGCATGTGTTTGGCTACACCTCGTCCCGATCGAATGTGGTTGTAGAATTACAACTGCTTCCTCTGGAGGAAATGGTGAAAATGGATTAAAGCCTTCAATTTCTTCGGTGGATGGAACGTAAAACTCATTTGGGGAAGACATTATAAATTTATGATAAAATAATAATAATTAAAATGAAAAGAAATTAAATAATAATATGAAATTATGATGATATTGAAAAATAGAAAAAATTTGAATAATATAAATAAATAATATGAATAAATTATAAATATATATTGAATGAGAAATTGATTAGAGATTTGGAGTAGAGAGATTGAGAGAATGAAAGAATTAGAGATTGATTGGTGTGAAAAAAATGAAAGATTTTAGGGTTATTTATAGTGTAGTTGTGGGGGGGAAAATGAAAAAAAAAACTTATAATTAATAATATAATTATAACCGTTGGCTGCTATGTTGTGACCGTTGGCAGCCAACAGTTATAAAAAGTTAAAATACTTTTCTTTTTAATAAATTTTGTAAAATTTCATTTTAGCCCTTATAATTTATACTTATTTAAAATTAATAAGGGGTTTAATGAATTTTACAGGGGACTAAAAGGATAAAATACAAAAAAATTTGGGCCCAGGCCCTGGCCTTGGAGGAGGGCCCAGGGAAGGGCCCGGGCCCTCCTCCTTAGGCCTGGTCCCAAAAGGACCGGTCTTGTCAAGGATCGGTCCTAGGACTGGGTTTTGATGCTGGGCTTTTGGGCCCGATCCCAAATGCCCAGCTCTAGTACGGATACCATATGTAATTTTAACAAAGGTGAGTAAAGTGGTTAGTAAGTTCGTGAGTAAGCATATCATTACTCAGTGAATATTTATCCTGCTTACGACTATCTATCATCAAACTAGCAGACAAAGGGAGTGTTTGACTTACTGTACTAGATTGGATTGGATTAGATTAAATATGATTAGATAATTAATATTGTAAAACCACTGATACTCTCTATAAGAATAACTTTTATATAGTCATAAAAAATTATATTCCCAACTTAGGATAGTTATAAATAAGAATAAACTCCATATTGTAAAAATTATAATTTTTCCAATTCTCGTCTTACGAAAGCTACCTTCACACAAGGTTTTAAAACCTGACCCGGGGAGTGACCCGTTCGAGCTACCGGGTCACGGGTTAATCGGTTTAACCAATGGTTTGACAAGTTTAAAATCTAGCAAACACACCTCTAATAAATACCATCAGACCCTATAGGTTTGAAATCTAGCAAACACAGCCCCTAGCCAAATCAAATTGATGATTGATTGGGAGAGCGGTGGTGACATAGTAGGGAGGGTAGATCGGGTGATAGAGAGAACGAATCGGCACCTGGCAAGTTGAGGCATTGTCGAAAAATGGCAAATCGGTGGTGGAAGTCAAACAGTCACAATGACTTTTTTTGGCGAGATGACTGTGGATGTTCGTGAACGACGGCAAGGGAACTTGGGAGAAGGTAGATTGGTGGCTAAGGAGGCCTATCGATGTCAGAGAAGGCATGATCGACGTTGGAAAATGGAAGAAAAATTGTTGGACGACTAAACATCGCGCAACCGTGGGAGATGAAACGTCATGGCCTAGGAGAAAGTCAGAATGTGGTTTCTGACAGCAAGGGAAGGTGGAAGGTTGCCGGAAAAAGGGAGGTCATTGCCGATTTGCATTTGGCTAGAGGGTGTGTTTGCTGGATTTCAAACCTTCAGGGACTGATGCGTATTAATCAGGGGTGTATTTGCTAGATTTTAAACTTGAAACAGTTGAAAGGGTTACCCGACCCTGAGAAAGCCCTAGGTCCCAGTCCAACCGATTAAGCTGGCCAAGCCAGTCCAGGTTTTAAAACCATGTTTTCACATAGTAATAATTATCTTTATACTGCAAAATATATATATATATACACACACGTTACATTAAAGGTTTAATTTGAAATAAAGTTATTTGAGATAATGATTTATACTTTAGAGTTGTTATCACATCTTTTAAGTTGTAGGTATATAATAGCTCGCAAACATTGATACTTTCTTGCGAAAATATTTTTAGCTTCTCAAGTATGTTTAAAGCTTCTTGGCATGAAACTTTTTGTATTTTCATACTATCATTCTTAGGATTATTTTGTTCCTCTTTTTGTCTAATTGTAGTAATGATTCTTAAAACAATGAATTAAAATCCTAATACATACTACTAAAATGTGAATTATAAAATAACTAAGTCAAAAAAATAATTTTTGTAACTACACCTCTACCAAGTTATAATCTCTTTATAATAATAAAATTAGTTTGTCACACTATTATAAATATAAAGAGGTTTTATTGTATATAGTACTATTTGATCCAATATTAACTAATAGCGTATCATAATAAATAATTTCAAAGTTTATTAATAATTTATCCATAGTTAAGTGAAATACTATTATTAAGTTAATTATCAATTTATATAAAGCTAAGTTGAAATTTGATTATCGACTTAATTATCAAATTCATGTAAAGCTAAGTTGAAATGTCACTATTGAGTTAATTTATATAAAGCTATCAAAGATTTAAATATATATTTTTTATTTTAAAATAATTTATTATATTTCAATCATCTAAAATATAATTTAACAAATAAAGTAAATATTTAATTAGTGATTAGTAATTCAGAATTTGAACTGTTGATTACTTATTTAACAGGTATAATGGTTGTCTGAACCCAATGATGGTGTTTATTCGCTCTATATAGTGGACTCCACTTCTCTGCTTTAATATTGTCCATTGTTCGCAAAAATGAGAGTACAAAGGAATACTCTTTTATATTATCTCTGTGTACAATAAAAAAAGAAAAAAAAAATAAGAGAACAAATAATTTAATAACACATCACATTTTGCTTTTAATTTGTTGCATCATCTGATCATCTTTACATTTATTTTTTTATTATTTTTTCACTATCTAGAAAGATTTTATGCTCTATTGGGACTACTTTTATTTTGTGCTCTTTTTCAAAAGCATTGATATCAAAATATTTATCTTTTTTTATATCGAAAATATTGATTTATTCATATTCTGCAAAGCTATTGCGGCTTTTAATTAATGAAATATTCAAAGCTGTCTCTCCCTACGCTTAAAATCTTTAAATAATGAATATTCCATAGACTACAAAGAAAGAATATCTTTTATTATTATTATTATTATTAGTTAGAATTATTATTTAAAAACATTTTGAAATTTTGTTTCCCACTATCTAAAGAATTTTTAAAGAATATTGCGATAATAAAAATTAAGTGTTGAAAAAAAAGGGGGAAAAAAAAAAGACTATTACTTCAATTGTTTAGTAATTAATAATTAAACATAAATATTAATAAACAATAATATTATGAATAAATTCATGTGACATACTCAGCATTTATTATTTTAATATCTTAACTGATTTATAAGTACATAATATTTGGCCCTCTCTCAAAGCTTTAATACACATACATACATATATACATACACACATGTAAACATACGTACACACACACATGCATACATACAGACATGCATGCATGCATGCGTAGATACACATATACATACATACATAGGGGTGGGCGGGTTCAAAGGAACCGGAACTTGCCAATTCCTGAAAAATGGAACCAGAACCAGGATCGATGGTTCTGGTTCCTTAATAGCTAGAACCAAAACCTGTTTTATAGGTTTTGGTTCCGGGTATGGTAAAATTACAATGGTCCATATTTGTTTCAAAAATGACAAATAAACCCTTAAAAAGTTACAAATACACCCCCATTTCACAACGAATTTTGACCACTGGATTATAAATCATGTACCAATCACTTTGAAAAACCTTTTTTATAAGCTAAAACTCTAAGCATCGCTTATAAACAAACTAAGCCAAGTTCTCTTGTTTATTCTCTTATCGTCTTCTTCCCCACACAAAACCCTAGTCAAGGTAGCCCTAAAAGTTACGCCTATCCCTCTATTCCCTTCATCTTTGAACAAAACAAGCCAAATTTTCTCCTCTCTTCTCTTCTCATCTTCTTCCCCCAACAAAACCCTAGCAAAGAGAAAACGAAGAACACCCTATTGTAGATGTCTTTTCTTCTCTTATCTTCTTCTTCTCCTTCTCTTTTTTTAGCATTTATTAAAAGAGGTTTTGTGCCGAATTTTTAAAAATAGCAGGAAGAATTTGAAAGTCTAGCCGAATTGATTTTTTTTTTTTTAATGCTTTGTTGATTTTTTGTATGAATAATAATAAAAAAAAGAATTATGCTAAATTGATTTTTTGTATGAAAAATGAAGATTTGGGTTTTTGTTAATATTAATGTTAAATGGCGGAATTTGTTGGATTTGGATTTCATGTTTGTGTGTGTGTGTGTGTGTGTGTGTGTGTGTGTGTGTGTGTTGTGTTGTGTTCAATATCAATGAGAAGAAAACGGAAGGAAAAAATTAGATGTTGTTGTGTTCAGTATAGGTGAGGAGAAGGAAATGAACAGAAAAATAAAGCTGTTTTTACTAAGAATGGTGAATTAATTTTAATAACAAGGTAAGACATCAATTAAATTCAGTTGTGAATAAAATAAGTAAAACAAGATAAAATTCCGAAAGAAATACAAAAAAACTTTAATTGAATCGTAAAATTTTACAATGGTTCTTATATTTTTTTAATATTTTAATTTAGTCATGATTCTAGGGTCCGGTTCCAGTTCCTAAGGTGGTAGAACTGGAACTAGACCTTATAGCAGTCGGTTCCGAGTAGGAACTGGAACTGAAACTGAAACCCGAGTACCCACAGTGTTGGTTCCAGGTTTTGCTAACGAAACTGATCTAGACATCGGCCGAGTAAGAACCGAATCAAACCAAACCCGGTACCCATTGGTTCTGGTTCTACCCTATTTTTTTGCCCATCCCTAGATACACACACACACACACACGCACGTATATATATATAGTTGAATAAGAAAAATCTTCCTGAAGTTTTTAAAATAACATAAATCATAATATTGTTAAGTTTTAGGTATTGATATAAATGGTAAAAAAGTAATTGAGTAAATGTTCATTAACTTATAATAATGTAACGGTTTCCTAATGATACATTAATAACAAAATAATTTTTGTTATTAATTGCAAAATCATCAGGAGGATTCTTTTTTATTATTATTATTATTATTATTATTATTATTATTATTATTATTATTATTATTATTATTGCATCAAACTTTAAATGAATAAAGACAATTAGTTCATCTCCAATTTCAAAACTATAAAAACTTGGTTCAATCGATCTCACCTCTTCCATGTAATACTCTACCACCTTTTCCTTGAAGATCATGTCTAATGCGACGTCGTTGCCGGTGGAGTGGGAAGACTGAAGAGATTAATAAGTGTTGAAAGTGAATGCTTGGAACGACGTTGTACTGAGTATCAATGGAACGGTGTCGTTTTGAACAAGCTTGAAGACAAATCCTGACCATTGATTCAGTGCAATTCCAACGGTTGAGAGGAAGCCACAAGTCAACACTATAAAGGATGGGTCTTCGTGAAAACAAGACAGTTTGAGAGAAAGAGAGAGCCTGTTCTGTGTTCGTTGTTCTTGATTAGGGTTCTTGATATTTTGCGTCTGATTCTTGTGTGTAATCTGTGGTATCTTGAGTGATTGTAGTGTAATCATTTGAGGGAAGAACCATAGTGTTCTTCGTCTAGGAATTCCAGGTTTAGAGTATTCCTAGGATCAGATTGCCGGTTGAATCAGAGTTGTCGATTTGGGGCTTTTCTGATTGTTTGTATCAGGGACTGTAGTTGATCGTTTGCGGTTAATCATGGTGCAGCGAACTCCCCTATTCCGAAGTTCAACATGGATGTAGCTTGCTCATAAAAGGGCAAGTGAACCATGGTAAAAATCTATGTTGATTGTGTGTGTTTTCTGCTTGATTCTGTTTGATTGAGTGTGTGTTCTTGGTTGATTGCATAACAGGTCAATCTACCTCGCCCAGCCAAATCTGAAGATGATTCATCGGAATGTTGGTTTTGTTGTTGGTTTTGTTGGTAGGTTTGATCGAACTTGTTGTTTAGAGCTGAAATCTGTAAAGTAACATCTTGAAAACCAACTGTCAAAACTTTCAATTTCTCTGTTAAAGAAGTGAGAGTCTCTGCCTGGGCAGTTTGTAGAGCCATAATTTTACCAAGCTGCTCATCCAAAAGACGCAAGCGAGTGCCTTCAGCCATAACTAGGGAACGAGAGCACCAATGATAGGGTTTGGGATATGATCTGTTTATATGAGGAACAAAGACCTCAAAGAACAAGAGATAGAAATATTGGTTGACAAAATTCTTTTATTCCTTCCCACAATCTAGATTTAGGCTATTATATAGCCTTACACTTAACTATATTGACTCTCAAAATGACTCTAATTATAAAGGGATAATAAGATAATCCTAATTCTATCCTAATAAGATAATAATATAATTATAAAAGATAATTATAAAAGACTTAACATAATAAAAAAAGATAATAATAAAAGACTTAACACACTTATCCTAATTTGTTACAAGGCCGAAAATGGGTGGCTGAATGTGTATAGAAACAGGAATTTTTTTCTACAAAGGGAAAAAAGGAATGGGTTATACATCCTTTGTGGGGAATACTGTTCCGATTGCTAAATACAGCCTTAGTCACCTCAAACCTATCTGTTACTGAAAAATAGCACCTCAGGATGGGCCATATGAGCCAAAGAGGGTTAGATATCCTAAGCAACCAGGGCATGCTAGGAAAGGAGACTGTTTCAACCCTAGAGTTCTATGATAACTATGTCCTAGGCAAACAACACAGAGTTAGTTTCCCAAAGGGCATACACCTTGCCAAAGGATGCTTAGAGTACATACATTTTGATTTGTAGGGGCATGAGAAAGTGAGGTCTCATGGGGGCAGTAGCTACTTTATGTCAATTGTGGATGATTTCAGCATGAAAGTGTGGACGTATACCATTAGAACCAAGGATCAAGCCCTGTCTAAGTTTAAAGAATGGAAAGCCCTAATAGAGAATCAACTAGACAGGAAAGTAAAAGCTCTAAGGACTGACAATGGATTAGAATATTGCAATGCTGAATTTGATAAGTTTTGCTGTGAGTAAGGAATCCTTAGACATAGGACAGTGAGGAAAATGCCTCAACAGAATGGAATAGCTGAGAGAATGAATAGGACCCTCCTAGAAAAAGTGAGATGTTTGTTGTTCACTTCAGGATTACCTAACACCTCCTAGGGAGAGGCCCCACATCCCTATGACCTATCTCATTGGACGAGTCCTTCTACTGTCGTAAACTTTAAATGTCCAGAAGAGGTGTGGTCTGGGAGAAAGCTTGGTTTGAATCACTTAAGGATATTTGGGTGTGCAGCCTATGCACACATAGTAGGGGGGAAGTTAGAGCCCATATCCATTAGATGTGTGTTCCTAGGATATCAAGATAGGACAAAGGGGTACAGACTCTGGGATAGAGAAACACCAGGGGTAAAAATCATCATTTTAAGAGATGTAGTACTTAATGAAGGGGTGTTCCCTTGCAAAGTCACTCGCTAGGATACTGTCAATCACACCTCTTCTAAACATGAAAAGAACTCTTCTGGGACTACAACAATTGAGGTGGAGCCTGTGGGTCAGTAGGTTGTACCACCTCAATCTGATGAAGAACAAGTACCTAAAATCCAACCAGGACCAGATGGTCCAGAATCTGAAGATGAAGAAGCTGGAGCAGATGTACCCGAGCCTTAGTAAGCCAAATTAGAACACTACCAACTTTTAAGAGACAGAATAAGAAGAGAGGTAAGACCCCCTGCTAGATTTTCTTCTGCTGAATTGATATATATTGCTTTGCTTCCAGGAACAGGGATTCAAAGGGTGGAACCAGATTCATATGAAGAAGTAATGAAATCCAAGGAAAAGGAAAAATAGAGGGCAACAATGGAAGAGGAGATGAGATCACTTGAGGTAAATAAAACCTGGTCCTTGGTTCCCAAACCAAAGGACCAAAAACTAATCCAATGTAGATGGTTGTCTAAGATAAAAGAGGGTATTTTAGCTACCGATCCACCTAGGTATAAAGCTAGGTTAGTTGCTAAGGGGTATACCCAACGGGAGGGAATAGACTTCAATGAAGTCTTTTCCCTGGTAGTCAAGTACAAAACCATCAGATTAATGCTCTCCATAGTTGCCCATTACAACCTTGAGCTAGAACAAATGGATGTTACCACTGCCTTCCTGCATGGTAACTTAGAAAAAGAGATTTACATGTGCCAACCACTAGGGTTTATAGACTAGAAAACCCCTGATCATGTTTGCATCTTGGACAAATCACTGTATGGACTAAAACAGTCCCTAAGACAGTGGTATAAGAGGTTTGACAATTTCATTGTTAGCATAGGATTCACTAGGAGTAGATATGACAGTTTGTTTCTATTTCAATTTGAATCAAAATCTGCCTGTCTATCTCTTACTGTATGTGGATGATATGTTGCTGGTGAGTAAGTCTAAGGCTAAAATTCTTGAGTTAAAGGAAAAGCTTATGTCAGAATTTGACATGAAAGATCTAGGAAATGCAAAAGGAATCCTAGGAATGGACTAGGAATGGACATTACTAGGAACAGGAGCAAACATGAATTAATCATTAGGCAAAAAGCATACCTAGAAAAATTGGTGTCTAAATTTTGTATGGCTGATTCAAAACTGGTTAATATGCCTCTTGGAAATCATTTTGGTTGAACAAAGAACAAAGCCTTAAAACTGAATCTGAAATTGTAAAAATGAAATCTGTTCCCTATGCAAATGTTGTTGGATCTTTGATGTATGCGATGATTAGCACCAGACCAGACCTATCGTATGCCATTTTTTTGTTGAGTCGATTTATGGCTAATCCAGGCCGTGAGCACTAGACTGTTTTAAAGTGGGTACTGAGGTATATTAATGGTACTTTGAATGTTGGTTTAAATTTCTATAAAAGGCATGATACACTTGACTTGGTGGGGTTTGTAGACTCTGATTTTGCAGGTGATAAAGATACAAGGAAATCCACCACTTCATATTACTTCACCCTTGGAGGAAATTGTATCAGCTGGAAGTCATAGCTTCAGCCTATTGTAGCCCTCTCATCAACCGAAGCAGAGTACATTGATATTGCTGATGTGTTCAAGGAAGTTGTGTGGCTGCAAGGACTATTAGCCAAAGCAAAGTTGACAGAGGGAAAGGTTACTGTGTATTTAGATAGTCAGAGTGCAATCCATTTAAGCAAGAATCCAGTCTATCATGAGCAGACCAAGCATGTAGACGTCCGTTCCATTTCGTCAGAGACTTAGTAACACAAGGGGTAATTGATCTCAGAAAAGTGTCCACTGAGGATAATCCGGCAGACATGGGGACCAAGATTGTCTCACCTGCAAAGTTCAAGCACTGCTTGAACTTGCTGCATGTGAGATAATCTGTGAAGATCAGAACTATGAGGGAACTAGTTTGAGTTTGCTACACTAGGGTAAATTCAAGCATTCAAGGTGGAGATTGTTGAAAGTGAATGCTTGGAACGACGTCATACTGAGTATTAGTGGAACGGTGTCGTTTTGAGCAAGCTTGAAGACAAATCCTGACCATTGATTCAGTGCAAATCCAACGGTTGAGAGGAAGCCACAAGTCAACACTATAAAAGGATGGGTCTTCGTGAAAACAAGACAGTTTGAGAGAAAGAGAGAGCCTGTTCTGTGTTCGTTGTTCTTGATTAGGGTTCTTGATATTTTGCGTCTGATTCTTATGTGTAATCTGTGGTATCTTGAGTGATTGTAGTGTAATCATTTGAGGGAAGAACCATAGCGTTCTTAGTCTAGGAATTCTAGGTTTAGAGTATTCCTAGGATCAGATTGCGGGTTGAATCAGAGTTGTCGATTTGGGGCTTTTCTGATTGTTTGTATCAGGGACTGCAGTTAATCCTAGTGCAGCGAACTTCCCTATTCCGAAGTTCAACGTGGATGTAGCTTACTCATAAAAGGGCAAGTGAACCATGGTAAAAATCTGTGTTGATTGTGTGTGTTTTCTGCTTGATTCTGTTTGATTGAGTGTGTTCTTGGTTGATTGCATAACAATAAGGTTTGTCCTTATGGTATATCCATAGGTCTTAATTTTTGTATCAGAAAGGTAATATTTATGTTATTCTGAATATCTCAAATGGTGTTTTGGGTTCTATTTTTGGTTCCGATAAGTACTTGGTTGCTTGGTATCTAATGATAGGTAAATGTGTTATGTTCGTTGTTCATGCTTGTTTTGTTGTCTGATTTGCTCTTAATTCTATTTAAAAAGAAAAAAATTGGTGAGATAAACAGTGTTTGTGAAGGAATTGTTAACTTAATTTGTTGAATCATTTTAACATAATATAATCTAAAATTCCGTTTATAGTGAGGATATTTCAGGATCATTAATTATCATGAATTGTTTTTTAATTAATGTAGAAAATTTAAGTAGTACAAAATGCAGGAAGCAAAACTAGAAAACTGAATTTGATTACAAATCTTACATATTATTCACAACACACTCCCTCCATAATTTGGAACCAAACTTGTTCCTGGAAGGAAGAAATGTGTTGAAACAAAGATGATATTTATAGATTAATTAACACAAGAACCTTTGCTATTTCTTTCTACAGTTCATCCTCAGAAATGTTAGTGAAACAGTTTTGAAGATGCAATTGCAGTTCAGGATCTTCCCACTCTAATGCATTCCACCAACTCTCCTCCGCCTGAATCTCCATTTTCCTATGTTTCAACTTGGAATCCTTACCAGTGATCTTCTTCAACCTGGGGCAATCATAAAAGCTGATAAGTTCTAATGAGGGCCAACCGCTTCTCCAAATATTAACTAATCCAGGCAGATAATGAAGCTTCAGCTTCTTCAATCTGGGGAGTGCAATTTGATCACAATCAATAATATTCTCATCCTCTAACATGATCTCTTCTACGTCTGGACAATCCTCAACTGTCAACTCTTCTAACTTCGGCATGAACTCACTCGTAAATCTGCTAAACACATACTTCAACTTTGGACAGGCATGCACTGTTAAAATTCTAAGCTCAGCAAAGCTTCCTGCTGGCACAATTCCCTCCCACAGACTTGTCAAATTCCACATATAATGCATACTAAAGTTCTCCAGAATTGGAAACACAGTCTCAGTAAGTTCATTACTCTCCAAAAATGTTTCAATGTTGGGACATTCACTTATTATGCAAAATTTCAACCGATTGATATTGCTGACCCCAAATTCGGACAGATTCCGGACGCCAAGGTGATGATCTAAATAAAAAGCAGTACTACGAGCCAATACTTCAAGAACTGCTTCAGGTATCTTCTCACTGTTTACAAATCTCAAGCATTGACCGTGTTGGTGATAATCAAATTTGATGTAATGTGGGACCCGGGAGATAATGCTCTTCACGTCAGGACCAACCACAAACTTGAACTCACTTAAGCGTTGTGTTTTCCATGCTCTGCTTGTTTGGAGGAAGAGCTGGAGGGTTTCTACTTCAGGAAAATGACAAGACAGAGAACTCAAGTCTTTCAAGTTATTGCTGACCTCAATTATGAGAGATTTCACATCCTTATACCACCTTTGATCTCCTGGATACACACCAATACTTAGATTTTCCAGCTTGTGAAGCTTTGATATAATCCCACTTGAAATCAATTTCTGTGGCAGTTTAACGTACTCGGTATAGTTGATAGATCCATAAAGTGAGACTTCCAAATGTCTTAGGGAGGCCAATTTACCAATTTCATCGGGTAACTTGATAATTTCTGTGCCGTGGAGATCAAGCACCTCAAGACTTTCAAGAAAACCAACATCAGAGGGGAGCACAGCCAGGCGTTCACAATAACGGAGAATGAGAATCTCAAGGTTTATTAGCTTAAAAAGTGTCTTTGGCAAGGACCTGATGCTGTTCCTGGATAGGTTCAACACTTTAAGGGAAGTCATTAAATCAAAAAAAGAAGCGGGTATGGCTCTAAGCTTAGAGTTTCTTTGCAGGAACAATATAAAAAGCTCAGGGCAATTTGGTTTCTCAGGTAGAGTGCGCAAGTCATTGTCCATCAAAAATATCATCTTGGCCTGTCTCCACTCCTCCTCGGAAGGTGGTTCTGTTAGACCTGCACCACCTCTCAATAAGAAATGATGAGTTTCAGGAATAGATAGTCCGGTACTTTCAGGGCAACTGAGTGACCTGAATGATGGACTACTTCCTGGATTTGATAGCTCTTTCAATCTTGAATAAGCTCTCAACAGAAACTGGGTATCTCCTGTCGCTGAAGCTAAGATCCCCAGCGCTAAATCTCTTATCAAATCATGCATTCTGATGGAATCTCCACCTTCAGAAACTTGCAAAAGTGAAGCACGTACTAGTACATCAACTGTATCATATCCCCTTTTATGTGCATCAGCCAGAGTTCCACAGATTATACCTTCCTGTATACAATATTCAACGAATTCAAAAACATCGATCTCTAGATCTTCTGAAAACAAAGCGCAAAAAAGGAAACAACTCTTCATCTCATGATCCTTCAGTTGATCAAAGCTGAACTGCAATAGCCCGATTACATCTTCAATTTGAAATACTCTAGTAGTTCCAGGAAGTGAAAATTTCCAGGATGCATGCTTCCACACAGAAATATTAGTTTCATCCGCTAATGCCCTACCAGTGACAATGATCAGCAGTGGCAAGCCACCGCAGCCCTCAACTATAGCTTGCGCCAAGGGCTGGATCGCTGGTAAGTCAATGATTCCTCCCACTTGTTCATGAAAAAGTTTCCAAGCTTCCTCTCCGGAAACAGTTTCCACTTCAATCACCCCAGTTGCATCCATGCTTCGCAAAACATCTACCTTTCTCGAAGCCATTATTATTTTGCAGCCATTTTCTATATTGGGATCAGGAATACCAACTGCCTGTAAATCTATATGCTCCCAGACATCGTCCAGAAGCAACAAAAACTTCTTTCCTTTTAAAACTTGGAATAACTTTTCTGCAACTTGAGAATCAGTTTCAGAATCCTCACAACACAATGACAACTGTTTTAAAACTTCATTTTGGATCTTTCTTGTGCTCCAATATCTTGAAACGGACATTAAAATAATCACACAAAAAATGCTTTTAATTCTGGGGCAACCTGTCAAGGCTTTCAGCACAGTAGTCTTCCCAATCCCTCCAATTCCGTGAACACCAATTTTTGTGGCTGTAACATCACTCATGTATCTAAAAATCTTCCTCATAGTTCTCATAATTGAATCGTTGACATCTAAACCTGATTCAAGCAAAAACTGATCTTCAGTTGTAATAATACTCGAGCCTGATTTCATGGCTGTTTTTGGGACAACAGGCTCAACAGCAGATTGTTTCACACTCTCTGTCACTCCAGGCTTCATCCTGCTTCTTTCAGACTGTGAAGTTAGAGCCTCATATCTCATCTCCTCATTGGGATGCATCGTTTCAGAGCAAATAAGCTGAATTTCAGATTCTTTTATTGGTACAGCATCTGGTTCTGGTGGTAGCATTTTTTCATCTTCAGTCACGGATCCCATCCTAGATGCATTAACCTGTGAAAACTTGATCAAATCAACTAAAATAAACAAGTATGACAAAATTTTGTTATCTTTTTATTTTTATATTTCTTTCATTATAACCATTTAAAATGTCATGCTAGTAGAGATTTTAACCACCAATGGGTGACCTGGTAAAAGAGTAAAAGAATGTTTTATGAACTTCTAAATTTGAGTTATCTTGGACCCTAATAAGGGTGGCCACTAAGCAGTTTATCCGGTCGACAACTTCAGGGTCTTGGAGGATTAATTGACGTCCGAGCTTGGGGTGACTTAGTAAAAGAGTAAAAGAATGTTTCATGAGTTCCTAAATTCGAGTCCTCATAAACCTTAATAAGGATGACCACTAAAGGGCTTATCTCATTGGCAACTTTAGGACTTTGAAAGATTAGTTGAGGTGTATATAAGTTCCAACACCCCGTCACAAAAAAAGAAAAAAAAAAAAAAATATTGATTGACAAAACGTGTTTTTTACTATGCTTAATATTGCAGAAGCGTAATGGGCCTGATTGGGTTGGTTATATTGGGTCCAAGGGAATTATTCAAGAGGAAATAATTTATAGTGCCCAGCTAATTGATCCTTACCCAAACAAACTTCAGCCAAAACATATCTGATTAATACTCGGTGAAGATCAATTAGAAACTTCACCCAAAACCCATCTAAGTAACTACGGAGATCCTAGCCTTATAAACCGTATCCTAACTCAATGGCTGGGCCATATGGGATATGACAATATCTATGAGTGATTAGGTATATATTAAGGGTGAATTCAGTCTACAAACCTGATCCACAGCCATGAAAGATTTCGCAACTGCAGCCTGCTGCATTGTCTCACTTATCTCCTCAATTTCACCTTTCGTCTCAGCTTCACCTTCCTGCTGATTCAGATTCTTACTCCGAGTTGGTGACATCACAAACTTTTGACTGACTTGAGATTTCAGCTTCTGTATGTTCCCAGTTATTTTCATGACCCTTCTATAAAGCTTCAACATATCTGGAGAAGGACAAACTCCACACATCATCAACTGGTTACTATTCTTTTGGTATTCGGATTTCAAATCTTCAACGTCTCCTTTCATTCTCTCCACCTCACTAAGCCATGTCTCACTTCTGCACATCTTCTTCGATATTTCTACTTCCTTATCATTTGTCTCCAGTTTTGTTTTCACATCTTCCTCTATTTCATCTAGCTCACTCGAGAGCCTGCAAAAGCTGTTGCGCATGCTTTTCTGGTTAACACATTTGATTTTGATCTTCAAACGCTTCAATACGCATTTGCGATTTCCAACTGGTAGCCCAATTATTGATTTCACAGCTTTTCGAACTACCATCTCAACACTCTTCATCCTACAAATGTAGTTGAAAATTAAATATTAGTACAATTTATTTCTTCTCGCCGAAAAATACTTAGGCCATATCATGTTACAGTATACAACCAACAAATGAGAAAGCAATTAAACTGTATTTCTCTCGCACGCATATTTTATTTAGTATAAAAGAAGGAGCAACATTACACCAATAACCTTATTTTGCAAACTTTCTCTCATATGATAGTTTGCAATTGATCAACTCGTAATTAATTAGGGAGAATCGTGTAAGACCCATTATGAACTGATCAATTGTGAGCTACCACATCAGGATTACGAAAGAAAGTTTGTGAGAAAGGATTATTGGTGTAATATTATTCTAAAAGAAAACAAAACCACAAATCCTGAATATAAAAGTGTATTATTCTTTGTTGATGATGATTTTTTTTAATTATTATTTCAGAAATGAAAATAATTATAATCGAATATATAGCTAACCTTACGACTCAGACTCTAGTGATTTTCGACAAAGATAAATTCCCAAAGGAAGTAATAAGAGTTTTTATTGAAAACTTAGAATGAATTATAGTGGACTAATCATAATTCTATTAGGAAAAATAATTAGCATAAAATAAGAAATCAAGTCCTAATTAGGAAGAGAAATATTCCTACATCAGTAACCTTTTGTGAATTATGGCCAGATACAATTTATTAAAAAGCACGAAAAGAAAAATCAATCCATGAATCTAAATCGGAGTTTATGCACTAATTTATGCTTCAAATTTCGCTAATATATCTCATTCTCTATTCTATAAAAACAAATCAAGCTCGTAGGCCAAATTATAGTAGAAAATATAAAATTGTTGCCTTTTTCAAAACAAAAATAATTTTCTGATTGATAGAAAATAAACAAAAATAAATAAAATGCTTGTACATATAATAGTATTAAAGAGATTTACAGCAAAAAAAAATCATTTTTTATAACCTCTTTCTAGAATATTTTATAGAAATAAATAATAAAAAACACAAAAAAGAATCAAGGAAACTAGAAGAAATTTTCTTTGATTATTCTATTCTACAGTAGTTTCTATCCTCATTTTCAATCATCTTATTTCATGGGGAGGAAATTGAAAGACCGGCGAGTTTACCACCGACATCGCCACTGTGCCTATACGTACTTTGATGGCCATCATTGACGCTGGTCTAAGCGTCGCCTTGCCAAAACCGCCACTATGTTTGTATGTACTTTGATGGCCATCATCAACGTAGGTCTAAGTGTCGCCTTGCCACTACCACGACTATGTTTGTACTATGCTGGCCATCAACGACGCTTGTTTGAGTGTCGCATCGTCGACATCACCACTGTGCTTGTACTTTGATGGCCATCACTAATGCCGGTCTAAATGTCGCCTTGTCGACACCGCCACTATTTTGTATTTTGATGGCCATCACCAACGCCAATCTAAGCATCCGAATAGAGGAACTCTAATAAGGTTATACCGGCAATTCCCTAAGCATCGGAGTTCCACTTTTCCGACGTAAACTCACCGGTCTATTAATTTCTTACCATGCATGCATCGGTGTTGCTCTTGTTTCCAGTGGTGTAGATCAATAGTAAATACTGGTTGTCACAAAAACCTAAAAATGACAAGGAAAAAAAAAAAGAAAAAGAAAACAGAATAAAGAATATGAACGTTTTCATGCATAAAGCAAACCTGCGAAATTGATCTGTGATGATCTCCTTGTTCTTAGTTCTCCAATATTAATTGCAGCCGGAAATGGGAGGAAGACATTTCAAGTTATCATTTACTTAAGCTCATGACGAGAGAGAGATATCTTCTGGCAGAAGAAGGTGTAACAATTATTAAATAAAATAAAAGGAAGAACTTAAAAAAAGACACAGAATAAAACAGGAGGTAACAGAAGTGATGTTATATAAATTCATCATACAAATAAAGGCATATATACAAGTGATGTACCAACATTGTAGTCACGACATTTATTTTAATTTATCTTTAATTTTAAGTCATCTAACCACAGTGATGGAATCGCAATTTTTTTTAGGGAAGATCGTATGTTATAAATAAATAATTACAAAGTCATATCTATTTGTATTCCAAATATAATAATAATTTTCATTAAAAATGTATTGAATTCATTTTTCAGAATACAAATAAACTTCTATAATTAAGATAATTAATTAAATAAGATGGATTTATTAAGTTCTGTATTATTTATTTATTATAATCTGCAAAACGAAGTTTATATGATCCTTACAAATTTTACTCCTGATGTTTTTTTTTTTTTTTTTTTTCTATTTGTATAATAAATTTAATTTATAACCTAGAATAACTTAAGTTTTCCTTTTCAAAATGAAATACAAACTATATAGGGAAAAATGACATACCTAAACCGATATGTTTTATGTTTAAGCAAGGATAATTTTGAAACAAATTTAATAAAGAAAAATGGATTGATTAAAACCTTATAGAGAATTTGTTAAAAATTAAGGAGAGTCCAAAGTTCCACATTCCTATCCTCCCAGGCTAAGGCTTAGTTTGGGATCCCTTAGTTTCTCCTTTCAACACTTATTTTTTAAAGGCAATACTTCACTTACAATTCAATCTCACAAACTCTTGCATAGCCCTTAGGTGGTAGCCTCCAATTTTTTGTTGATTCATCAATAAAAAACTGAGAACTGTCATGTAGGAGTTTTGAGAGAGAGTTTATAAGATTGAATTGTAAACAAATCTTTATTAATTTTTAAACTTAAGAGATAATTAACTTTATAAACCATCTTTAAGATGATTGTTTGTTATTATTATTATTATTATTTATTTTATTTTATTTGTTTACTTTTAGAAATGCAAATTCAATATATATAGAACGAATAAAATAGGCATATGTCTTTAACAAATTTTTTAAATATATTGATAATAATTTTTTTACAGAAAAAGTTAAAAAAACTGGCCAATATAGTTATCAGCCACACCGCCGTCATCATTGAGTTCTCTTTTTAGATTTGTGTATCTATCATTCAAGAATCTGACCTGTTTTTTAAGACATTGTCAATGGTTCTTTGCGAGGTTATTTTTTAATCAATATAAGCATATATACTTTAGGGCCATATCTAATCTTTGGAGGGGCCTGCATTATAAAATTATTATATTAAAAAATTATAGAAGGATAAGTATAATCTTATATATACTTTATATATTTGATATTAATTTTATTATATTCTATAGTTTAGTTCTAGATTCCGCTCACATCAAACCATCTTTTACTTTATATATATATATATATATATTCCTCCAATTTAAAAAAGAAATTATTCTATAAATATTTTATTATAGATATGGTCTAAGAGCTGCCTATATGACAATTGAATATATACCACATCATCAGTATAATAAGTTAATTCATATTATCCATCAATCGAATGCATTGTTCTGAAAACTAGATCAGATCGGCCGATCAGACCAATCCAACCAGTGATCGACGTCCTCTCCGATCCAGTTGACTATTTTTAACTATTCACCAAATCCCTAATCTGATTATCGGTGAATGAGAGGTTATCAAGTGCTGATGTTAAAGGGTTTTTGTAAAGTGGAGGCCGGTGGTTCAAAGGGTGGTGTTGGATTGAATTTTGGACGTCCGAATCAGCTAGAATTTGACAAGAAAAATCAACCCAATACTCGAGTTACAGCTGATGAATGGGGGGCTACCAAGTGTTGGGGTTGGATGGGTCTCGTAGAATGGAGGCCGGTGGTTCAGGTGGTGGTGTCAGGTTGAATTTTGGACATTGGAATCAGCTAGAATTTGGCTAGAAAATTAACTCAATTGTGATGTTGTTCGTGAGTCACAGCCTGCGAATAGGAGGCTACCAACTTCCAAATTTAGAGGGATTTTGTAGAGTGGAGGATAGTGGTTCAAGTGGTGATATCGAATTGAATTTTGACCATCGGAATTAGCTAGAATTGGCCGGAAAACTCAATTTAGGTTCATATTACGGGGTGTATTTGATAGATTTCAAACTTGCAAGGACTGTACTTTTTTGGGGGTGTGTTTGCAATATTTTAAACTTTTTGGACCACCGGTTTAATCTGTCGGACTGGGCAAACCAGGACCCGACCCCTTGATCGGGTGACATCCCAGATCAGGTTTCTAAACCTTGATCCAGGGTGTAGCCAAGAACCCAAAACTTAAAATATTAAAAAGAAAAATATTTCTTTAAGCTTAATATAGTAAAATCTCTCTATAATCATAATTGTGGGACCAAACTAATTTTTTTACTATGAAGAGATTATAACTTAATAAAGGTGAGTTACAAAAATTATTGTTTTGACTTAGTTATCATTAATGCAAGTGGTATAGACTATAGAATAAGGTAAAGAATAAAGTTCAAATAAATACACTCTAATCTAATAAAATTGCCAAATATATAAGATAAACAAATAATGTTAATAAATTTAGAACTAATAACTAAAATAAATTAATTTAGGGTGTTTTGGTTCATTATTTTGGATAGGATTTTGGGGATAGTATTGGATAGTTGGATAGGGGAGTATTACGAGATAAAATTTAAAAATTTATGAAAAAACCCCTAAGGTTTGCTAATTTAATAAACACCCCAATATATTAAAATATTGTAAAATGACAAAAACACCCCTACCACCCGCAGTGCCAGATTCCGGCCACCACCATCAAAATCTGGCCGAAAAATTGGGTAACCACACATACCGGTCGGATCTGGCGGGTATTCGATTGATATGGCTTTTTCCGGCCATATCCATCATGGATCTAGCCGAAAAATGTCAGATCTAAGGTGGGATGTGGCCTTCGACGACCGAAAAAGGCCATCGTCGGCCAAAGATATGGCCGTTGTTGTCTATCAACGATGGCCAAGATTTGGCCATCGTTGACAGACAACAACGGCCAGATCTGGCCTTTTCCGGCCAGATCCACACTGGCCATTACCGACTATTTCTGGTGGTTGTGTGACTATTGTGACAGATTCTAGCTACCACCGGCGGTGGTTGCCGAAATCTGGCAAGTATTGGTGGATGGGGATGTTTTTGTTAGTTTTTAAACTTTTTTTGGGTGGTATTTAATGAAATTAATAAACTTATGGGGTCTAAAAGTAATTAAAAAAATAGACTAATATTTTGAGAATAATGTGCCAAACAACATTTGAAGAATAGGATTGGGAATATGGATAAAAACAATGAACCAAACGCACCCTTAGTTATTGCTTAAATACTTTTATCACTATAAAGATTTTTTCTGATGTTATTATTTGAAAAAAAAAAAAAATATGTAAACAAATTTGTTTAATTTACACATACACGTCTGTTTTGTTTTGATATTCACAATTTAATCATTAATTTTTTTTTTAAATATTTAATTAGGATATGATATTTAACAAAGTATTAGTCTTAAGATGTTTACATCCACAAAAATGAACAACTTAACACTTGCAGTTAGACATTAAAATAATAATAATAATAATAATAATAAAATAAACATATATTTAAATTTTATTCAAATTCGAACACATTCAACTTTGAGATGAAAAAACGAACACCACCTTAGTCAACTGTATTATTTCTTAAACTTTAATTACAGAAAACAAATTAATTACACTTATATTCATTTTCTAAACGGTATTAATTGGCAGGTTGGAAGCCATGTTAGTTGAAAGTTTTAAAGGAGTTATCAAGTAATTAATACTTATGCGGAATGGGTTCCTTATTCATATCGTGCACAAGAGTTGTTCATAGCATAAATGAAATATCCATCAAAGCAAGAAAAGAATACACTAATTTTTACATGGTTCGGAACCATGCCTACATCTATGGGACCAAGTCTAGAAGAAGCAAATTCACTATGACTTATAAGTTCAAAAACAAAGCAAGAAAAGCATAGTTGCAAAACACTCCCTGTTGAAGTGAAGACTGAAAACGATGCCGCTTTACAGTTAAGTGAAACGCAGAGTTTTTGGCCTGAATAATCTGTGCATCCTGTCCATCCAAGCTGTGTAGATCCAAAAGGCTGAGGCATATCAAAGGGTCAACGGTATAAAAGATAGGAATAGTTCACTTTGCACCAGATTTGATTTTTGCGTCTTTTTTCCAACAATTTGAGTTATCAGCTCTTGATTGTTTTTCACATTTTTAGAAAGCATAGTTGCAAAACACTCCCTGTTGAAGTGAAGACTGAAAATGATGCCGCTTTACAGTTAAGTGAAATGCAGAGTTTTTGGCCTGAATAATCTGTGCATCCTATCCATCCAAGCTGTGCAAATCCAACGGCTGAGGCATGTCAAAGGGTCAATGGTATAAGAGAGGGGAATAGTTCACTTTGCACCAGATCTGATTTTTGCGTCTTTTTCTCTACAGTTCGAGTTATCAGCTCTCGATTGTTTTTCACATTTTTAGAATCATTGTAACTTGGATAGATTGATTAGCGATTGTTAGTTAATCTGAGGGTGGGGTTACTCTTGTGGCTAGAGGATTCCAGGAGAGAGTTCTTAGGTTAGTTACAGGTTGATTCTTGGTGAGAATAGAGAGGAGTTGATCTGGTTTGTTGGATCTTGTACTGTGTTGATATTATTCTAATTAGTAGTGCCGTGAGCTCTCCATTTCCGGAGCTCAATGTGGATGTAGATTATCCAAATAGGATAATCGAACCAGTGTAAAATCTTGTGTTCTTGTGTTAATGGTTTGTGCAAATCTGTTTGGTGTTGAATTTGGTAATGTGTTTGTGTTTGTTGGCTGATTATAATAGTGGTATTAGAGCTATTAGACAATAGGCTTGATCGATTTGGAGACTACTCATTGATTTAGGGTTTCTGAAAAATTAGGGTTTGTCTAGAATTGGGGGGTTTTTCAAATTAAGGCTTCCCTTAGCAATCTTGAGCCCTAGTTTACAGATTCGGGTGGTAAATTCATTGATTGAGGAAATCTTGTTGAAGATTCAGGTCTGAGTCTTAGTAATTCGTTCAAGACTCACATTGTCAATTTGGTTTAGGGTTTCTTGAAACAGTATCAATTGTTTAAATACAAAGATGTCAACTACACGATTAGAAATCACTCAGTATGATGGCAAGATAGATTTTGGGAGTTGGAAAAAGAAGATGAAGGCACTGCTGTCCCACAATAAGGTGGGAATTGCCCTGGAGAAAGACGAAACCAAGTGGCCAGAAGAGAAGCTGAAGAAGAAGAATGAAATCAATGAGGAAGTGTACAACCTCATAGTGATGAATCTATCAGACAACGTCCTGCGGAAGGTAGATGGGCTAGAAACACCTCTAGCCCTATGGGGTAAACTCGAAACTTTGTATTCTTTACAGACAGCACCTAACTTTGCATTTTTAAAGGGTGCTTTATTTTCATACAAAATGGATGGTTCTAAATCTGTTGAGGATAATTTAGATGAATTCTTTAAGATGACTTTAATTCTTAAAGGTACTGATCAGGAACTAGGTGACACTAGTTTAGCAATGATCCTATTAAATTCCTTAATCGAAGACTACATAGTTGTAAAGAATGCCCTTCACTATTCAGGGACCCTACCTAGTCTAGATTTAATAGTTGCTGGTCTTAAAGCTAGGGAATTAGAGCTTAAGGTTCAGAAAAGATCTGGGAGTAACCTGTTTGTAAAAGGTAGACCAGAATCTAGTCAAATAGGAAAGTCTATATAGAACCAACATGAGTCTAAAAACAAGAAAAAATGGAAGGGAAATAGTAATAAAAAATCAGACACTAGGAAGTGCTTCTTTTGCAATAAACCTGGTCATATCAAGAAAAACTATTTTGAATGGTTGAAGAAATATAAACAGAGTAATACTGAGAGTAATCTTGCTTCTAGTGATAACCAATGGGAGGAGCCTAAGGTCTTGACAGTATCAACATCTCATACTGCTAAGGAATGGGTCCTGGACTCAGGCTATTCCTTTCATATTAATCCACACAAAAACTGGTTCCAAAACCTAGAATCTCAGGAAACTGAAACTGTTTATATGGGGAATAACCAAGCATGTAGGGTGAAGGGTATAGGCAGTATAACCCTTAAACTTACTGATGGAAAAACTGTAAGGTTGACTAATGTTAGGTAAATCCCTGAGTTAAAAAGGAATCATATTTCTTTAGGAACACTAGATGAAGCCGGATGTTCCTATAAGGCTAACAATGATTGCTTATATGTGTACAAAAACCAGAACTTGGTTCTCAAAGGGGAAAAGAGGAATGGTCTTTACATTTTATGTTGTGATTTTGAATGCTTTAGCACAGTTCTGTCTCCCACCAAACTAACAGTAACTGAAAAATGGCACCTTAAGTTAGGACACATGAGTTAGAAAGGTATGCACATCCTTAGCAGTCAGGGAGGGTTTGGGAAGGACACCATTAGCAACATAGAATTCTTTGAAACCTGTGTGTTAGGAAAACAACACAGACTAAGGTTTTCAAAAGGGACTCACCTAGCCAAGAACTGCCTAGAGTACTTACACTCTAACCTTTGGGGACCTGAAAAATTAAATCCCATGATGGAACAACTATTTCTTATCCATTGTAGATGACCACAACAGAAAGGTCTGGACTTTCCTCCTAAAGACAAAAGATCAGGCTTTGACCAAGTTTAGGGATTGGAAAACACTGGTAGAAAACCAATCAGGAAAGAAAGTTAAGGCACTTCGCACAGACAATGGTCTTGAATTTTGCAATTCTGAGTTTGACAACTTCTGTAAAGAACATGGTATTTTGAGACATATAACTGTAGCTAGGACCCCCCAATAGAATGGTGTGGCAGAAAGGATGAACCATACCTTACTAGAAAAGGTTAGGTGTCTTTTGTTTACTTCAGGGTTACCAAACACTTTTTGGGGGGAAGCCCTAGCCACCACAGCCTACCTTGTGAATAGAAGTCCTTCTATTGCTATTAATGGAAAGTGTCCCAAAGAAATCTGGTCTGGTAGAAGACCAGACTTAAGCCATTTGAGGATTTTTTGGTGTGTTGCCTATGCAAACACTGTAGGAGGAAAACTTGAACCTAGGTCTATTAAGTGCATATTTCTAGGTTACCAAGAAGGCATAAGATGGTATAGATTATGGGATAGGAAGACTCTAGGGGTAAAGATTATTGTAAGTCGAGATGTTGTGTTTAATGAATGTGAATTCCCTTGCAAAGGATCTGTCACTAATCAAGGAAGCATCAAAAACATTGAACCAGACCCTAACCCAACTGGAAGTACATCAATTGAGGTGGAGCAACTCACTCATCAGCCTCACTCCACCCAAACAGAAACTGAAACCCAAATAGAATCTGAAACTGAACCTAAACAACTAGCAGAAAAAACCACTGAGGAGACACTTGAACACCAACCAGCTGACCTCCAACAGTACCAACTGGCCAGGGATAGAGCCAAGAGAGAGATAAGGCCACCAACACGTTATTCTTATGCTGAACTGATTTTTTCTACTTTGCTTACAGGTACAGAGGTCCAGAGGATAGAACCAAAAACATATGATGAAGCTATGAAATCCAAAGATAAAGAAAAGTGGGAAGCAGCAATGAGGGTAGAGATGCACTCTCTAGAGGTAAACTGAATCTGGACTTTGGTACCCAAACCCAAAGATCAGAAGTTGATCCAATGTAAGTGGCTCTATAAACTTAAGGATGGTATTTCAATTTCTGACCCACCTAGGTATAAAGCCAAGCTAGTTGCCAAAGGCTACACCCAAAGAGAGGGAATAGACTTCAATGAAGTCTTTTCCCCAGTGGTGAAATATAAAACCATTAGATTAATGTTAGCTATTGCTACTCACCATAATCTAGAATTAGAACAACTAGATTTGACTATTACTTTTCTGCATGCAAATTTGGATGAGAAAATTTATATGAGTTAGCCTATAGGATTCATTGATGTTAGGGCCCCTGACCATGTATGCTTGCTCCATAAGTCCCTATATGGCCTCAAACAGGCCCCCAGGCAGTGGTACAAAAGGGACACCTTTATGATAGGCCTGGGATTTAGGAGAATCAAGTATGATAGCTACTTCTACTTTGACCTTGATAAAAATCTGCCCATTTATGTTTTATTGTATGTTGATGATATGCTGTTAATCAATAGATCCAAGCCTAGGATAGAAGATCTGAAAAAGAAATTAAATTTGGAATTTGACATGAAAGATTTAGGAAATGCTAAGAAAATATTAGGGATGGTGATATCTAGAGATAGGAGGAACAACTGCTTAAAACTAGGACATAGTGCTTATTTGCATAAAGTAATAAACAAATTTGGTATGACTAATTCAAAACCTGTCACAATGCCCTTGGCAAATCATTTCATACTTAGTAAAGAACAGTGTCCTAAATCTGAAGCTGAGTTGATAAAGATGAATGATATCCCATACTCAAATGTGATTGGCTCCTTAATGTATGCTATGATAAGGGCCTGATCTGTCGTTTGCTATATCACTTCTTAATAGATTCATGTCGAACCTTGGCAGTGAACATTGGACCGCCCTTAAATGGGTTCTAAGATACATTAACAGTTCTTTGAATGTTGGTTTAAAGTATTGTAAGAACAATACTGTGCTTGATTTTGTTGGGTTTGTAGATTCAGAATTTGCAGGTGATAAAGACACTAGAAAATCCACAACTGCTTACTGTTTCAAACTTGGAGGAAACTGCATATGCTGGAAATCTCAGTTGCAACCTATAGTTGCACTTTCATCAACTGAGGTAAAGTACATAGCCATTGCTGATGTGATTAAGGAGGCTGTGTGGTTACAGGGGTTACTGTCAGAAGCAAATCTAATTGAAGGGAAGGTCACAATTTACTCAGATAGCCAGAGTGCTATACATTTGAGTAAGAACCCAGTTTATCATGAGAGGACCAAACATGTTGACGTTAGATTTCACTTTGTGAGAGATGTGGTAGCCCAAGGATTAATTGAGCTAAAGAAAGTCCCCACTGAAGAAAATCCAACCGATATGGGGACCAAGATCATCACACCAGCAAAATTCAAGCACTGCTTGAAGTTGCTGTCCATGGAGTAATTCAATACTAACTGGAGCTATGAGGGATATGGTTAGAGTCCCTGGCAACGGCGCCAAAATTTTGTTAGACCGGTCGTCACAGTCACAAAATTAAACCTAAGTACTGTAGTTAGTGGTAAGCAGGGTCAAATCCACAGAGAGCAAGACTAACGACCTAATGTATATTTGAGTTAATGAAAGAGAAATTGGCAAAATGATTGATTAAAACTAAGGAAACTAATTACTTGCAGGAAATTAAAAGCATTAAATAAATTGCTAACTAAAACACAATATTAAAAGCGTTGTCGCTACGGGTTCGGTTTGACTCAAGACCAACTCTCACAATTCCTCTCCTCGCTCTTCAATTTCCTAATCCTACAAGGCTAAGCAAATCAATAGAAATATCTCCCGGCAATCTAGGCATAATCTATCCTGTCTTCCCATCGTCTTAGTTACAGATCGATTGGTTAAAGACTATCATTGACTAACCGAAAAATGTTAAACCCTTAAACACCACTAGTTGGTACAATGTTAACAAGTACAACCTATCAACCTGTATAATCCAATCAACTAATTACACAATAAATGCATTCCTAGTAGAAATGATATTAAACGCTACTACAACTTGATTGCAATCAGTACCGAAGCAATTTAAAGTCATAATCAACATTCAATAATCTCAAACCGACATTCAATTATACGAAAAGTTATATATCAATAAACGTTCTCAATGGACATTATCAATTCAACACGTCGAGTATCAGAATAATATTAAAGTATCGCAAACAAACTGAAACGAAAACAAATATAATCTGAATACAAGAAACTTAACCAAATATCCAACATTCGGGCTCATCCAACTAGTCGAGAGCTAATGAGGAGATCAGTGGAGTCAATCTCGATCTCGCCTACACCGTAACGGACAACCGGGAACTCAGTCGCTCATGGTGGTGATGACGGAGGTTGAAACAGAGAAAACGGAGCTGATCATGGCGAAGAGGAGGTAATCGACAGCGATATGATTCGAAGAAGGGCCAAAAATGACCAACGGACAGCCCGGAATACGAACAGCCGCGGTTCGCCAGAAAGCGTTAATTTTCCGGCGAGTCTTCGGAAAACGGTGGCAAAAATGGGATCCGAAGGTACCAATGGAAAGCTCTGGTGATTGAGAGTTCAGATCAGGTCCTGGGGAGGTCAGAAGTTGTCAGAAATGAGCAGGATCTGGCCTGGAAGATGAAGAGGCGCGGCGGCAAAATCGCGGATTCCGGCGGTTTTCGCGGTGGCTTAAGCTTGGAAATGCTAGATCCGGCCGTGGGGAAGGGAGATCGACCCTTGGGAAGTTGAAACGTCGCCGGAAAGCGGCAAAATCTCGCCTGGAAGATGAAAAGTCATGGTGGTGGAAGGCGAAACGTCGCGGTGGTGGTGCGTGATTCGCGGTGCTGACGGTGGCTAGTGAATGGCGGTGCACCGGGAAGATAAATCGTCATCGGAGGGAGACGAAGGGTCGCCGGAGCTCGCCAGAAAAGATGATGAACAGCCCCCCTGTACGCGACTTTTCATCTTCCTTTTATAGAACAAAATGCAAAATATCACTTTGGTCCCTACAGAATTGAAATATGACAAAATTAGCCCCTTAAAACATGACATTTTACCCCCTGAACAACATAAATGAGACAAAATCACTCTTAATCCATAAACCACAACCTAATATCAACTCATATACTTTCCAAAATCATTCCAAACACGTTAAATTCATAAGAAAAATATTAGGAAGCGATTTTCGTGAATAAATTCATAAATTCTTTAATTGTCTCAATATACTTCAATTTAATCACACATGGGGTATTTTTATCACCAAAATAGAGTCACTTTCATGACTCTAACACACTCCCTAACTTACTTTTTGCTCGTCCTCGAGTAAAGTTAAAGGAACTCTTTCAACATTCTCACAAAACCATACACAACCATATTCATCAACAACCAAGACATTCATCAAAAGGTAAAGTGAAGAATTTGAACATAACAAGTAAATAACACAATCCTAAATAAAGAACTAAAGTTTTTGTCAAGATTTGCCTATCTCCATTCAAGCTTCTCAAACACACATTTCATATTCATATCACAATGTTAAAATGTCATGCAAAACTCCCCAACTTATGTACACGCAACATAATACTCATTTTCCACACAAGATTTTGACATATAATTTTTTTTTTTTTCATTCATCACCTTTTTTTTTTTTTTTTTTTTCTTGTCTTAACTTCTTAAGCTTTCTAGAAGGTCCGTGTAATGGGCTTTAGGTCAATGACTCCCAAACCAGATGGCTATAGGGCACTAAGTGTAGAATACTCCTCGAACTTGCTCACCCGAACCAACTAGGCTACAAGTCAAGACTTTATTTCTTATAAAGCTCATGATCTATATAATGACTTATTAAGCTTTCTAGAGGACCCATGTAACGAGCTTTAGGCCAACCGCTCCCAAGCTAGATAGCTTTAGGGGATTAGGTGTAGAACACCCCTTGGGCGTACTCACTCGAGTCAACTAGGCTACAAATCAAAACCAAATCATCAAGCAACATTGAAGCACTTTTAACACACGCAAGATAATAAATGAAACTTTGCTCTATGGGCATGTAAAGTATGTGGGAGACTTGCATAAACACTAAAACACATGACATTTACACAAAACGGTGTCTAACCACAATTATGGACAAACCTAGCACAAAACAGAACCAATAGTGCAATGTTTAAAACCATGTTGCAACAAACAATTTTCAAAAACCTCACAAAACCTTTCAACTATCACCTCAATTGCTTCTAAAATGGTGATTATGCATGAATTCATGAAAAATTTTTAAAAATAACTCACTTTAGTTCACTTTAACCACTTTTGGACTTACAAGAGTACGATTCAACATATTTTCAACAAAACACAACATCATCATGCCACAAAAATATGATGCACAATCCATTCAACACACAATCTCCACAAAAGCATCATCAACAACACTTTACAAAAATATCACAATCTCCACAAAAGCATCATCAACAACACTTCCCAAAAATATGATCAACAACATACTCCACAAAAATAAAAATCAATCAACACTCCCCAACTTAAAATGTCATTGTCCTCAATGACCCACAACTACAAACATCCTCCCCAACTTAGCATCAAATGATCTCAAATGACAATATGATCAATAACATTAAAATTGTCCGACATATTTGAGAAACAAAAAATCTAACAATAACAGCATATAAGGTGGAGAGATACAACCTGAGGAACAATGGTGGGGTTGCCACCAACGGAGTTTGTGGAGCATGTGTAAGCGTAGCCTTGGACTAGTTAATGAGTTTCCAAACATGGCAATTCCTACAAAGACAAAAACAACAAAAACATAAAAGCAATAAAAACAAATTTAAAAAGGTGGGTTGCCTCCCACTAGCGCTAAATTTTAAGTCTTCAGCCAGACTGAATGCAAACATCAAGTTCAAGGTGGTTGAAACGTTGGCGGTGTCTTACATGACCCTCACCATTTAGCAACAAGTAGGGTATCACAAGGTCCTAAGAAGGCATATTTGAATTTAATACGCCATTTCCATGTGCACAAGTCTTTTAAGAACTTGGCATAGGCAGGTATGAGCTTAATGGCATCGAGAAGTGGAATACCAATCAACCCTTGTCTAAATAGCTCAACCATTTCCTCCATCCTAGTAGTTTTCTTAAAGTTGGATGCATTATTCGACTCTAGGGATTGAGGACAAGGTTCTATCGGCATGTCAAATGCAAGGGATAGTTCTTTCTCCCCAACTCCCTCGTTTTCATGTCTCGACACCCCTAACTCTATGGTTGGTTCTCTTTCACTCCTCTCGGCTTGGTTTCCCTCTAAGCTCTCTTTCTCTCCAAACTCAGCATATAATTCCCTCTCAAGCCTAGCTTGTTCATGATACCCCATCTGGTGAGGTACACCATTGAGATTATCAACAACTTGACTCGGCAAATGGCATTCCTCTCTCTTATAAACCGCTTCAGCTATTTGACCTATTTGGGTCTCTAGCTTACTAATAGATTGGGAATGGGAATGGGAATGTAATATTTGATAATGCTGCTCTAAGTCATTGAACCTAGCATTCATGTCATCTTTCTGTTCTTGCATGGTTTGGAGCATTTGAGCCATCATTGATTCCAGTGGAGTGGGCTCGAGAGTGGGCTGTTGGACGGAAGGTGGGATCCTAGGTTGGGCGGGTGGTTGGACCGAATACATGTCCCAATAATTGCCCTGTTGATTGGAAGAACTATATGGCATATTATGGGAGACATTCTGAGATTGTTCCTACTTCTATGCAAAATAAGGATGGTTATGCCACTCACTATCAAATATGTTCGAATACGGATCATTCCGTCTCTGGAAACCTTGTGCATCTTGCACTTGCTCCTCAAAAGTGTAGGGAGTTGGTTCCTCAAATGTGTACTCAACAGATAAAAAGTCTGAAGGCATAGAAAAGACATCCTGACTTGGCCTACCGGGAGGTGGTTGCCTAGAAGCTTGCCCATGTATAGACATGAACGTGTCAAATTGATAGGCTAAAGACTCCAACTTGGAGTCTATGTCGTCCAAAGGAGAAAACTCATAAATGCCACTATTCCTAGACGGTTGCCCTATGATAGGAATCCTAGAAGCTAGATGGTTGTGCATGGGATACAGATTATCATCCATCCTATGTGCTTTCTATTTTCAAATCCAAGGGTACTAAAATTGGTTGATACGACTATCTACCAAGCATTCATCAACAAGTGCACCTAAGGTTCCACCAACAACCACAACACAAAATTCAAAGAAAAAGAACTAAAAGCAAATCCTAAAAAGCAAATTCAAAAGGCACACATAAAGAAAAATAAAAATGAATATGATATCACCCTAAAAAAAAAAAAATCCACACAATCAACAATTAAAATAAACAGTCAAACAAAAAGAAATTATTACTAAATCAAAAACTAAATCCTATGAATAAAAACAAAATATGCAAAACTAAAATAAACATGCAAACTAAATGAACACGAAATATGCAAACATCACACAAATGATTAACAAGAACTAAAAAGAACTAAAGATAAAAAGATTAGAAAATATCACAATCGGGTCACGCTTAAACTTTGAGGCATATGACACACTGCAACGTTTCCCCAATTGCGATCTTCCTACAAAATAAAAACAAACACGAATGAAACTGTCCTAATGAAAATTAAAGAACATAGAAAAATTAGACTAAAAGTATTTACAAACCCAAATACACACAAAGTCAACATCACGTTGCTCCCCGGCAACGGCGCCAAAATTTTGTTAGACCAGTCGTCACGGTCACAAAATTAAACCTAAGTACCGTAGTTAGCGGTAAGCAGGGTCGAATCCACAGAGAGCAAGACTAACGACCTAATGTATATTTGAGTTAACGAAAGAGAAATTGGCAAAATGATTGATTAAAACTAAGGAAACTAATTATTTGCAGGAAATTAAAAGCATTAAATAAATTGCTAACTAAAACACAATATTAAAAGCGTTGTCGCTACGGGTTCGGTTTGACTCAAGACCAACTCTCACAATTCCTCTCCTCGCTCTTCAATTTCCTAATCCTACAAGGCTAAGCAAATCAATAGAAATATCTCTCGGCAATCTAGGCATAATCTATCCTGTCTCCCCGTCGTCTTAGTTACAGATCGATTGGTTAAAGACTATCATTGACTAACCGAAAAATGTTAAACCCTTAAACACCACTAGTTGGTACAATGTTAACAAGTACAACCTATCAACCTGTATCATCCAATCAACTAATTACACAATAAATGCATTCTTAGTTGAAATGATATTAAACGCTACTACAACTTGATTGCAATCAGTACCGAAGCAATTTAAAGTCATAATCAACATTCAATAATCTCAAACCGACATTCAATTATGCGAAAAGTTATATATCAATAAACGTTCTCAATGGACATTATCAATTCAACACGTCGAGTATCAGAATAATATTAAAGGATCGCAAACAAACTGAAACAAAAACAAATATAATCTGAATACAAGAAACTTAACCAAATATCCAACATTCGGGCTCATCCAACTAGTCGAGAGCTAATGAGGAGATCAGTGGAGTCAATCTCGATCTCGCCTACACCGTAACGGACAATCGGGAACTCAGTCGCTCATGGTGGTGATGACAGAGGCTGAAACAGTAGAAACGGAGCTGATCATGGCGAAGAGGAGGTAACCGACAGTGATATGATGCGAAGAAGGGCCAAAAACGACCAAGCGGACAGGCCCGGAATACGAAGCAGCGCGGTTGCGGAAAATGTTAATTTTCCGATGGGTCTTCGAAAAACGGTGGCAGAAATGGGATCCGAAGGTACCAATGGAAAGCTCTAGTGATGGAAAGTTTAGATCAGGTCCTGGGGAGGTGAGAAGTCGCCAGAAATGAGCAGGATCTGGCCTGGAAGATGAAGAGGCGCGGCGGCAAAATCGCGGATTCCGGTGGCCCCTGCGCGGCAAGCTTGGAAATGCTAGATCCGGCCGTGGGGAAGGGAGATCGACCCTTGGGAAGCTGAAACGTCGTCGGAAAGAGGCGAAATCTTGCCTGGAAGATGAAAAGTCGCGGTGGTGGAAGGCGAAGCGTCGCGGTGGTGGTGCGTGATTCGCGGTGCTGACAGTGGCTAGTGAATGGTGGTGCACCGAGAAGATGAATCGTCGCCGGAGGGAGACGAAGGGTCGCTAGAGCTCGCCGGAAAAGATGATAAATAGCCCCCCGTACGCGGCTTTTCATCTTCCTTTTATAGAACAAAGTGCAAAATATCACTTTGGTCCCTAAAAAATTGAAACATGACAAAATCAGCCCCTTAAAACATGACATTTTACCCCCTGAACAACATAAATGAGACAAAATCACTCTTAATCCATAAACCACAACCTAATATCAACTCATATACTTTCCAAAATCATTCCAAACACGTTAAATTCATAAGAAAAATATTAGGAAGCGATTTTTGTGAATAAATTCATAAATTCTTTAATTGTCTCAATATACTTCAATTTAATCACACATGGGGTATTTTTATCACCAAAATAGAGTCACTTTCATGACTCTAACAGTGGAGATTGTTGAAGTGAAGACTGAAATCGATGCCGCTTTTCAGTTAAGTGAAACGCAGAGTTTTTGGCCTGAATAATCTATGCATCCTGTCCATCCAAGCTATGCAGATCCAACGGCTGAGGCATGTCAAAGGGTCAACGGTATAAAAGAGGGGAATAGTTCACTTTGCACCAGATCTGATTTTTGCGTCTTTTTCTCTGCAATTCGAGTTATTAGCTCTTGATTGTTTTTCGCATTTTTAGAATCATTGTAACTTGGGTAGATTGATTAGCGATTGTTAGTTAATCTGAGGGTGGGGTTACTCTTGTGGCTAGAGGATTCTAGGAGAGAGTTCTTAGATCAGTTACAGGTTGATTCTTGGTGAGAATAGAGAGGAGTTGATCTGGTTTGTTGGATCTTGTACTGTGTTGATATTATTCTAATTAGTAGTGTCGTGAGCTCTCCATTTCCGGAGCTCAATGTGGATGTAGATTATTCAAATAGGATAATTGAACCAGGGTAAAATCTTGTCTTTTTGTGTTGATGGTTTGTGCAAATCTGTGTGGTGTTGAATCTGGTAATGTGCTTGTGTTTGTTGGCTGATTATAACACTCCCTGTTTTCAACATTAGTATTTAACAATAGTATTTATTATGGGTGTGCAAATTTTTAAATTAGAATTGGAATAGACAAGTACTTGAGGTGTTAGTTTTGGTTCTAAAAATGGTGGGATTGGTATTGTGCAGTTTCACTACTAGCTCCACCACTTTAGGAACCGATACTATTTAACAGTTAAATCACAAATATAATAAATAATTGTATAAATTAAAATCTGCCAACAAAATATGTAATTGCTTTCTTAATTTATGAATTTATAATTTCTTTTATTTTTGATTTTGCAGATTTGATTATTAATATTGAATCGTAAATTTGCCGATCAAATGATTGAGTTAACATGGTATTAGAGTAATATATTTAATCATTTAAATAACACTTAGGTATAAAAAAAAAAAAAAAAAAATCATGGCAATTTTGAAATTTTAATTAACTATCAAGGTAATGTGGTCTTTTTATACGTTATCATAAGGTGACTAATTTGTTTTTTTTATCTTTTATACAAATTTTATATAATAATCTTCATGATTTTCAATTAAAAAAAATTCACTATACAACAGTAATGTTTCAAAAAGGGTTATTCCCAATCATGGTACAAATTTTCAAACTTTGTCAATAAAATGATAAAGTTGTACATTATTCAGTTAAGGGACATCTAGTGGCATCAAATCCATTGTTGTTAGACTTAACGGGAAAAATGTGCGAAGTCAAAAATATCCTTGAACCATAATTTTTTAGCGCATTACCTATAATTACATTTTGAAAAGACCAAATTACCCTGATAGTTAATTAAAATTTCAAAATTGCCATGTTTTCTTTTGGCCGTTGGATCTGTACAATTGTAAAAATCTGAACAGCTTTATAGTGTGTCTTTCTCCTTAGTAACAGGGTACAAAAATTGCATGGTACAGAAGCTGACATTAACAACAAAAAACACAACAAAAATTACAAAATGAAATCAGAACAGAAGCTAATATTAAAAGCTTAATTAAAACATAAACATGATAAAAAACAATAAAAATACATGGTACAGAAACTTTAACTACAAAAATTACAAAAAAATCACAAATTAAAATAATAACAAAAGCTAATATTAAAAGTGAACTAACATTCCCAAAAACATAGCACAAATGACGGTATGAATTATCAACCCAATTATAAAAAAAAAAAAATTAAAAAAAACATTAGATATGAGAGACAAATACCTCAACAGTAACAAATATTAACACATTTCTACAGTTCATATGCTTCAGGTTACAAAGACGAGATAGATTTCAAAGTTAAAAAAAAAAAAAAAAAAAATGTCGGAAGATATCATATTCTGGAAATATAAATAGAGCACACTTTAGATTTCGAACGGCCTCTTAAATGTCGGTTTGCTCAAACTTTAAATGGATAAATAGATGTGGAGGAATGTGCTATGAGTGAAGTTTGTTTAGGTTCTTTTTTACTCAGTGTGATATGGGTGCAAAGTTTGAAGGAAGACAAATAGACTTTTCATTTCCTTCCTGCTGTTGTGTTTGGTTTTGATGATGTAAACGCTTTTTTAATTCCTATATTTAGTTTCTTCTTGACAGTATTGATTTTTCATTAGTATGAATTGTTTATTAATATTTATACTTTGTTTATTCTTTTCGGTTTCAACATGTAAATTCAAAATTTTTTATTTAGTAAACGAAAAAGCTTAGACGAGTAGATGAATCTACTTTTTGACTCATCGAAAAAATTGTAGACTCCGGATCCGATTGGAAGTAATCAAATTCAATCTCTAATTGCAGATACTGAGGAAGAAACACATGAAGAAGATGACCCCCTTAATGATGTATCACAGAAGATTATGTGATGACCCTGGGAGAGGATTCAAGTTCAAAGTCACAAATGACCTTAAGTTCAAAGTCACAAATGACCTTAACTTCACATCATTTTGATCAAGAGTCGGTGAGGAAGGACCTTGCAATGATGATTGTTCTACATGAATATGCTTTGAGCATGATTGATCATTACGGGTTTAGAAGATTTTGTAACAACATGCAATCATTGTTTAAGATTGTGAGCAGAAATACTATTAAGAAAGACATATTCAAGATTTATGATGTAGAAAAAGAGAAGACAATGAAATTGTTAAACAAAAACCGGAGTAGGATTGCTATCACTTCGGATTTGTGGACTGCCAACAATCAAAACAAAGTATATATGACGATCACAACACACTTTATTGACAACAATTGGGTCTTACAAAGTCGACTCATAAAGTATTATCTTTTAAAGTTTTATTATTCTTATTTTTTAATTGTTTTTTATGTATAATTAATGTTGCAGATTTGTATATGTGCCTTGCCCACATACTAGAGATGTGCTTGCTACGGCATTGATGGACTGCTTTTATGAGTGGAATATTATAGAAAGTTGTTGACAATGACGCTTGATAACTACTCCACATGTAATGTAGTTGTTGAAGATATCTTGAACAAACTTCCAAGTGCCTCACTTAGGCTACGTGGTTCATTGTTTCATATGCGTTGTTGTGCACATGTTCTGAATCTCGTTGTTCAAGATGGATTATCGGTGATTGGACAAGCAATTGCAAGAATCCATGAGAGTGTTGCTTATTGGTCAGCATCGCCCAAAATAGAGCAAAAATTTGTTGAAGTGTCACATCAAGAAGGCATTGAAAGTACGAAGAAGTTGACTCTTGACTGTAAGACTCCCTGGAACTCAACTTATTTAATGCTTGAAGCTGCTTTCATTTACAAAGATGTGTTTTTTCGTTTAAAGCTTCGTGAGCCACAATATAGATGTTTGCCAACGGAGGAGGAATGAGAGTTGGCAGAATAAGTTTGTTCAAAGTTGAAAATATTTTATGTTGCCACAAACTTGTTCTTCGGAACAAAAATCTGACGTCTAATATTTATTTCCCAAAAGTTTGTGAAATTAGAATTGCATTGTCTAGCTGGCTCAAATGTGAGAATGATTGATAAAGAATATGGCAACAAAAAAGCATGGAAAATTTAGCAAGTATTGGGATGTGATTCACAGTGTCTTAGAGGTAGCAATTGTTTTAGATTCTAGATACAAAATGAAATCGTTAGGTTATTTTTTTCCTCGGATCTATGGAGTTGAGGGTAAAGATCATATCATGAGAATTCAAGGATTTTTATTAGATTTATTTAATCAGTACCAATCTAAGCAAGGAAGTAGTCAACCTCCTTCCAATGCACCTTCTCTTCAAACTGATATTTCTTATGGTGAGGAAGACGGGTCCGTTAGTGACTTTGAGATTTATATTGAACAAGAATCCAATGTTATTGAAGGAAAATCAGAACTAGATTGTCACTTAGAGGAGACAACACAACCAGCAAATGAGAAAACAAGTGTATCCACTCACATTATATATGACATATTTTTGTCGGTTATCTAACAATAAAACATTATTAGAATATATTCCTAATAAAAAAAAATCAATAAAGTGTATTATTCTTTGTTTGATGTTGATTTTTTTATATATAAATTATGGCATAAGTTCTTGCATAAAAATAACAATCAAATGATGCAGAGCATAAGTGTTTTAGTTACTATTTATTATATAAAAAAAAAAAAAAAAATCAACCCATGAATATTAATGGGAGTCTCATTCTCTATTCTATAAAACAAACAGTAGACCGATTTACAACAGAATCAATATGAAATTTTTGCCTTTGCCAAAAGAAAAAATAATTTTCTGATTGTACAGTAGACCAAATTATAATAAATTTCATTTTGTTATAAACTCTTTTTGTAGAAGAATTTATTTATTTTATTTGACCAGCACAAATGCATCATATCTTTCAAAGAATCATGATATTCCTTTTTTCCCTCTTCAAACAAAGGTTTTTATAAGTAGAATATTCTTCAACAAAGCTATTTAATTATCAGTGTATATATATATATATATTAGTATAACTAATATATGCTTATTTAGTTGAGTTACTTTAAAAAGCACTTTTATAGAAATAAATAATAAAAAAAAAAATACAAGAAATTTCTTATGTATATATGATTTGTTAACATTAACTCTTAACACACTCCATAACGAAATTAGAAGATAAATTTTTTATTATTTCAACATATATTAATTATAAGTATATATACATGATAACAAAAAAATTATTTTATTTCATTTTTCTTTAAAAAAAAAAAAATGGGATTAGATAAAACACACACTAAGTCACTAACCAACCCAATTATGTGAGTACTTTACACCAAGCATATTTATTTTAAATTTAATTTTATAAACGTTAAATAGAAGTCATCTGTGTCTCTTGATTAACTTTAAATAATCTTAAAACCATAGTAATATTTGCGAAAACACATATAACTTCACTCTAAAAATTAATATCTATAATGATGGATCTTAATTTTTAACCAAAGAAAAAATAATATTTCAAATTCGATTGACTATTTTGGGTTTGCACAACTTGAAAAAATTAGGGCATAATTATATATATACAATCTGAATAATTCAATAATTCTCTTAAACCTAATCGAACCAATCCGAATCAAACCTCTCAGGTTCACACACCATCTCATTAGCTATGAAACAATTGCTCTGTTCATTTTGATTCATCTTATTGCATGGGAAGAAATTATAATTAATAAATCATCAACTAGTTTAAGATTAATGATGAATAATCGTCATAAATCACATAATTAAACCTTTTTTATTTGACCATAACATAAATTCAAAAGAACGATATCAAAACCTAGTGCTACATAAAGATTGGTTTCCTCGTCAACTATTTGTTAAACCCTAAACACGAAAACACGTCCAAAAAAAATAAAAAAAGTTTCATGGACGTTCAATCTCCTTATTAATTAGCATGTTAATTAAACAAGCTTAGCGCATAAAGCAAACCTTGGAAATTGATCTGTGATGATCTTCTTGTTCTTAGTTCTCCAAAATTGTAGCTGGAAACTGGAGAAAGAAGCCATTAATATTTCAAGTTATCATTTACTTAAGATGATGAGAGAAATATATATACATATATCTTGAGGCAGAAGCTGTAACAATAAACAAAATAAAGGAAGAATATATTGCCAAAAGCATTTTAATCTTTCTCATCTCAAGTTTAAGTATATATAATTCGAGCACATTTTGTCATAGCATGATGAAAATTTTGGCACGTAATTAAAGAGAAAAAGGAATAAAGAATAAAGAATACATCAAAGAAGTTGAGTTACCGCTAGAAACATGCTAAATATAAGCGAATACAAACAAATGAGATAACCTTACATACTCGACTATTTATCTTATATTCTTTTATTTTATGTAATTTAATCATAATGTAACACGAATTAATTAGATTATATGATTATTTTGCACATATGTATAGATATTGGTACAGTGACATGTGTATGTCACGGAGTTAATTTACTTGCCCCCTAGAGGTTAGGTCTACTATATCTGAGTCATACAGGTTTAAAATACTGGGATATACGCCCTTGAATTTAAGAAAATGTAGCAATTTTTTATATTTTTATTAAACAATATCAGAATGAGAGTTTTTTTATTTTTGAACATAAAAATCATAAAAGTGCAGGACCTAGAGATAGCTAATCGAAACCTCATGGTAGATGAAGCCTTTCTCTCACAAGAGTAGCTAGATGACACATTTTCATTAAGTTTTTAATGTTTGAGTATGAAAATGAGACTTTTTCCTTCATTTCTAAGAAAAACAAAAAGAACGAACCAGAACACAAACCAAAAAAAAAAAGAACCTTAGAAAAAAAAAAAAGAAACAATCAAAAGAAGTAGTCAAGAAACAAAGCACAAACTTTCTCAAAATTCTTCTTTTATTAATCCTTTGTTTATCCAATTTCAATTTAAACAATACCCACCACACTTTCTCCCTCACAAATTACAATACAATCCTGAAGCTAAGATCGGTAGAATGCACGGACAATATGCAACAAATTAATAATTTTATGTATGCAGCAAGTTAACCACAAACTGATTGGGGATGGTCAAATACAACTATGGATAGCATTATCAAAGAGAACAAAACATTAAAGAAAACACAGAAAATTAGGCATTAAAAACATAAAAAGAGTCTCTAATTATTTTATTAAATCTGTAAACACAAGATGTAAGAACATAAATTATTCCTAATAATTAAAACATACATATATTTAACATAAATATTATCATGATTAAGCTGGTGGACCTGCAGAACATTGCTTCAATACATATTGAAAAGAGACTGTGGAGCTTGAAAAAGGGCACCGAAGAGCAATCTACACTCACTTGTTGCACAGCCGTGCAACATGCCGAGCTGAACGAAATTGTTTGTGTCTTATGACTCAGAAACTCGATGAAAACATGATCTTACACCAGGAAGGTCACCCAAACATTTCTGAATGTTAGGGTTTGGGGACGGGAAAGACGCAATTGGGTGGTGGGGACCACCACAACCAAGCTGGATTTTTTGTTGAAGTGGCTGCATCAACAGCACTCACTCTGGATGCATTTGCTCCAGAGAAAGCAACAACGAGGAACAAGATGGCAATGAATACTCTCCTTACTTTTAGATATGAAAACTGAAATTTTGCTTAGCTTGAGTAGAGTGAAGTTTGATATTGGTGCTCTTGAGATTATTTAGAGAAAATGAAAAATGTTAGATCAAGTTTTAGTTTTTGAAATTCGAGTTAATTATGTGCTATTTAACTTTTGTTATCCAACTCTAGTTTGATTCATATTTGTTGGGATTGTGCCTTGAATCTCATATTACTTAGGAATGGGAGTTGCAAGGGGACTCTCTCCTTTAAATAGATTAGTAGATTGGACTTTTAAAATATCTTAAAAAGTGTAAAATAGACACATAAGCAATGGTCATTGTGGGTTGTTATTAAGGATGTAATTGGGCTTCTTGGGATAGTGTAAGGAGTTTGCAATTTTTCTCTTCTAAAAATTGCACAGTTATAAGCTTTTGCTTTATGGATTGTTTGAGTGGATAATGGATGTAGGCTAAATTGATTGGGCTGAACCACTTTAAAATTCTTGTGTTTGGTTTGTTTTTATTTTTTAGTTACTTGCCTTAATTTTACGTTTGAGTGTGGGAATCTTTTTCAACAAGTGGTATCAGAGCACATGATTCGTGATCTGGGAGAAGGCAAGCTCAAGAAGAGGTTGGATTTAAGAGTAGATTGACGTCTGTGAAGCATCTAAAATTTTCTAGAGTTATGTCTAAGTTTGAGGTTCCTTTATTTGATGGTAAAATTAATTTTATGTTATGGCAAAGTACAATATAAGACCTTTTGGTACAACAAGATCTTGATTAGGCATTAGAAGAGAGTAAGCCAAAGAAGATGTCTGATAGAGAATGGAATAGAATTCCAAGGAGAGTTGTTAGTACAATTAGATTGGCCTTAGCTCTATAGATAAAGTACAACGTCCCGACTAAGTCTATACCAAAGGGTTGGTGGGAAAAATTAAAGGGTATTTATGTATCGAAATCATTGACTAACAGACTGTGTTTGAAGATGGGTTTGTACTCCCTAAAGATGGATAAAGGTATGAGTCTCCATGATCATTTAAAGGAATTTAGTAGGCTAGTATCTCAAATATTAGCTATTTCTGATGAGTAAAGGATGAAGAAAAGGCATTGATATTGTTGTCATCTTTGCCTAAATATTATAGACCTTTAGTTCAAACTTTGTTGGTAGGCATATCTAATTTAAAATTAGATGATGTGATTGCCTTGCTGCGTGAGAATGAAAGGCTTATGGGATTAGAGAACTCATCGTTTAGAGGAGATCTACTAGTTGCAGAAGGTTCTAATCGAGGGAGGACTCAAGAGAGAGGTGATAAATCTAAAGTCAGAGATTATAGTAATAAGGAGTGTTATTATTGTGGAGAGAAATGACATATCCAACCATGCTGCAAGAAATTAAGGGATGATATGCTTGCTTTCAAGAAGGCTCAACAGATGAAGGATTCAAAGGATGATGCTTGGGTTGCTAATAATGAAGGTGGATTTTTAGTAATATGTCAAGATGAAATTCAAATTTCAAAGGGTGAAAAAGGTTGGGTTTTAGATTCTGCTACATCCATGAATGTTTGTAATAGTAAAGATTGTTTTGTTTAATTGAAAGAAGATGAAATTATGGAAATATTGTTGTCGGTAATAAGGAGAAAGTGACGATTGAAGGTGTTGGTAGCGTTTGTCTCAAGCTTCACAATGTTGTTGTCAAGAAGCTTCATCATGTGAGGTATATACCGAGTTATAGTTACAATTTGATTTCTTTGGGTGAGTTGGCTCCTTGTGGATATACTTACATTGGTCAAAGAGATGGATGCAAAGTGTATAAAGATGATGTTCTGATTTTGCAAGGCAAAAAGAATGAAAAACAACTATATTTGCTTGATGAAGTTGTGTGTCTTAAGAAATCAAAAGATAAAGTTGTTCAAGTTTCTATTGTGAAAGAAAAGAAGATTGTCAACCGAGTAAGATTTTTAGATGCTATTATGATATTTGGGGATTCAAGTCAATGGAGGAATTGTTGGGATTGTGCCTTGAATCCCATATTGCTTGGGAATGAGAGTTGCAAATAGACTAGTAGATTGGACTTTTAAAGTATCTCAAAAAGTGTAAAATAGATATCAAAAGAATAGTCATTATGAGCTGTTATTAATGGTGTGATTAGGCTTTTTGGGATAATGTAAGGAGTTTGCAATTTTTCTCTACTAAAAAATGCACAGTTGTAAGCTTTTGTTAGTGGATTGTTTGAGTAGATAATAGACATAGGTTAAATTGATTATGCCGAATCACTTTAAAATTCTTGTGTTTGATTTACTTTATTTTTTATCTGCTTGCCTTAATTTTGCGTTTGAGTTATGTGAATCTTTTTCAACAATATTTTAGTAGATAAGGTTAGACTTTACGGAGCAATATCTCTAAAATATCAGCATCCAAAAATTTTAAACACCTTTTTAAAATTTTTGGATGATGATTTTTTGATTTATTTTACCATCATCTTAGCAAGTACATCAACTAAAACTAAAACATCATTTTTTTTAAATTATGTTATAGTTATCTTTATTTGAAAGCACATTAAGGGAAATTTATTTGTTATTCTATGTTGTGATTGAATTAAAAGTAATTTTGCTTATGATAAAAATACAAACAAATTAGAGTGGACAAATATATAATTATAAAATGGTCTACTAAATTAACTTAATTTTAATTAATTTATTCAAGTAATCAATCAATTAGTTTCTCTCTACGTTAATTAAGATTTTCAAGCTTTGTTAAGTGGCCTTAGACTCAAGATGAAAAATCCCAGAGCTATAAATCCATAGTTTAGCTAAAAAAATTAGATCAGCCGAAGAAATTATTGCTCTATCTTCATGGAGGGATAAAATATTTCTGCATAATTTTTATCAAGATCTCTATGCTTTTGATTCTAATTCGGATTGATGAACATATATGGAGAGTTAATAAGTAATTTTATGTATCTAAATATTAACGATATTAACATACAAGAAAAAATATCTATAGCAAAACATTGTTTTAATGAACATGAATTGAATAAATGTTTGATCTTCATACAACGATAATTATTGAAAATGATCAACGGCGATATCAATAGATTTAAAAAACCACATAATTGTTAACAAACTGGTTGTGCTTTTAATTTAGATATCGATAAAAATATATTAAGACTTGTACAAGCCTATTTAAGAATAAAAAAACTAATGTAATGAAGCAATAAGATATAATAATAACAGGCATAATTAAAATAATGATAATAATTTTATTAAATCAATAATCTATTCACTCAAACAATATTTCAAGCCTACCCAACAAGATGTTGAGTCTTGCCTACAAATTTAGAGGACAATTATTTCTAAGAAAAATAAATAAATATTCCAACATATATATTATGGTAATCAATCTTATGGAGTTGCAGAACATTGCTTGATTGCATACTGGAAAAAGGGATTGTTGAATATGGAAAACACGGTTGAAGAGCAATCAGCATTCAATTGTTGGACAGCTGCACAACAGGTCGGACTCAAAGAAATTGTTTGACTGTCATACGACTTAGAAATTTGCTGAAAGCATGATGTTGCAGCTGCACCACTAACAAGATCACCCAAACATTTCAAAATGTTTGGATCAAACAATGGTTTTGTTGGGGACGAGGAAGGTGGAATTGGGTTGTAGGACCACGGCCATCTAAAAGCCCACCAAGTTGAACTTGCTGCATCAACTGCATTGACTCTGGAGGCATTGGCTCCAGATAAAGCAGCAAGGATGAACAATATGACAATGGCGGTTCCCTTCATGGTTGAATAGAAAAAAAAAATACAATTTGATTAGCTTGAGTAGAGTGAAGTTTGATGGTGGTGTTTGTGAGATTATATAGAGCAAAATAAATAAGATTAGATCAAGTTTCAATTTTAAATTTCAAGTTAATTATCTGCTAATTAAAGCCTTGTTATCATCCCACTCTTGGTTTATCTTTTAGGGGATAAGATTATTATAGTTTCTGGATTTATAAAATACTATGATTTTCAATTTTTTTACATTTTAAGATTTTTCTTTTCAAAGTTTTTAGATAAATTGTTTTGGTTTTTTTTTTTCTTTTTTTTATTTTGTTTGCAAGCTTATCTAGTGAAACTTATTTTTATTTTAATAATATTTGTCATTAATCTTTTAGTTGATAAGTTAATAGTTTCTGGATTGATAATATCTTTGATTTTCACTATTTGAAAACACAGTTTTTTTTGGATAAAATGTTTTTGATTTATTTTATACTTATCTTTGCAAGTTTATCAAGTGAAACTCGTTTTTTATATTAATGATTTTTATCATTAAATTTATTTCGTAAAGTGATTCAATTATATTGTTCAATGTTATAAGGATTTTATGGGCATTTGAAAAGTTTTCAATGTTCTATTTTTCATGTTGCCTTTAAAACTTTGTCTAAGCTAAAAAAAGACTAATTAAAAAATTCATTAATTCAAAATCAACGAGTTTGATAAAACCCAATTAAAGTGATTGTTGGTAAGTTAATTATTTCATCAAAAGCTTGACTCCATCCCTCTTTTATCTTAATTAAGATAAAATCTTATACTGATTTACGTTTTCGGTCTTGAAACTAAAATTTATTATATTATAGTTATCTTTATATCAATGATATTAACATGCAAGAAAAAAAAAAAAATTCTATAGCAAGGCATTGTTTGAGTATAAATAAATTTAATTTTATAATTCAATGCAATTTTTAAGGGGATGAGATAGATTTGCAGAGAATCAGAGATGAGTTAAGAGTTGGATTGAATTTTTGTAGACGTAGAGATCGATTAACAGTCAAATTTATGGAAAAAAATTCACTAGTTTTTACAATAAAAGGTCCTAATAGATAACTAAAAAAACAATAAGGACCAAATAGAATTTGTCACTTTGGGCATTATTGACTTTTAACATTTACCGTTAGAAAACGGTATCAAAAGGAGGTAAGTGAGGAAAGTTAATACCCCAGGGTAGCTTTTAGAAATATGTAAACCTCAGTGGCAGGTTTTAGATCGTACGTCTTGAAAATATCAATTTGATAGAGGAGGGTTTATTCTTAAAAACCCTCCTATATTGTGGTTATTAAAAACCCATGTAAGCGAAATGCTTTTTTTATTTTTTATTATTATTTTTTTTAATCCCTTCGTGTTTTATTCTCCTCCTCTTAGTTTATGTTTCATTGATGAATTTCACTATCCCCATTTAATGACGAAGAAATGGTGAGGCAGAGAACTAGAAATTGTCGCTGATTCAAAGCCCGATGTGTTTATGTACCTTATTTTGAGATGGGTTTTTAGTATTTTTTTTTTTCTTTTAATTTGTTTTCTTGCAGTTGCTAGGCCACCAAATAATGGGCTGTTGTTAAAATTTTAAATTTTTCGTTAACATTAATGAGTAATGAAGAATTATCACTGTGCGACTTTGTATTTTTCAGTTTAAATTTTATTTACAATAGAACTATCAATCCACATCAGCATAAAAGTGTAAGACCATAATGTAATTATATTAAAAATATAGGACCATAATGTAAAAAGTCTAACATTTGGATTTCAGGTCATTGCAAACCTTAAAGGCTCTTTTTCAGTGCTTTGCCATAGTCTGGTTGCTTTAAATTTATGGCATATTTGCAGTCTTTGCATTTATGAGTCCATTCCTTTTGGAGAAGTTTTAATGGCTTTGGTAAAGACATCACAAGGCCTCATAGAGTTGGAAACATTTGAAAAAAACTTTCTAATTTCTTTGACTATGATTACTGCTTGTTTTGGAAGACAATGTTAATCTTTCACTTGACTTTTTGACTCTTAATTTATAACTAAAAACTTCGCTACACATTCTAATATGGTGACTCTTCGCTTAATACAATATTCTTTGCCATGTTTTTGAATGCAACAATTTCATAGGAGTACGGACATACATACTCTCTATACAGGTCTTGATTATTTTGCTGGCAACATGCAATAGTTTTCTCCTTTAATGAAAAATGGTGAAGAAAGTCTATAATTTTTTTTTATTTTTTTTTTAAAGGAGGTAATCAACATGCAACTGTCTGTTGAATATGGCTCTTAATGGTTTTTGTTTTACAGGGCTATTGTATAGATTCAAGTTCGACTTTTACTGAAGCTTGTTCATGAAAATGTTAACAGTAATGTAGTTACTTCTAAAAATGAAGCAATCATTGCACCAGGAGGTGCTCCTTCAGTCTGTGAAGTTTGAAGATAGACCACCAAGTGCCAATCCCCCAAATGGCAGAGTAATGCTTATTGATGGCACATCAATCATTTATAGGGCTTACTACAAGCTGTTGGGTATGTTACAACATTCTTCCTTTATTATTTATATTGAATGATTTTATTGGGATTGGAATTAAATTATTTCTTGTAATTTTTTTTTTTTTATTTTTTGAGTTATTGTCAAGGTAGATATTCGCATCTTTGGTTTATCATTCTATTCATTATAATATGTTGAATGGAAGGATTTATATCCTCACTGACCTAAAATTTCGAGCATTATAGATTGGATTCCGTTACTTGGTTATCTAAAAGATTAAATATCTTAGAAGTGTAGCTTTCATTTTTCTTTTCTTTAATTAGGAAATTTGTTGTTTTGGATTTTTTTTAATAGTTAATTTGGCTATATAAATAGACTATTCTTTTTAGAGAGGAAGGTATAATTTTTTCGTAGATTAGTGTCTGATACCTGGCATCTCTTTTGGGCCTTTGAGAAATAACTCAATATTCTCCTTCTTCATTTACTTTTATCAAGGAGGTGTATTTGGTTAACTATTGTGCTCATTTGACTTTGTAATGTCAGACTTTGCTTCTTTTCAGGCATTTATATTAATGTCTGATAGTTATTTTAAGGAGGCATATAATCTTTTATTTTTATTTTTTATTCGAGTTTTATGACCTTGGGCTTTTGGTTATCCAGTATGGTTTCAAAGACGAATTTGTTAAAGACATACCCATGGCTTAAAGATGCTATATATATATATATATATTTGAAGTCTATTTATTATAGATTTATTAAGTGGATAAATCTTTTCTCTTACAGTGTCCCTGCAACGCCAATGCTAAAATGAGACTTATCAGCAGTGAAATTCCGGGCAAGCCCGAAATCTGCAATCTTTGGAGTAAAATCTTTGTCGATAAGAATGTTGCTGCTTTTAATGTCCCTGTGGATTATTCTTTTTTCTGAACCTCCATGAAGATATGCAAGCCCCCCAGCAATTCCAATTATGATTTTAAGCCGCTTCTCCCAGTTTAGAAGTTTTGTTTTGTTATTCTCTGCAACCGAAAGAAGAATTAGAATCATTACAGCCACAGATTTCCCATTTAGAAGAGTCCCCACGTACACAGAACCAGCTCCTCCTTGGCGTAATTCTTTGAAGCACTGAAATAATCTGTTGCCTTCTCGAGGCTCTCATATGTGAAACTCGAGCAATAATTCTTCATCTTTTTTATTCTTATATAGCTTGCATAAGCTGCAAAGAGATAGACCATAATGAATGCTGCTGTTGCCAAAGAAATGGCTATGTTGATTCCGAGACCAGAAACTGCAAAACATGATAAAGTGCTTAGATCTTCGAGATCAACCAGATGAAATGAATTATATTTGTGCTGTAACAGTGAAGAATGCAATATCCTTAAACCCACACTTGTAACGGGCAGGAACACAGGCATCAAAAGACAGTAAGAAGATGTTTGGTTGCTGAGTAAATCATGGAAAATAAATTAAGATTTGCAAGTGATTATTCAAGTTCTAATGCAGACAATTTCGGTCAATTAACTTAAAATTCAAAACTCTGCCTTCTCCCCTGCATTCTCAAACACCCAAATAACCAAAGAAAATACCAAAATACTCTAAATCAAAACTAAAAAATTTCAGGGAAATTATTATAGAATTCATCACTAATACTCCCATTGCTATATTTCCTGTAATTTTTATCTCTTGTTTAATTTCTTTAAGTAATGTTATACTTACAATTAAGTCATACAATTAGGCAAAAAACAAAGATAGAGTAGCTATTTTACATAAATTTTGTGCAATTTTTATCTGACTATATAATTCGGTTGTATGGTTTAGTTGTAAACAAAATATTATTGAATTTCTTTTTTCCTTTTTTGTTATTTCCTTGTGTGTTTGGGCTTTTGAAACAGGTTAATCTTTCAATGGTAATTAATATTTTTTAATGTCTTTATTTTTTTAATTTTTACTTTATATAATAAAACAGATTTACATTTATACCCTTTATAAAGCTATATTTTAAAAGGTCTTATATCGTTAAGTGTCATATTTTTGTCATTTAATAAACTTATGTCCCTTCTTAATTGTTTTTATAAACACAATATCCCTTTGTATGAAAGTCTTTCTTTTTAACACTCAATATTAGTTGATTGAAAAGGGAGAACGAGATTTTCTCACCCATCAAGTTTCAAAATGACACTTTCCCATCCTCCGTCAAGTTCTGTTAATATTTGACTAAAAAGACGAAAATATCCTTAAAGAGTTTATTTCTTAATTAGTTTATTATAAATTAAAATTTTGTTAAGTCAAAGTCTTTACTTGATTATTTATTTGTTTAAGTGCACAGATACATTTTTTTTCTTTGTTTATTTAATTAATTAGGAATATTGATTTTCTATGTTAATTAGTAAAAATGAAAAACATTATAAATTTTGTAGATTATTGAATAATAATGATAGAATATTGATGACATTATAAATAAATAAATATTAAGGCTATTTAACTTTAAACAATTTTATAACTTTACTCCTAACTTTTTAGGTAGGGTTTAAATTATTTTTTTAACTTTTTAATATTTGACTTTTTAGGCTAATTAAAAAATAATAAAAATTTATTAAGTCAAATATGTAAGGGTATTTTTGTCTTTTTAATAAAATATTAACGAAAAACATAATAAAACTTAACGAAGGGTATGGAAAAATGTTGTTTTGCCGAACCTTGGGTGGGAAAAGTCGTTCTCCCGATTGAAAACATATTAAATTTCCCATTTATGTAACTTTTAATATGCTGATTTAAGTAGTCACTCCTAGGCCTGGGCGCCTGGGGTGGCCATGGCTGTATATATAGGTCTCGAGTCAAATTTACCTCAATAAAAAATGAAATCCAAAATTCCTAGTGAAGGGGCTTATTACATACGGGCGAGTCTATTTATGGGTTGGTATGTGTCTTTGCGTGTCTGTTTGTTTCTATTAATTGTCCTGTAAAAATCTTTCATTATGGCTCTAATCAAAGTCGGACCCAATCAATCTTAGTAGGCCCAATAATTATTATATCAAAACTTAAACTATAAATTAATCGAAATTTAGAATGAAATACGTGTTAAAACATAGATAATATATCAAAACTATAATACTTTGAAGCAACTTTTGTTTGATATTTAACATATATACATATTATTCATACACTCTTTCTTACAATAAAATGTATAGTATAAATCAAGTATAAAGAAAAAAAATTGAACAAATTAAAACAAATGATGTGGTAATCTCAAGGCCACATCAATCTATACCTTGTATATTTTTGAAAAGAAAATATCTACATCATATAAATAAAGCAAAGCGAAGAGAACAACGAAATAAAATTTTGTCAATTTTTTTTCCAAAAATTTTCTTAGGATTGAACTTGGCGACTTCTCTACTAATATAGCAATTTGACAGAGATGATTCCTCATAGAAATTGCCTTCTCAGTAATCGTCACGAGTCTTTTCCCAAGTTTCACTGACCTAGAAGATGGAAATAATCCAACATTTTGGTACTCAATCTTGAGTTCTTTGATCTCATCAATTATTCTTTTCACATTTTCATTTCATTTCATGGGAAATTACCTCCTTTCCAAATCTAGTTTCTACAATTTCAACTATCTCACATAAATACTTTTCTTCGCTTTCAAGGTTCTTGCTCATATCTTTCACATAATTATATATTCGCTTCAAAAACTTGATCTTCTTTATGATCCCTTTGGCTACTAGCACAAATTCTATTACCCACAACTATTTCCAAAACTATTGCCGTCATCCTAAAAATATTTTTTATGAAGAAAATGAATATTAGTTATCAACTTACAAAATAATGCATGCCTAACTGAAAACAAAATGGAAATGCGTTACATCACGATGTTAAAACTATAATTATAAATTCTAATAAAAGTAGATGACATAAATTTTTACAAAAGTGAAAAAAAAAAAAAAAAAGGTATTTGAGAATTTAATTAGGCTCCGTTTGGTTCCCTTTTGGGAATACTACTATTAGTATTCCCAATAAAGTTAAACAGTAAAATTGAAAAAACTCACAATATTATTCAACTTTTTTTAAACCCCTTAAATTTGTTAATTTAATTAAATACCCCTAGATAATTTTTTTAGAAATTACAAAAACACCCCAAAGAACCCACATTTACTGTATTCCGGCCACCACTGCCGGCAGATGGCCAGAATCTAGTAAAACGGCGCACTACCGGCTGAATCTGGCCTGTAGTGCACCGATCTAGCCTTTTTCGACCAGATCCACTATAGATCTGGCCGGAAAAGGCAGATCTAAGGTCGTAGCCAGTCGTCAATAACGCCAACATATGGTCATCGTTGACCATCAACGACGACCATATATTGGCTGTCGTTGATGAGCAAATACAACAGATCGCCAATGGCGTGATGGTCGCCAATGGCCGATCGGCCAATGGCCGTGGATCTAGCTGTAGATGGTCAGATCCACCGTGGATTTGGCCGGAAAAGGCCATATCGGACGCACTCGACCGGCAAGATCCAATCAGTCATGAGCCGATACGACCACTCCGGCCACCCTCCGGCGGTGGTGGCCGACTGTCATATTTTTTGGGTAGGATTGGGGATGTCTTTTGTTAACTTTTAATGTTTTATTATAGGGGTGTTTAGTAAATAAATAAATATAGGGGATATTTTTATTAATTTTCAAATCTTATATCGTAATTTAACTTTTTTTAACTTTTGTCATAAAACTTTTCTAAAAAGTATAAAAAAGTGAACCAAACGGAGCCTTATAAATCCCAAAATAATAACAATCTAGGTTTTTGAAATAGGAGAGGGAATGGAAATAGAAATTATATATGTTATAATGAAAAATTCTTACAAATAATAAACATTAAACATAAAAAAATAAAAAATTCGGACCTTCCAATACTGAGATAGGGTTATCCCAACAATCTAAATATATTTGATAAAATAATTTCGAAACTCCTTCCCAAACACATGGAAAGAATCTGTCCGACCTTCCAATAACAATAAATAATTTGTTTTATTGCTCTATATTTCAGAAGGACCAATTGAGTACTTGTTTTTCTGATGAGTGATGACTATCTTATTCATGGAAACTCTTAATTATGCTTTCACCATGACCATTCGAGAAAAAGGTGTTGAGAGTTCTACAAGAAATTAAGTTACGAGTCCAGAAATTGAGAAATATGTTATTCTTATGCCGAGAAAATGAAGACATCTATAACTGAACATCTTTTCTTCCCCAGTTCAGTATAGCTTCAGGTTAATAAGTGGAAAATTCCAGGTTGATTTTCTGTATATCTATTCTTACGGGAACAGGTTTTATGAAAATTTGTTGCTTTGGTTTGGTGGGTCTGTTGGGTGATTCAGCAAGAAAGAAACAACTTTATAAATGTTTTCAAAGGAAGAAGAAAGAAAGTAAATTGTTTGCCGCGTTAACTTGGATTTACAATGAATTATCTTTGTGTGGGTTCCAACGTTGTATTACAACTGGCCAACGGCCGCCGGCAGGATCTGGGATCGTTGATTAGCTTTTCCACGCACCAAATACATCTGCACACCAATTGTTCGATGAATTACCACAAAGAGATGGATGAATTACCTCAAAGATTATTTGTGATAGGGGTATTTGGTTTTAAAATTCAGTAACTTTAACAGTTCTATCAGATCTGAATGAAAGAACAAGACGATCATCAAGGTGAAGCTGTCATACAGAAGGATTAGTTTCCAGAATTCTGAAAAACCATGAAACTTATTGAAAGTGAAATAGATTAAAGGGAATCAGCCAAGATGCCTGTAGTGCCCTGAATATTTTAGGCATGAATCATAAAAGAGAATAATATAGATTTCAACTAGGCCCAGAACCACAAAATTTTAATCAAACCCAAGTCAGAAATCTAAAAATCCCAGAACTATTAATAAAATTTTACACTTTCATGCAAAAAATAACCTGTTGGTTGTTTTATATCTTTATTTGTTGCTCTGTCATGAAATGTAGTTTGTTACATTGAGCAATGAGCATAATTTTATACTTCTCAATTCTCATACAAAACTTGGCCTATTATTAGAAGACCAGGCATGTAAACCACAAGAACTGACCAATCTATTGTTTTTCAACCATGGTCTCAGGCCTGCTTACTGGTGAGACACTGTTGGTTGTGTTCGCTCCGACGATGTGACATTCGGTAAAGCGTTGCCAGCCACTGAACTCCATTTCTTGGGTAGACCTTCGCGAGTTCCTTCTTGAATGATGGCGGCGCCAAGCATCTTGTATGATTCGAGCTGCCTGAGTCATCAAGTGATTCAAGTTCAATCCAGAAGAGCTGGAAAGCTGGTGCTTAATGAACACATTTTTCAAGTCATCCGCCATAATAGTGAAAGCTTCAACTTTTGTAAGTGCTTGAATAGTTGTAGTTGAAATAGGGAGGTTGGATAAAGAGGGATAACCCAGAGCCCAGGCAACAAGTTCCTCACCGCAGAAGTCTCCATCTTGAAGAAAATGTTTTTTCCTTCTGTTACCATCATTATCTCGGAGATTATCAGTGTTCAAAGAGGCAGAACCTGTTGTTCTATCCTTGGAATTGTATGTCCACAATTTTCCTTGCACAACAAAGAACATTTCATCAATTGGGTCTCCCTCTCGAATAATGTGAGTCCGCTTAATGTAGAAAGCTGGCTTTACACAATCACACAATGAGTCTAATGTTGCTTCATTTAACTTCTTAAACTCCTCTACCTTGATAAACATTCAAGAATAAGAATGAGATAACTTAACTATTATTAGTGTAGATTGAAATCTAAAGGTGAATGACATCTACTGTGAAAAAGGAACTCACTTTCTTTAGAAGGTCTAAGCAGAGTTCGCGTTTTATATTCCTTCTGAGGACCTTGGGAAGATTATTGAGCAAATTTTCTACATCAACGCCACTGGTTTCTCGCCATAAGTATCTCTGGTATTTCTTAACTTGGTCTTGGAGATTCCCAGAGAGCTTTCGGAAGGGCATCCATTGGTCTATCTCTAGCCCTTTTAATCTCATCTCTTCTGATCTTGCAGTCCTGGACTGCAGATATATCTGTTCCAAAGGAACCATATTTTATAGAAATTAAACTTGACCATGCTTCATCTTAAGCATATAAAAAATAATGGAGAGATAAAAAGAAGAAAAAATATATACCAACCTGCATATTACCAATGAGAAAGAGAAACAACACCAAGCCAGAGATGGTAATTGAAATTGCAAATAAGTTATCCAAAGCATAAGTACTAGCTGGAAGATTTTGACCAAAAGAACTGCCAAAAAATGAATGTAGTTGTAAAATGTCAAGCATTAATTAAAAAAAAAAACAAAAAAACTTCACCGTCCCAAAAATAAGAAAAGTATATATCATATAAAACAAACCTAAGGTTTTGCAGGCCCCAACGGAAACAATGCAAGAACTTTTGGGGAAAATCTGTCACCTCGACTATACCAAACTGAAGAGCATCGTGAAATATTCCAAAATCATATAAAGTTGTATTTTGAGTTTTTGTAGGGCAAAAATCATTTAGAAATGAGTAGTCTCCTAAATTGTCAGCACAGTAAAAAGAACCATAATGGCATCTGGTACGATTTATGCAAGCTTTACTCCAGCATACAGTCTCTCTGTCTATGGCAAAAAAGTACCATAAGGCTCCAAATACCTAAAAGACCAGCAAGTCACTCATTGATCAGAACGATATGCCAAATTGATAAACAATTGTATGCCCAGTACAGTATATTCATTTCTGCCTCTACTAAAACTTGGTAAAGCATTTGCAATTAAATGCAACAGGAAGTTAAAAACATTATGAATCATGCGAGCAAAAGGTAAAATTCAACTTACATGACCAGCAAACATGTAGAGAAGAAGATTGAATGCAGCTTTGAGCCATGTAGCTCCAGCAAGTTTGCCTGAAGTCCTTGTAGCTTTGGTAAACAATGGGTAAATTCTGATAACCCTTGGCATATATTGAAAAAGAACAGAAAATTTCAACAACTTCATTGCAATAAAAGCTTCCGAGCCTCTAATTGTTGGAACTATAATTAAGATCACAACCTGGGCAGAACATTAGCAAATTTAGAGTTCATAAAAGATACTGGTTGCAAACTTGCAATCTTGAACTATAATTAATGACCACTTTAAATATCCAACAAGTTAAGGTAGCAAATAACTCACGTAATCCTCATCACATAGAAAACTTAATCTATAACACATTCTGCTTTACCTGTGGTAGGGGAAGAATGGCGAGAAGTTCCACTAGGAAGAAGCAAAGGAAACGTTTCCTTGCATTTTTTTGTGAATTATCTCCTCCACAGTTTGACCAAGGAGCAAAAAGGTTCCTAGGCATGCGGATGATATAAATTATATAAAAGAAGTCAAAGACAGAACGCAAAACACTAGCTGTAATCCCCAATGTTTTGTCTAATCCAATGCATTTTTTAAGATCATTGATCACAGGAATGTAAAAAAACAGAGGATCCAATAAGCTTGCAATCACACACAAACTAAGACAAATCCACTTCCCGAATGGCCCCTGTGGATCAAGGATTTTCTTCACACAAAGCAAGTGTTTGACCACCATATTCTGATGTCTAGATTTTGGTAGTTCTCTAATTCTCCTAGACCCTGGAATTTCAGCATCAGAATTTGGCCCTCTTTGGAACTCCCCTGAGACTCAGACTGTTCTATTTCTAAGTTCTCCAGAATATTTTCTTGCTGTACCTTCCTCTAAATTCAAGTCCACAGACCTGAACAAAGCATAAAGTCAGTTTGAAGCTCAGTTTCTGGCTGTATCCATATGCATCAATCATTAAAAGAACATTGCCATTAAAGAATTAAAATAAATAAATAAATAAAAAGCTTTTTAAAGAGCTCAATCAAAGGCTTAATACAGAATTTACTCTTCTTCAATAGTCCAGAACTTGGCCAAGAAAATGTGATCTAGAACTAAAATGGCAGTTTCAAGTACATTATGGAGCAATATAATAAACAATCACTTACATGTTAAAAAATGTTGAAGAAGAAAACTTTTGATTTCTACAAATTTGGCTTGGCAAACTTCCTTATATAGTAAATTTATGAACAAAATTTTAGGGTGGGTTTAGGTTTCTTGGAGGGGTAATGGTCCTCCAAATGGTATTGTGGGCCAAAGACTTTTCTTAAGTCATAAAGGAGAAAGGGTGCAGCAATCATTGTGTCGTCATTTAATGTCTAACGTTATTGACAAGCATGCGACTAAAACTGACAGTACTGTTCCCTTTTTAGCAAAGTTGTTTAAGTGCTTGCTTTGGAAAAATCCTTAGCGTTTGTTATTGATAACAGAGTTTTCTTGACTCTTATTCTGAGTAACAACCAAAACCACCAGTGTCTGAACAGTTTAGAGTTCATAATTGGCAAAAAAATTTCTTTAGCCCGAGCTCATGTGCATTCAATAAATGGGGACTTACCTCATCAACCGATATGATTTGCACGCATCTTAGTTGGAAAGATTTTCTCACATAACTGATATGAAATTATACGTATACAAGACCATGTTTAATTTGAAGTAAGTAGATATATACTCCTAATGATTATGACTAATGCAAATATAGAGCAGGTAGAAAGTACAAGATTCCGCCTTTACTTGATGGAACCTGAGAGAAAGGGCCGAAGCGTCAATTTGGCGTTACAACACAGTTTCCTCTCTTTTCATGCAGTGAGAGATACGCAAGATTAAGAAATTTCTTGACACTTAGTTTGCCCCAGCTGTACCTTCCTCTACACTCAAGACAGAATCCTGAACAAAAACATGAAAGATGATCAATTTATGCCTGTGTCCATATGCATTCTCTAAACGTGTCAGTCAAGGTCACCTAAAGGCTGCCTATAAGGTTTTCACCATTCTTCAACTGGTGCAAAATTACTGAATTCCATGAATACCATTTAGCAATACGCTAATTAAATAACTTATTTGATATAAATTAAAGATTCTAGTAGAAATTAACTGTGGATTTCTGCAGACAGACCCAGGTTTTGGGTTTATAAACAGAATTAGTGACTCGACCTTGTGCATTAACATTTAAATTTAGATATTCTGATTTTTCAGCACTTATTATTAGAGTCAAACTCAGTGCAATAAAGATTATTGTATCCTCAAGGACAACAATCCCTTCAAAGAAGTCGCAAGTTGTGTGTTTTACGGGGCACTGGGGCTCACAGGATACAAGGACAACAATCCCTTCAAAGAAGTCGCAATTTGTGTGTTTTACGGGGCACTGGGGCTCACAGGGTTAACACTGCAACCTCCGTTGGGGTATTTGTCCCGACAAGCCTGGCCCGGTGATTTTTCCGACGCAAAAGAGAAATCTTGTGTCCGAAAAGACAACATTTCCGGTGGTGTTTGCAAAAAAAAAGTTTACTTCAGGATCCTGTATGATTATAGAACTGTTAGGTCATTTATGTTGGAGGTGAAGTTATATTTAGACACCATTCACAGCATGAGCTTATTTACATGAAAGCACAAAATAGGATACTAGAAATTCCGAATATCGTCGATAGTCATATATACATCAGCTCACCAAAATTTTAAATGAAAAATGCCAACACTAATATAACATAACATATCATACATGCTAAATAAACATATTTTGATCTCCATTTTACAGGGCAATCCTATCTAGTTTTGAGTTTAAACAAAAACATATTATTGGTCACCTGAGAATTTAATAAAATACTTTGTAAGCAATTCCCTAAATACCTTATTTGAGGACTTAATGAACAAATACTATATAAAAGCAATAAAGATAAGTGTACTCAAATATTGCTGTAACCTCTAGAATAGCAGACTGAGGAGCATCATTTTTGTTAACATGATTGATATCTTTCTAGAAACATGTGGCAAGCGACTTGAAGCTAGCGATCAGATGAGCTAGATGAGTAAAGCTGCGATGTGAAGCAAATGTTCTCTAAGCATGTGTCTTAATGAACATGCAATTTGGATGTAGCACCAGAGGGTAATGCAATCCGGAAACAATACAAGAAAATGTCCAATCAACCTAATCAGAGCATGAAGTGACTTGTCAAAGGAAGGTTAGAGCCATCATTGTTGAATGTTATTATGGATAAGACTGCCAAATGTCAAACTGGTTAGGAATGTTTGGCTCAAAATTTTGACAATGTGTAAAAGTGACTTAGCGTTTTAAATTTCTATGTAGTCTACGATTAGCATTTAATACTCTATAGAATAGGCATTTAAAAGACACAATCAATTATGTGTTTAGGCTGTATATAATCAATGTTTGAATTAATATCGGGTCAGTCTGGTCTGAATTTTTAACAGAAGAGTGAAATTATATTAACTATATTACCAAACACAGAAAGGCTTCAAGGAATTCTACTAAACTAGGCCTCAAGTAATTTCTAAGAGTTCTTCTTCAGGAAGAAGAACAATTTTTCTAAGTGATCTTCTCCATCTACATTCTGCCACAATATGCTTCCCAGGGAAACCAACCTGAAACTTTCTGGAAACAAGGTGAAGGCCAAACTCGACAAAGTTGAAGCCATAGAAACCATTGAGATTACGAAGTAAAACCTGCGAAGTGTTGCAAGCTGTGGCTTGTTCCTTATCAATGACGCACCAAAAGCACCAGTGAAGCAGAACATGACGAAAATCATAAGAGCGTCAAAACCATATGGTTTACAAACGGTTTCTTGATTATTATGGTGAAGTAGCCGTAGAAGAGAAGCAGCAAGTACGGAAAAGCACAGACTATAATTTTCCCTGTTGTTCATTTGGATTTCTTTGCTTGAAATAACATTGATAGACTTAGAAGAACCCTGGATCGAAAGAACTTTAAGGGGCGTTTGGTTGGCGTTAATGTCAGATTATTGGGGTAATGTCATCATATATTACTTGATTATCACGTTTGGTTGTCAAGTAATATAAGATTCTGATAATATTCAAATATCAATAGTAGTTACTATTGGTAATATTGGAGGTAATCTGATTACCTCTATTTTCTTAGGTATTCTGAGATTATCAGGGTCATTTTTTTTTTTGTTACAGTTTTATCCCTTATTAATAAAGTTTTGGACAATAATGCCCTCATTTTAGAATAAATTTACATTAATATCCTATTTCAATTTTACCCTTGTTTAACTAAAATTTTGGACAATAATGTCTTTATATTTAAAACAATTTACAGATCACCATTGCCACTCACCACCACTGCCACCCAACCACCACCGCCGACAGCGGCCAACCACCAGGGATTGCAGCCGAAAAGTCGTTGGAGTCCCTAAAAAAGAACGAGTTTTGGTGGGAGGCTCCCATATGACTGTTTCCGACCATATTGATGGCCGAAAAAGGCCATATCAGGCCAGATCTGGCCGAAATGGCCAGATCTATGGAACTTGCCATTTACAGCCAGATCCCTGGCCATTAACGACTAGATTTGGGCAAGATCTGGCCGTTAACAGCCAAAGACATGGCCGTTAACAGCCATATCTATTCTGGTCGGAATAGATCTGGTCGTTAATGGCTAGATCTTGCCCAGATTGGTTGATAATGCCTAGGGATCTGGCCATTAACGACCAGATCTGGCCTAATATAGCCGTTTTCGGCCATCAATATGGCTAGAAACGGCCATAGCAGAGCCTCTTGGTCACGGTGAGTTTCTGATGGGGACTTTCGGAGACTTCCGGCTGTGGTCTGCTGTGGCGGCAGGAGGTGAGGGTGATTTCGTAATAAATTAAAGTTTTATATAAGCGGGGGTGTTTTAACTAAATTTGAAATATTGGGGGTTAAAAAAATTATTCAAAAATTAATAATAAAAATAATATTAAATTAATATTTGAAATGGGGACAATTTAGTAGTTTAAATAACATACCCACCAATTTATTTCCCATAACCAAACATATTAATATAACATACCCACCAACTAACCAAATACATTTTCCTAAAGATTCTCAGTAATCTTCCAAGGTAATTTATCTTTATAGTAATCCAACATTCCCAGTAATCTAACATTCCTTAACCAAACCTCCCCTAAGAGCTATCTTCGCCTTCTAAATATGAGTCAGTTTTGGTTTGGTGGAATGATAAAGAAAACCTAGTTAAAGAGTTGCCTTTTTTTTTTTTTAAAAAAAAAAAAAAAGTTACTCTGTATTAAATTTCAAGTTAACTATCTATTAATTAAAGCCTTTTTTATTATCTTTTAGTATATAAGTTATAGTTTCCAGATTGATAATTTTCTTTGATTTTCACTATGTGAGAGCATTTTTCTTTTTTTTACTTCCTTTAAAACTTTGTCTAAGCTAAAAAAAAGACTAATTAAAAAAATCATTAATTTGAAATCAACAAGTTTGATAAAACTCAATTAAAGTGATTGTTTGTAAGTTAAATATTTAATCAAAAGCTTGACTCCATCCCTCTTTTATCTTAATTAAGATAAGATCCTATTCTGATTTACGTTTTCGGTTTCGAAACTAAAATTCATTATATTATAGTTACCTTTATTTGCAAGTACATCAATTAAAAAATCATTTTTATAATTATATTATAGTTATCTTTATTTGCAAGTACATCAAGAGAAATATATTGGTTATTCCATGTTGTGAGTATATTTCGCCAACATTAAAAGTTATTTTGCTTTTTGGCCATGGGAAAGGGTTGGAAAGCTAGAAGATTAATAAAACAACAAACAAATTAGAGCTATAAATCCATAGTTTAGCTAAAGAGATTAATAGGTCTACTTCATCTTCTTCAAAGAAATTAAAATTAAATTAAAAAAATTAGATCAGCCAAAGAAATTATTGCTCTATCTTCATGGAGAGATAAAAAATTTCTGCAAACATCTTTGCGTCATTGGCTATATCATTATTGAAAACCATATAGATATAGATATAGATGTATATCAAAATCTACAAAATTGTTAGCAAGATCTCTGTGCCTTTGATTCTAATTCGGATTGATGAACATATTAACTTACAAAAAAAAAAAAAATATATATATATATATATTGCAAAGCATTGTTTTTAATGAACACAAATTGATCAATGTTTTATCTTCATCCAGTGATATTTTAAAAGCATGTATGAGAGAGCTTCGAAGGGGGAGAAACTCATTATTGAAAATTATCGACGGTAATATCAATGGAGGTAGAAAACCACATAATTGTTAGAAAACTGACTGTGCTTTTAATTTGGATATCAATAAAAATATATTGAGAATTTTACAAGCCTATTTAGTAATAAAAACACTAATGTAATGAGCCCATAAGATATAAATTAATAATCACAAACATAATTAAAATAATGATAATAATTTTATTAAATCTCTAATCTATTCACTCAAACAATATTTCAAGTCTAACCAACAGGATGTTGGGTCTTGCCTACAAACTAAGAGGACGATTATTTCTAATAATAAAAAATAAATATTTCAACATATATGTTATGGAGTTGCAGAACATTGCTTGATTGCATACTGGAAAAAGGGATTGTTGAATATGGAAAACACGGTTGAAGAGCAATCAGCATTCAATTGTTGGACAGCTGCACAACATGTCGGACTCAAAGAAATTGTTTGACTGTCATACGACTTAGAAATTTGCTGAAAGCATGATGTTGCAGCTGCACCACTAACAAGATCACCCAAACATTTCAAAATGTTTGGATCAAACAATGGTTTTGTTGGGGACGAGGAAGGTGGAATTGGGTTGTAGGACCACGGCCATCTAAAAGCCCACCAAGATGAACTTGCTGCATCAACTGCATTGACTCTGGAGGCATTGGCTCCAGATAAAGCAGCAAGGATGAACAATATGGCAATGACGGTTCCCTTCATGGTTGAATAGAAAAAAAAAATACAATTTGATTAGCTTGAGTAGAGTGAAGTTTGACGGTGGTGTTTGTGAGATTATATAGAGCAAAATAAATTAATAAGATTGTTTTGGTTTATTTTATAATTTTCTTTGCAAGTGTCAAACTGATTTTTATTTTAATGATATTTGTCATTTATCTTTTAGTTGATAAGTTAATAGTTTCTGGATTGATAATATCTTTAGGTCCCTTTGGTTTGTTATTTTGGAGATAGTATTGAATAGTTGAGTAGTGTGATTATTACAAGATAAAATTTAAAAATTAATAAAAAAAAAATCCTTAGGTTTTCTAATTTAACTAAACACCACAATATATAAAAATTTTATAAAATGACAAAAACACCCCCACCCACCCACCCACAGTGCCAGATTCCAACTATCACTGCCGGAATCTGGTTGGAATCTGGCGTTACGACCCAGACCGATCGGATCTGACCGGTCGTGCATTAATCTGGCCTTTACCAACCAAATCCACCACGGATTTGGCTGGAAAAGGCCAGATCTACAATCAGATCTGGCCGTTGATGGTCACAAAAGGCCAGATTTGGCTGTCGTTGACGGCTAGATCGGCGAATTACCGTTTCCGGACGTTTATGCATGATTGTGCAGATTCCAGCTACCATTGACGGTGGTTGCCAGAATCTGGCAACTATGGGTGGGTGAGGGTGTTTTTGTTAATTTTTAAACTTTTTCTCTGAAGGTGTTTAATTAAATTAATAAACTTAAGGGTCTAAAGGATTAAATAAAATATAATAGTATTTTCTAAATAATGAAATAAACAGTTATTTTAAAAATAAGATCGGTAATAGGGTATGAAATAATAAATCAAACACACCCTTTGATTTTCAGTATTTGAAAACACAGTTTTTTTTTTTTTTAAATTTTTGGATAATTTTTATTTATTTATTTTATTCTTATCTTTGCAAGTTTATCAAGTGAAACTCGTTTTTTATATTAATGATTTTTATCATTAAATTTATTTCGTAAAGTGATTCAATTATATTGTTCAATGTTATAAGGATTTTACTGGCATCTGAAAAGTTTTCAGTGTTCTATTTTTTATGTTGCCTTTAAAACTTTGTCTAAGCTAAAAAAAGACTAATTAAAAAAATCAAGAAAAAAAATTCATTAATTTGAAATCAACAAGTTTGATAAAACCCAATTAAAGTGATTGGTGGTAAGTTAAATATTTAATCAAAAGCTTGACTCCATCCCTCTTTTATCTTAATTAAGATAAAATCTTATACTGATTTACGTTTTCGGTTTTCAAACTAAAATTTATTATATTATAGTTATCTTTATATCAATGGTATTAACATACAAGAAAAAAAAAATTCTATAGCAAGACATTGTTTGATGAGTATAAATAAATTTAAATTTTATAATTCAATGCAATTTTTAAGGGGATGAGATAGATTTGCAGAGAATCAGAGATGAGTTAAGAGTTGGATGTTAATTTTTGTAGAGGTAGAGATCTATTAACAGTCAAATTTATGGAAAATTTCACTAGTTTTTACAATAAAAGGTCCTAATAGATAACCAAAAAAAAAGTAAGGACCAAAGGGAATTTGTCACTTTGGGCATTATTGACTCTTAACATTTACCGTTAGAAAACGGTATCCAAAGAGGTAATTGAGGAAAGTTAATACCCCAGGGGAGCTTTCAGAAATAAGTAAACCTCAGTGGAGGTTTTGGATAGTACGCCTTGAAAATGTCAATTTGATATTGGAGGGTTTATTCTCAAAAACCCTCCTGTATTGTGGTTATCATAAAACCCATCAGATAAGGACCGTCTTGGCGGGCAATCTCCTTCAACACAGTAGCTCTTTGCAAAAACCCATGTAAGCGAAATGCCTTTTTTTTTTTTTTTTAATTTTTTATCCCTTCGTGTTTCATTCTCCTCCTCTTAGTTTATGTTTCATTGATGAATTTCACTATCCCCATTTAATGACGAAGAAATGGTGAGGCAGAGAAATTTAATGTTTTGATTGTCCTGTAGAACTAGAAATTGTCGCTGATTCAAAGCCCGTTGTGTTTATGTACCTTATTCTGAGATGGGTTTTTAGTAATTTTTTTTTCTTTTAATTTGTTTTCTTGCAGTTTCCCGGCCACCAAATAATGGGCTGTTGTTAAAATTTTAAATTGTTCTTTAACAGTAACGGTATTGAAGAATTATCAGTGTGCGACACTGTGTTTGTCAGCTTATTTTTTGTTTACAATAGAACTATCATAATTATATGTTAATTATTGACTTTACAATCTGGAAAGAAAGGAAAAAAGAAACTTGTTTTTTCGTTTTTGTTATGATTGAGACATGGCACGGTGGTGAACATTTTAGATTGGGGCATTTCAATTTTCAAGATTTTGTGTTAGCGTATGGTTGTGTCTTTGTTTCTTGTATGATGGTTTCTATTGAGATGATGGACCTGTGGCTTTAAACTCTCTATAAAAAATGATGGAGCTATTTAGTTTCATTCATCATCCACCTGCCTTTAAAATTTTAGTTAATTGGTTGACTAATTAAGTTTAGTTTTTCTTTTGGTACTAATACAGGTAGAAGGAACTGTTTTATACACAAACCTTTTGTTTGTTTGTTTGTTTTTTGCCCTTTGTTTTGGAAGGAGGGTAAGCAATTGTTTTTATCCCTTCCTTCATTATCTTGATGCTGATAGTTAGTATAGCTTTTGTATTTTTTTCTTATCATTTGGGGAATGACTTTGGATTTCAGGTCATTGCAAACCTTAAAGGCTCTTTTTCCGTGCTATGTCATAGTCTGGTTGCTCTAAATTTATGGCATATTTGCAGTCTTTGCATTCCCGAATCCATTCCTTTTGGAGAAATTTTAATTGCTTTGGTAAAGACTTCACAAGGCCTCATAGAGTTGGAAACAATTTGTCTTCTATCAAGAGACTTGACCTAATTCATCTTTTATCCTTTCAATCCGTGAAGGTAACTCTCTACAAACTATATGAGAAAATTTATAAACATTGCAAAACAACTTTCTAGTTTCTTTGACTATGATCACTGCTTGTTTTGAAGACAATATTAATCTTTCACTTGACTTTTTGACTCGTAATTTATAACAAAAAACTTTGCTACACATTCTAATGTGGTGACTCTTTGCTTAATACATCTTTGCCATGTTTCTGAATGCATCAATTTCATAGGAGTACATACATCCATACTCTCTATACACGTTTTGATTATTTTGCAGCAACATGCAATAGTTTTCTCCTTTAATGAAAAATGGTGAAGAATGACTATAATGGTTTTTGTTTTACAGGGCTATTGCAGTCTATCTACAGATTCAAGTTCAAATTTTCCTGGAGTTGTTCATGCAAATGTTAACAGTAATGTAGTTACTTCTAAAAGTGAACAATCATTGCACCAGGAGGCACACCTTCAGTCCGCGAAGTTTGAAGATAGACCACCAAATGCCAATCCCCCAAATGGCAGAGTAATGCTTATTGATGGCACATCAGTCATTTATAGGGCTTACTACAAGCTGTTGGGTATGTTACAACATTCTTCTTTTTTATTTATATTAATGATTTTATTGAGATTGGAATTAAATTATGCCTTGTAAGTTTTTTTTTTTTTAATAAATATTGTTGAGTTACGGTCAATGTAGCTATTTGCATCTTGGTTTATCATATTACATATACTTTAGTTCATTATAATATGTTGAATGGAAGGATGTACATCCTCACTGACCTAAAATTCGAACATTATAGATTGGATTCCGTTACTTGGTTATCTAAAAGATTGAATATCTTAGAAGTTTAGCTTTCATTTTTCTTTTCTTAACTTTGGAAACTTGTTGTTTTGGATTTTTTTTTTTTTAATAGTTAATTTGGCAATATAAATAGACTATTCTTTTTAGAGAGGAAGGTATAAATTTTTTGTACATTAGTGTTTGATACCTGGCATCTCTTTTGGGCCTTTGAGAAATAACTCAATATTCTCCTTCTTCTTCATTCACTATTATCAAGGAGGTGTATTTGGTTAACTATGGTGCTTGTTTGGCTTTCTAATGTCAGACCTTTGCTTCTTTTCAGGCATTTATATCAATGTCTGATAGTTATTTGAAAATGTAGGAAGTTATTTTCTCTAACTATTGTTTTTCTTTTTCCTTCTTATGGAGAGCAGCAAAGTTGCATCATGGTCATCTATCACATGCTGATGGCAATGGAGATTGGGTTTTAACTATATTTTCAGCTCTGTCTCTTGTGAGTGATGTTTATTTTCAGTATCTTGTGACTTATTGTTAATTATTTCTATTTTGCTTTTGATATTATAATTTAATTTAATTTTAGATAAAAATTTAGTGGCGAAATGATGTATATTGATGTTAATAAATATTTTGCATGAGATACTTGTATCTGCAGCATCTTTAGCTTTATTGGGACAGACAGAGAAGTGTAGCACATTTAGTGTTATCAGATAGACCTTTTCTTCCCCTCATGTCAAATATTTGCGAACTGTTGGGGCAGATTGGGCCTTAAATTTGAAACTTTCCAGATTTACTTAAATTTTTTCTGGTCTAAGGTTCTTCTGATCCTTCTTTCTCTTGCAGATCATTGATGTGCTGGAGTTCATCCCATCTCATGTAGCGGTATAATTTTGGCCGTTGTTCTGTTCCATGCTTCTTTTGAAAATCTAAATTTACATTGTGAATAATGTGTGTTCATTATCTCATATCAGCTTTTGGGTAACTGTATATATAGCAGATTTTATTTACTGGAGAGTGGTTGAACAACCTTTTTCAGAATGATTTTTCACTGTATATGTAGTAAATTTACACTTGTGTTGCATGTTAAATGTAGCAGGATTCATAAGATATCTTTCTTACTTGAAGTTTTTAATTTATCACTTTTTTTTTTTTTTTTCCATTCTCTCTTTTAAATTGGATGGTGGTTCTTAACAATTGATTGTTTCCTTCTTTCTTTATGCAGGTGGTGTTTGACCATGATGGTGAGATTTGATATTCCTGGGCAATTTTTATTTTGTACTTTATTTCTTTGATTTTTTATTGACTGGTTCCTGTTCTCTTGAATAATCTGTTAATATCGTTGTTTTACATGCTATTTAAATTATATTAATTCTTTCAGCAAGTGGTTTGACTCAATTTGTCCCTGGAATGCATTTTCTGAATGAATAGTACTATACTTCTCAAGTATGTATCCCAACTTTTGTATCCTAAGTTATGTGGCATTAATCTAAGATTGTTAAGTGGATGATGAAATAATATAGTAAATGTTAGGGCAACCATTAGTTAGTGCCACCTACCATGAGATGCAAAAGTTTGGAAGTGAACTTGGAAGTATAGTATTACTCTGACTCAAGCATCCACACTATCATTGGTTAGATAAACTACATCTGTAGTTTTTCTTTTTATATATTCCTGGGATTTTTGTTAAGTGGAGAATGAGAAATTTTTTTGACCATTGTGAGAATACTCTTTGATGTTGAGGGAAGAGTATGGATGGAGATTCATATAAGAATTAATCTAATTTAGGCCCTAATGTACATGAGCTTTGGGATTCAATGGTGAAGGGTTTTTGTAATGCACCCAATGACAGTAGTTGCTTTCCTTTATACTCTCATATCCTATTTTCTTTGTCTCCTATGCTAACTTCTTGAGAATATCCTCTGATGTTGAGGGAATTGCATGGATAGAAATTCATAAAACTATTATTTAATTCTGGCCATAATCAACATGGGTATCTTTTACTTAGTGGTGAAGGGTTTCTATAGAGCCCGAATAGAAAATAGTTTGCTGGCCTTCTTTATACTATCATATCCTTTTCTCTCAGTCTTCAATGCTCACTTTGTGTTTCTACAATGAAATAAATTATTTTCCCTTTTTCTTGAATTGATGTTTCAGAAATATATACATTTTATTATCGTCCTTCTGTAACATTCTTTACCTGTTAAATGTTAAGTTTTCTAGTCTGATGTTCCCTTTAGGAGTTGGAGAATATTCACATAAGTTGTGGGGTACTTGGTTTGTGAATCTGTTGTTTAAAATTTTGATAAAACAAACCTTTTCCTTTCAGGATTTCCATTTGGTCATGCTTCTATTTCTTCAAAAGAAAATTTCATGGCAAAAGGTAAGATTGTTTGGTTGTTTTTATTTCTTTTGGTATTATGATGAAGCTGAGAAAGTTGTGGAAGATCCTTAGGATATTAAGAAGCATGTTTGTAGTTTAAAAATTTAATGATCATGGTTTTATTGGGTGTTAGAGTTTTTTTTGTCTTGTAACAAATACATTATTCGCATGTAACTGTATGGTACTGGGTGTGCATGTCTTGAAATGGTGCAATCGAGCTTATGTACCATATCAAGACATGCACATTGTAACCAGATCTCTTAACTAAAAATAGATGGTTTGAATTTTATATGATGTTACGATATGACATTACAATGCATATGGGCTTCTTTCTCGATAACCCGTTTTCCTCAATCTCGTGATATTTTTAGATGCTTTGTTCCCTAAGAGAAATCGTGGGCTACTCATTGCTAGTGCTTCAAATAATAGCATTTTTTACATGCAACACTATGGGTAAGCTGGTTGCGCAGGGGAATTTTCAGCCCTCTAGATGTGAATTCTAATTGTTTTATTCTGGAAATTAGCGAGAATTTTGTGAATACAGAAAAAATTTTAATTAACTTGAGGCAATTGATGAATATATATGAATTTAAAACTGTATATCCAAGAAAACATGCTTTAATATATGATAGAATTTTCCAACAGTAGAATTATGAAAATTCCATGCATAGTTCATTTGAGTATTGACATACCATAGATAATAATATACAACAAAATTGTGCTTATAAAAGTTTGGTCTGTTTTATTCTGGTCGTAATTTGAGATTCCAAAAGTTCACTTCTGGTTTTGAACTATGCTGTGTGCTTCACATAGATTCTTTATATTCGAGTGATCCTAGTTCTGTTGGTTGCATAAATATATGGTTTACTATTTCTGGATCAAGGATGCGATGACAGGAAGCTTGCTCATTACCTGTGTCTGGTGTGAGAAATCTTTGCATCCTAAAATGGATGTCTTTGTTTCTGAATTTACATAATTTGATGTTTTTGTTCATATCGTATTATTTTCTACTCTGAAATTATACTCTATTTCTGTTTAAGTGACCCCTCCTTCAACTCCCTGGAATAATAAGGTTGTTGAGGACTTTTAAATTTTCTAATATGATAAGTTGCTGACACGTCCTTTCCACAGATCACTTTTAAAACTATATCGATGTCGTTAATGCACATTCTGTCTCTCGTTTGGTTCAACCTACATAGAATATGAGCAGAATGACTTGAAAGCTGAACCTTATGTACATAAACCCTTTCCTCATCACGGGACTTGAAGCATGTATTCAAGCCTTTTTTTAGGTCTTTAACCCAAGTTTGGGACAAACCATAGAGCTCGATGTTATTTTTGTATCAAAGTGCATCTAAATGTATCCCCAGATCTAGATTTCTGGTTTTAACCAAATTGGTCGATGTTTTGCCTTTGGTGGAAAGTCTTACACAACATTTTTTTTTTTTTTTTTTTAATTGTTATCATTTAGCTTTTGTATATGAATTCATCATTTAACCTTAGTCATATTTCATGTCTATTCACTGGCAAAGTAGAGTAGATGGCTGTCATATTCATTGTCAAGTGGAATATTTCAGTAAAAGGCTTCCATTTTACTGTTTTGGTTCTTGGATATTGCTGGATTTGAAGTCATGCTATTTTGATCATGTCTCTTAATCTTAGTTTTGTTTCTCCTGTGATCTATAAGAGAGGAAGCTTTCATGATTACTCCCTTAGTTTTTGTTCTGTACCTCTTCTAAGGATTAAAGCAGTTTGAAACTAGCAGATATAAATAATGGTCAATCACATCTCTTTACACCTTGACCTTTGTGCATTTGTCTAGTTGTTGTTATCACCCTTTCATTTCTGTATTGGTAATTTACTTCTTATTTTCAGTTTAAAATCACTTTAATTTATTAAGTAAATGCATGGTTTTCCTCTTTATTTTATGGCTAGGTAGTACTAATATTTTAAATATATGATCACTCTCTTCGAAATTGAATGTCTGATT